>CM062627.1:43067984-43587984 GCA_025617555.3 Puccinia polysora | reverse complement strand
AAAATGTTTTGCAATTTGGCCAGACTTCCCTTTGAATCAAACTGTGAAATAATGAAGGAAAATGGCATCACCTCCTGCTCATCACTCAAATTTGGATCTTGGCCAATTGACCGCTCCTTACTCAACAGAACAATTAGCTTAATTGGTAAGAGCATCACTCATATAAAGAGTCTGAGGTTTGGGGTTTGAATCACACAGTGTTCATTTGTTTTCATATGACTTCTGACATTGTAGAAAGAGTTATACAGTCACAAAGACTGCAGCTTAACAGCTGTCAAAAATAAAAATCTGTCTTTATCAATGAAATCAAATTTTTGAGTCCCTGCTAAAAGCACAGAGGAGTGTTGATGAGATGGACTGGAGCCATGTAGATGGTGTGTGGAAGGATGATTCATTTTGTTAATTTATCTAAGTAAAAAATTGGAAAAAGAAAAAGAAAGAGTACATACCTGGAGCCATGTAGATGGTGTGTGGAAGGATGAGGAGAGAAATCCTTCCACGTACCCTGCTCCAGGTATTCTACACGGCTTGTGACATTTGTGTGAAATGAAACTGGTAGGTTTGTAGCAGACACAGAAGATATAGAAGGAGAAGGGGAAAAGAAACAACATGGCATAGCTCAACACCCCCCCTTGCTGCAGACCTGAGGAGAAAAGGAATAAACAAAAGCAGAAAAAAAAGAAAGGAAAGAGACACAGGGGGAAGCGCAGAAAACAGAGAGACAAAGAAAAAATTTTGTTCAGGGGACAATGCCAAAGGAAAGTTGGTGTTTTTCCAGAAGGATGCGTGTGAGTGGTTTGGTGAGCATATTGGCCAACATGTCCTTTGTGGATACATGGATGAGGGAGATGCTCCTGTCCTGTACACATTTGCAAATGAAGTGATAGCAGGTGTCAATGTGTTTTGTCCTGGAATGATGTTCTGGAGTCTTGGCTAGGGCATCAGGCCCTTTGTTGTTGACATGGAGTGGGATGGCGGTGTTGGTTCAAAGCTTCAATTTGGTGAGAATGTGCTGGAGCCACAGGCCTTCCTTGCACAAGTTGGAAAGCGCCTTGTATTACGCCTTGGTACTGGAGAGTGACACAGTGGCTTGCTTGCGCAATTTCCACGAGATTGCGCCGTCACCAATTTGATATGAGTAGGCTGAGGTGGATCTGCGGTCATCGCGGTTTTCCTCCCAGTCAGAGTCAGAGTACTCCAAAAGAGTAAGTTGGCCTCCAAGACAAAGCCTCAGATGCTTTGTTGAGACAAGGTAGTTGAGAACCCGCAGCGCAGCTCAATAGTGAGCTTCGGAAGGATCACACAGATGTTGGGATGAGCGATTGACCATGAATGCTATATCAGGACATGTGCACCGAGATACCCAAAGAAGGGAGCCAATCAGCTGATTGTATGGGCCTGATGAAGGGGGGTCACCAGATGATTTCCAACAAATGGAATTGAAGGTGGAGTCAGTGGGGGTTGCCACTGGTGTGTGCTTACCTTCAAGGAACCGGTTGCATAGATCCTCAATATAGTGGGACTGGTTCAAGAAAACCTGCCGGTTGGCACGGTTGCGCGTGATTAGCAGGGAGAGGAAATGGTTTAGGTCTTGATCATCCCCAATCTCAAACTTTTTACCCAGTGAGCTAATCAAATGGTCCACAAATGCGGGCTCACCACAATTGCAAGGTCATTGACATGAGTGGTCAAGGCCCCAATGATGCAATCATCCTCTATTTTGAAGTACAGGGTAGGATTGTATTTTGAGACGGAGAGGCCAAGGTTGAGCAGGGCTTGATGCAGCTCTGCATTCCACTGTCTGGGAGACTGCTTCAGACCATATATTGAGTGGTCCAGCTGACACACCCAATCCGGATGCCGCAAGTCCTCAAAGCCAGGAGGCTTCTCCATATACATGACATGTTTGAGGTGCCCATTGAGAAACACAGTTTTGAAGTTGAATTTCCAACCTTTCCAGTCTTTGGAGGCCATCAGACTCAGGATAAGGCATAAAGTTTCCAAACAGAGAGTTGGGGAGAACACCTCATTGTAGTCAAGACCGCGTATTTGAGTGTAGCCCGTTGCAACCAGACAAGCTTTGAGCTTGTGGACAGAGTGATTGGGACGGCTTTTGACCTTGAACACCCACTTGGATTTGATGACTTTCCATTGGTGGGGGCAAAGAACCAGAAGCCAGGTTGCCATTTCAAGGAGGGAGCCAAATTCTTCCTCTGTGGCGCGTAACCATTGGCCTTTGTTGGGGGATTTAAGAAGCTGGTGCCACGTCTTGGGTGTGTCCATATCAGCAGGAACCTTGGCATTCCTCAACCAGTGTCCGTAGTGCTTGGGCGCTTTACATTCTCTCCCAGAACCCCTCCTGGGTGGGGAGGAGGGAGGTGAACACGCCAGAGGTATTGACAGTGGGGAAGTTCTGCCAGAGGCTCCCGGAAAAGAGGGAGAGGATGAGTGGGGTTGTGGGGAGGGGCAGGCTGAGAGTTGAGGCAATGGCAGGAGATCTAACTTCACAACATTTTCCATGCTGGAAAAAGTGGGAGACAGACCCGGCAAAGGGCTCAGGGAATCAGATTCTGATGACACAACGTCCGTGCTTTGCGGTTGGTTGGCGGGTGTGTGAATGGAAGCTGAGAGACAACAGTCCACATTCCCTTTGAGGGGAATGTAAAGAGGAAGAGAATCAGTCGGCAGAGAAGAACCTGGGGAAGGAGGATCAACTAAAACAGACGGGGCTGGTGATGAGCAGGCTGGCCAGGGACTTTCAACTTGGACGGTGTGGTAGACCAAACCTGATCTATAGCCATCAGACTCAATTTTCTAGTATAAATATAATTCCAATCATAAATTCAACCTCAGAAATGGATTTTACACCAAAAATAACACATAGTCACCCAGCCAAACTACCCCTCTATCTCTCATGGTTTAGAAGATACAGCCAAAATAAATTGTGGACAGCTCATATCACACCCAGGTATCACAAACTAGTGAAAGGCCATATGGTTATAGTTTAAATCCCTAAACACATACCAGTAACATCTCACCATAACACCTCAACCAAACATACAACCAATCACCTCATCTGTATACTCAGAACCATAAGCAAGACCATGTGTAAACCAAACAACCAGCAGTACAAGGCACCACAGGACTACCCAGCAATATATGCAGGCAGTCTGGACCATGTGTAAACCAAACAACCAGCAGTACAAGGCATCACAGAACTACCCAGAAATATACATGCAGGCAGCCTGGACCATGTGTAACCAAACAATCCACCATCATCCATCACCCCACCAACTACCATCACACCATCTCATCAGCCATTTTCCACCCAACCATCTGTGGTCTTACCCAGATATAAAAAAAGGGGATTATCAGTGTACCAATAAATAAAAAAGGAAAGGAAATCAGAAACCAATTTTATAACTCATCAACAATTGAAACCACCCCATTAGGTGCTTTGAATAAGGGTTCTTCTGTGACCTAAATATTCAGCACCAAATTAAAGAAGCACCACCCTTCAGTCAATAAATAACCCTTACAATTAAAGAGAGCACAAAAAAAGGGACTACCAACCTTTTTCCTCTACCCAGCCCCCTGTGGGTAAACCCATCCTTGGGTCCTCTCCTGAACCACCCCTTTGATAAAACCCTTGAACCCTTTAATATTTGGATATTGGTTAAGATCACACATATCTGATCAACCACTAACCAATAAGCCAATACATCTGGTCCATTCTTCAACAACCCTACCAATAACAAGTAATAACCAATCAAGGTCTGATCTGAGACCTATATTAAGTCTCAAAGAAACCAGCCATTAATTTAAATAAATTATTGTGCAGACTTACTATAGTACTAGAAGGTCAGGCAATTCAAAACCACTCTTATTGTTACTAACAATCTAAAGGAGTAGAAGTAATACTAAATTCCCCTTCAAGGACTGCCATCAAGCTATTTGCTACTTTTATTTATATAATCCCACAGGAGTATCTACAACGGATTCCGGTGATGATTTAGCCCCAAAAAAGTAAGGGAAGGAGGAATTAATGAAAACTACATCTCTTGATTTTACAACGGTGCGTTTTTTGAGATCCCATATTTGGTAACTGTTTCCGTCTGACAGGTACAATAGTAGGATGGAAGATTGAGCTTTGGGATCAAGTTTCTGACAATCCGCCTTGGGGACTTTGTACCAAGTGAGGAATCCGAAGGGGTGGAGATAGTCAAGAGGGACGGAGTCTAGGCCAAGTATGGACATTGGTGAGCTGAAACCCGCTGGAGTGTTGCAGGGAAAGGAATTGTGGGCAAAGAAGGAGTGCCTGAGGGCATCAGCCCAGAAGGACTTGGGAAGTGAGGCTTGAAGTAGCGCACACCAACCAAATTGTGTATAGTTCTGTTTTTACTTTCCCCTATGCCGTTCATCTCAGGGGAGTGAGGGGGGCCTGGCTCATGAAGTATGACGGAGGACAAAAGAAATGCAGAGAAAGAGTGGGACAGATATTCTCCACCTTTGTCTGTGCGCAACGCTCTGATGATGTGCTTGCCACTTTTCTCAAAGGAGGACTGGAAGAGCTTGAAACATGTGAGGGCATCACTTTTGCATTTCATTGGATAGACACATTTAAATTTAGAGAAATCTTCAAAAAAAGTCACAAAGTATTTGTAGCCATCTCTAGAGCAAACCTTGTAGGACGCCACATCAGAGTGTATCAGCTGTCCCAGAGAAGTCAACCAATGCGGCTTACAGGATTTGAAGGCTTTTATGGGGAGTTTACACTGGATGCAGGTGGGACACTGTTGCACGGCAATTTTGTTCATGGTGTTCAGAGTGATGTTTGGAAGTTGGAGAAGGCTTTTGAGGGGTTTAAGGCCTATGTGGGAAAAACGGATGTGATATCCCACGAGAGAGTGGTCATTGGGTGCAGGATTGGACAAAAGTGCGTAATTCAAGCTTATGGGTTCAGATGGCAGGTAATAGAGGTTTTCCAGTCAATAGCCTGTGCCTGATGGCTTGCCCGTGACTTTCACGGTTTCCGTTGGATAGATGTTGCATGATCCTCTTGTGAAGACAACCATTAAACCAATATTGCACAGCAGTGGCTTGCGAAGAGAGGGTACAAAAAGTGTCTGGATTGTCTTGTTTCCGGAGATTGGCACATGCATGAAGCCCTTCTGGGTAGCTTTGACAAGAGAATGATCTGCGAGACGCACAGGAGTGTGATTGGGTTTGGTATTGGAAATGGATGATGCGTCCGTAGTCATGGAGATTGAGCAACCCAAATCCAGATTGGCGTTGTGGGAAGTAAAATTGGGGAGAGTGGAGGAGAGAGAGACAGCAGCGTGGCCGGCGACAACGTTGTATTCAGGTTTGGAGTAATCAGACTCCTTGGAGGGAGTACCAAGGGATGCAAAGGTGGCTTGGCCTGCCTTAGCAGCAGACTTTTTGACCACCTTAGGGTTGGATTTGGCTTTCTGTGAGGCCTTGTGTTCTTCTAATATGCAACAAGTATTGTTGCACATATTGAGGTTATGACCATCAAGATTGCAGAAGGTACAGTGGCATGACTTCTTTTTGTTGTCGGCTTGACGCTTCTCCGGTTGAGATTTTGTCTTGGCAGAGGAGACTGTGGAAATGGTGTCTGGCTGAGATTGAAAGCGGGTGTACTCATTTTTTAGGGAAGACACAATTGCCTCAGTTCTCACACCATCCTGATTCATTAGTGCGGAAACGCAGTGCAGCCAGTCTTGAGGGATTGAGCTGAGAATGGCGGCGGAGTGGACATCATCAGGGGTGAGAGGTTTGTTGGCAGATACCAAGGAGTTGAGGCATTCATAGTAGTTTGCCATGGTGTTGATGTGTCCTAGGATGTCATTGTTCTCCATTTTGGTGAGAAGGAGTTTACAAATCCAGTAAACCCAACTGCCTGTTGAAGAATCTTGATGTGTGCTCGTGAGTGAGATCCACATGTGGTAGGAATCGTGGCAATGTTCTTGAATATGTTGTAGGTTGCAGGCATCAATGGTTTGGGTTATTACCAAGCAGACAAGCTTGTTGTTGGACATCCATGAGGTGGATGGTTAATATGGCATTGGATGGGTGACAACGTAGTCAAGATTGGCTGCCTCAAAATATGCCATTACTACCAACTCCCAATCCAGGTAGTTCAAGTCCGGTCCCGGGGCATTGAGAATAGGGAGATGAGCATTGGAAGGTTTTTGGGAGTTGGTGGAGATGGGGTCCAAGCCAATTTGGATGGAAGTGCTCATTGTGGACGGTAAGATTAGGGTGCTTTAACAAAGAGCTGACGGATCCTTGTAGTGGGGCGACATGGCAGAGCTCTGGGCTCATAAACTGATGAGATGGACTGGAGCCATGTAGATGGTGTGTGGGAGGATGATTCATTTTGTTAATTTATCTAAGTAAAACATTGGAAAAAGAAAAAGAAAGAGTACATACCTGGAGCCATGTAGATGGTGTGTGGAAGGATGAGGAGAGAAATACTTCCACGTACCCTGCTCCAGGTATGCTACACGGCTTGTGACATTTGTGTGAAATGAAACTGACAGGTTTGTAGCAGACACAGAAGAGATAGAAGGAGAAGGGGAAAAGAAACAACATGGCATAGCTCAACAGGTGTTACATTAAATAATTGCCATGAGAAGTTCATTGACTGGTATGTGCCACCCACATCATAGAATGCTGGGAAAAGTACACCTCTACCAGGGTGATCAGCCAAATAGCTATAAACCGACCGCTCCTTACTCAACAATGCACTTAGCTCAATTGGTAAGAGCATCACTCATATAAAGAGTCTGAGGTTGTGGGTTTGAATCCCACAGTGAGCATATTTTTTCATATTAATTCTAAAAGCTTTCTACCACCTTCAGGAAGAATCTATGTCCTCCTTGAATCATTGGTGTTATGCGGTCACCAGGTCTAGGTGGAGCTCTTTGAAAGGCCTTTTGGCCTGTTCATGCTTGCTACTGAAGGTACTTCTACTCATCTTTCCAACAGCACACGCTTTGTATTCCCCTGGTTTTTTGACTATAAACCCCAACTTTTCTCAGACAACCATAGCTGGCATGCCCCATTGCTTTTTGAATCTGCTCATCTCTGGATAGAAGGCTGAGAGGGTTTCAAATCATCTCCCCACCCTCTTTTGAGCGCTGAGTTCCTTTCTGGAAGTTAAGGATAGGGACATTGTTCAAGTATTTTCCTTTCATTGCAACATGGCTAGAAAGTTTATGAATCTAGAAAAAATTGGGTTGGAATACCAAGTTGCATCCAACAGACAGCAATCCCTGTACAGACAACAGGTTCAGTGAAAGCTTGGGAACCAGTAGCAGATCCTTCATTTTGATCACCCCACCCTTGATTTCAACCCTGAAAGTTCCCTTTCCTTCAAATTTAATGGTTTCTGTCTTGGAACTTGTGAGTATGGGTCCTAACTGTGTTCTTTCTAAGATAGTGAACAGGGATGGGTCAGAGACCATGTGATTTGAAGAGCAAAAGTACACAACAAAGGTGAGCTCATTGAGGTGCAGTGATTCCAGATGTGAGAGAAAAGTGCTTATGTTTGCTTCACTTTGTTCCTTCTTCTTAGCATAGCCAGGTCTGAGATGAGGGTGGAAATTCCAGCATGAATCCTTGGTGTGGGCTGTGTCTGGATTGTGCTTTCCCTTCTTGCAAAGGTTTCTTTTGGAGCTGAAAAAGGAGACACTTCCTTAGTCAGTTCTTCCTGAATTTTCAGAGCATGTGGTTGTCATTTGATCATTTAAGTATCTTCTTAAGTGATCCAGGACTCAATTGGGGCTGAGCTCCTTATTGGAGTGGGTTATTTTTTGTGATATGGTGTTGAATTGAGAGGGAAGCTTTTCCAGAATGAGGATGTAGGCCGTGATATCTTTGGGTAGTATGTGTCAATAAGGTGACCCGGCCACGGCCACAGCCCTTCTCTAGCTCAGTCGCGTGGCTCCACCCAGCCTGTTTAGGGGCTATTTAAGTGGTGGAAGGAAAGGAAGGGAGACAGAGAAAAGGGGGGGAGAAGGGAAGGAACAAAGGAATGATTTGCTTCAAGCCAGCTTCAGCAACTGCCTTGCCATAAGCTCTGTAACCTACAATCTTTCCAAGACCAGCAAGTCCAGGAGGAGCATATGGCTCAGATCAACTCACTCCTACAACTTGTATACATCTTAACAGGTAAGGTCCTGATAGCTAAGCTACACCAGCAGGTAACCCAGTTCTCCTTCTCCAGATTGTTCTTTTCTCATCTCTGTCTCTTTCACCTTTCTGAGGTCTGTTTTTTCCTTTTGTTCTCAATATTTTTCTCACGTCTATCTCCCTCTTCATTGTGTAGAGATATCTTATTTCTATAAGAGTTGATTGTTAATGTGATTGAAATAAAGAGTTTATTCACAACATAACATGGTAGCAAGAGTCAAATCTTGATTGAAAAATTGAGAGTTGGATTTATAAATCTAAGACCAGCAGAGTATTTAAAAAAAAAGGAAGAAAAGCTTGAAAACAATATCAAAAGTAATCTGAGATGATATGGAAAGCATCTTACCGGTACAACAGGGTTGTGAGTGAGGAGGTGGAAGATGAGACACAATGGCAAACAGTATATAGGATAGGAGAAAGGACAAGGACTAAAATGGGAAGTTAAAAGGAAATATAAATATGATTCATGGAATGATAAGAATAAGTAATTGAGGTAAGTTGTCTCACAGCTAGACAGAACTTGAGGTTGAAATCCATCAAACAGGAAAATAACCTTGAGGAAGTGTATTGAGGATGGTCATGAATGTTGCTGAGATTTGAGGATACAAATCAAGGATGGTTGAGGATAATGCTGAGATGCAAGGAGGAAATTCAAGGAAGAGGCAAATTCAAAGTAAGAAAGAAAGGGAGAATAGAGGATTGATGGAAGGAGAGGATAGAGGATTGATGGAAGAAACAAGAGGATCAAGGCAGAGATCAATGAGAGGATTAAGGGAAGATTAATGAGAGGAGCGGGAGGATTGAGAGAAGATGCAAGGAGAGAGGACCCAAATGAAAGAGAATTGAAGGCAAGAATGAGGGGAGGATTGAGAGGTGGATTGAAGCAACAAGAGTGATCCATATTTGGAGTGTTGACACCAGGAGGTATAAAAGTTCAGGGTGAGAGCAGCTGTCAACTCAACACACCGCTGTGTCTATTTGTGAGAGGCCAAGACAGAAGTAATGTGACTTAGGACTGAAGATTTGACAGCTGGTTTGGTCAAAGGGTTGGGGGGCATTTGGTGGGACAGGATGAGGTTTGTTATTAATTTTTTTTGCTTCTTGCTTTTCTTTCAGCCACTTAATTTGGGTTTCCACATGCTTGAGAGCGCTGCGGACAGATTGGAAGTTAACAAGTTCCTCAACAGCTTTGTTATCTATGTTGAAGCAGTGGGATGGCGTAAGGTGGGGATTAACTTTTTGCAGAAGGTTGTCTAGCCAGAGCTTTTCTTGAGTAACAAATACTGGAGCCTTTAATTTGCCTTTGGTGGAAGATAGGGAAACTGAAGGCTGTAGCTTTCTGTTCCACAAAACAGGACAACCCTACAGGACTATGATGAATCCTGTGTGACTTCTTTGATTCATTGCATTTTTCCCACCATTGGAGTTGCTGAAACACTCAATTTCATATTTGAAACTGGACGACTTCAACATGAAAGCAAGATTTTTCATGTGGTTGAGATATTGCCAGGAGTGTTTGGCTTTCAGAAAATGTTGAAGACTGGGCTTGAAATTGAATTGTGAGAGGGTGGATACTGCGTGTGACAGATCAGGGCAAGTTTGGCTAGAAATAAAATTTAGGAATCCAGATGATGTTCAAAAATTTACGTTCAGTTTAAGGAATTCTTTGTGCTTTTCATTGGATGCTTGAGATAAGTGAAAATTTGGAGTCATGGGAGTGGTTATTGGGTTGGATTTGAGTAGGCCTAATTCTTCTAGTGCAAACTTGATGTGTTTTGTTTGCAATAGAGCTGGGGCCTGGGGAGATTTAACAAGCTGATTCCCAAGGATTTTCTGAAGAGGTCCTTTGTGAGAAATTGAGAAACATGATCAAAGTTTCCTTTGGAAGTTGGTGGAATTGCCCACAACAATTAAATCATTGACGTAAACAAAAAAAAATAGATTGATTGTTATTGAAATAGAGGCAAGGGTCTCCGCTTGGGGCATTGAAACATTCTGAAACAATCCAGGCACGTAGGGTGTCAAACCAACGTTTAGGTGCCTGCTTGAGCCCATATAAGGCTTTTTTGAGTTTGAAGTATGGGAAAAGTGAGGTGTATCCATTGGGTCATTTGATGAAAACTTCTTTGTCAATTGGGGCATGCAGAAAGGCTGATTTGATGTCCATCTGGACCATTTCTAGGGCGTGGTGAAAAGAGTAAACTAAAAGAGTGAAAAGAGTGATGATTGATCCGGTGGGGGCATAGGTTTCTCTGTAATTGCAGAATTTGAGCTGTATGAAGCCTTGGACACACAATCTTGATTTAAATAGGGAGTTGGAGACGTTGGGTTGCTCTTTCAGTCGGTAGACCCAGACGGTGGATAGCACCTGCTTTCCATCTGGAAGGGCATGAAATTCCTCCCAGACTTTCAGAATATCAATACCATCTAGCTCAACCTTCATGGATTCCAGCCAATGGATTCAATTGGGACTTTCTTTCCTTCCTTATAGGAATTTAGTATTGAACACATCAGAAAGCTGTATCTCTGAGGGCGCTGAATATTTGATTGGTCACAAAGATGATAGGGATTGTCTGAGGTGAGAAGATCCTTTAATTGATTGTCATCCAAAAAACTAGAGTCGGATTCAGAAGACGCATCAGTTTCTGGCTCCTGAGTAGATGGAGAAGACAAGGGATTGGAAGCGGAGGAGTTGGATTTAGTGGTTGAAGAGTTAGAACGGGGAAAATTGGGAGATGAAGTCAGAGGTTTTTTTGGGATAGGGGAGGTGAGAATGTCAGTAAGGGGTTCATTATTAAGAATCAAAGAAAAAGGAGATTTGGAAGAAAGGGAAGAGGAATATTCAAATTTCATTTTTTTGAAGATTTTAACATGCTTGCTACAAACAATGGATCCTGATTCTGGGCAGAAGACCCTGAAAGAATTCAGATCAAGGTTGAATACCACTAGGATTCCCTGAATACCCTTTTTGTCAAGTTTTGAGTAATGATGTTTGTTGCCAAGAACAATGGTCTTGGAACCCAGAGTTTGGAATAGTTTTAATTTTGGAGTTTTGTTGTGCCAGATTTAAAAAGGATACTGCTTGAGTTTTGCAGAAGAGATTGAATTGAGAATCTTGCATACACTAACCATGATCTAATCCCACAGGATCACTGGGATGGAAATATCAATCATGGTTGTTCTTGTTGCTTCTAAGAGTGTTTGATTTCCTTGTTTGGCGACAGGATTGTGTTGAGGAGTATAGGGTGCTGAGGTTGTATGTAAGATGCCTTTCTCTTTCAGGAAGGAGGAGAGTTGAGAGTTTACAAATTCACCACCATTATTGGAGTGGAAAATCTTAAGCATTCTCTTGAGGCAATTTGAGTGGAGCTTTATGAAGTTGATAACTTCTTGAGTGACATTGGAGTTGAGCTTGATTGGAATACACGTTTTGTACTTGGAGAAGTTGTTGGTGAGCAGCAAAAAATATCAATATCCCAATTTGGAGATAGGATTGATGGGTCCACAGAAATTGGCGTGGATGAATTCAAAAGGGTGAGAACTGGGAGGGATGTGGCTTTGGAGTGGGGTTTGATGAATTTTTCCTTTTGCTCATGCGGTGCAGGAGTTGAGATCCCACTTTAAGTTAGGGAAAGAGGTAGACAGGAGTTTTAATTGTTCACAATTAACATGACCAAAACGTTTATGTATGATCAACATGGAGAGAAAGGCATTACAGTTGGAGACATTTGGGTTCAATTCTTCTATTTAAAGAAGGTTTTCACAGATTTGACCAGACATAATTATTTCGCATTCAAAAAACACTCCAAAGCTTTTGGGGTCAAGTTGAGCAAGCGTGCATCCTTTTTGGAAAAGTTGACCAAGAGAAACCAGATTGACAGCGAGATTGGGTACAAGCAGGGAATTGGTAAGGGTAAGTGCAGCTGTTTTGGTATGAATAGTAGCCTTTCCGGCTCCTTGGTACATGATTGAGGCGTTTGGTTTACCTGTGTTTACCTTGGTTCTGTCATCCTTCAGCCAGTCAAAGCAGTTGGGATCATTGAACATATTGTTTGATGCGCCTGAATCCAAGAGGAGGGAGTTGCAATCAATGTGGTGTAGGTGGGTGACGGCAAAGGTATAAGCCAGATTGGAAGAGGCCTTGGAGTTAGATGCTGGTGGTGGTTGATTTCCAAGGAGCGTAATTGTTGCTTGAACCATTGTAGTTTGGTCAAAGATGGAGATACAGGGCAAAGAATTTGTTCTTGGGATGGAAAGCCTGGGGGTTGTGCCCATTAGGCTTAGATTGTAGGAGTTCTTGTCTGGCAAGCATGTCAGAAGCGTACATTCCCGCTGCTACCTTGTTCTTGATCTGATTCAAGTGTCTGAGCACCAAGTCCCCATTGATTTTGGCCTCACCAAGCAAATGTGTTATTGTGGTCTTCAGATGTTCAAGTTGAGGAGAAAATTTGTATAAGATTAAATAGGCTACAATGTTGTCATCCATATTGATTCCACTCTCCAAGATTTGGAGCAGACACAATTGTAAATCAGTGATGAATTTTTCAATGTTCTTGGGATCAAAGAAAAGATTGAGGAAATTGAAGAAGATCCACCATAGATTTTCTGTTTGTGAGGAGGCGTAGTACTCTTTGATAAACTTCCAAAGATCAATGCCATTCAGTGAATTGCTTTCCTTTACACAGTTAATGTAAGTTTGATTGTCTAGCTTGGCCAGGATGTATCTGGCAATCTCCAGGTTCACATTTGGTGGGCATTCCTTATCTTCTGAGGCATTGAGCCAGTGAGAAATTCCTTTGAGGGAGAAGATGGTGGTCAATTTCAATTTCCAAAGAGAGAATTTTTACTTGTGGAGATTGGGAATTGAGTCCATCAGGGTTTTTAGAAGGGAGGAATTTGAGTCTGCTGGTGCAGTTGAATCCATATTTCCTGTTTATCAGTTCTTTTCTTTTGGCTTTTAACCTTGAAAACTTGAGAGTTGGATTTATAAATCAAAAACCAGCATAGTCTTTAACAAAAAACGAAGACAAGATTGAAAAAAATATCAAAATTACTCTGAGATGATATGGAAAGCATCTTACTGGTACAACAGGATTTTGAGTGAGGAGATGGAAGATGAGACACAAAGGCAAACAGCATAGAGGATAAGAGAATGGAAAAATACTAAAATGGGAAGTTAAAAGGAAATATAAATATGATTCATGGAATGATAAGAATAAGTAATTGAGGTAAGTTGTCTCACAGCTGGAAAGAACTTGAGGTTGAAATCCATCAAACAGGAAAATAACCTTGAGGAAGTGTATTGAGGATGGTCATGAATGTTGCTGAGATTTGAGGATACAAATCAAGGATGGTTGAGGATAATGCTGAGATGCAAGGAGGAAATTCAAGGAAGAGGCAAATTCAAAGTAAGAAAGAAAGGGAGAATAGAGGATTGATGGAAGGAGAGGATAGAGGATTGATGGAAGGAACAAGAGGATCAAGGCAGAGATCAATGAGAGGATTGAGGGAAGATTAATGAGAGGAGCGGGAGGATTGAGAGAAGATACAAGGAGAGAGGACCCAAATGAAAGAGCATTGAAGGCAAGAATGAGGGGAGGATTGAGAGGTGCATTGAACTGACAAGAGTGATCCATATTTGGAGTGTTGACACCAGGAGGTATGAGAGTTCAGGGTGAAAGCGGCTGTTAACTCAACATTGATCACTAGAAAATCTTAAGAAAAAGAAATCCAGGTGCAAAACAGCAGGCAAACTAACCATGGCAAGCTCAAAGGGAAAAGGTCACAAAATTCAAATTGAGGAATCCTCCAGCAATCAATCTAATGAAGACTAATCAACCAAGGTCAAACTTGTTAAGCTCAACCGCCAAAGTTGGCATGACTTCAAATCTTGGTTTGAACATTTCCTGATTGGTAAAGGTCACAAAGAGATTCTTGATAAGAAGTGGATAGAAGAACACAAAGGGAAAAAAACTTACCGTAAGAAGAATTCCTATGCCATCAGTCTACTGTACCAGGTAGTTGAACAAGATCTTCAGTCCAAAATCAAGTCGTCCCATAGTGACTTCACCTCAGCCTATCAATCTCTTGCCCAAGCCTGCAGTGAAAAATCTTTCATTGTGGCAGGGGACATGTTATTTTGTCTTATTCACCTAACCTAAAAACCTGGAACCTTGCTCTGAGATCACGCAGCTGGCTTCAAGAATCAATACGTTGAACTGGTAGAGACCATAGAAGGACATCCCACTGAACTACGCTTCCTAGAATTATCCCAAGGAATGGCTGCAATCCTGTTTCTCAAAATTCTTATCAAAGATTCTTTGCTATCCTCCTTGGTGCAGTCCTCCCACAATCTCCACTCCTTCTCTCTTGAAGCAGTCACCAACATTATAATGCTTGAGGACAGCCAAAGTGAATTCCATGACTCCAAAACTACCTACCTGACTCATATATCAAAGCCTCATGCTTGGGGAACCCCTAAAAGTTGCCAACCAGCTGTTCCAACACAAACTCCCACATCATTAGCTCCCACAAGGAAGCTTCCCTCCAAGAGCAACCCAGAATTGCAAATCAGAGTCACTCAACTGGCCAAAGAGCTGAAAAAGCTTCAGCCTCAGCTCTCCCTCAATGCCATTGAAGAAGATGCAGAGTCTACCACTGAAGAAATAGCCAACGCAGTGAGTGTGGACACCTCCAATCCAGAAGTTTCTGGCTTTCATATTTACAAGGAAGGTCTCTATAGCACTACAGACTTGACCAAATCTCACTCCAAACTCATCTACCGCTCAGGGGAATCTTGTTCTACTGTCTGCAAACTTTCTCTTCTCCAAGATTCTATCCCTCTGACAAAAATTCTGAATACTTATGGAGGCAAGGTCCACAGCACTCATGTGGGTAAACTTGAAATTGGAGGGACTCTGATATACCAAGTATACTATGCTCCTCATTGTCCAAGAAACCTAGTCTCAGCAACTCAGTTAGAGGATCATGGTTTGAAAATTGTTCATCAACATTGCGCAATTCTCATCAAAATCTCAGGAAAAATTGTGTTCCCTTTCCTTTGCATAGGGAATCTGTACCTAGCCCGTGTGAAGTCCCCTCACCCTCTCTCTTTGTAATCACTAACCTTTCCACGCCACAAGATTGACTGGGCTTTGCTCCTGGGACATCCCTTGGATGAATACCTAAGGCAATTTCTCTCGCTTGAATCCATCACAAACCACAATCCCAAGTTCTCTTCTGAAAACTGCAAGGTGTGCAAGACCTGCAAAATCAAGAAATCAACTCAATAAAACTTGCTTCCATCTTCTTCTTCTCCCTTTAATTGCCTCCACCTTGATGTTCTAAAGATAACCCCTCTGTCAAAGCATGGGATGCAATATATACTGGTGATGATAGATGATTTCTCTTGTTTCAATCAGATTTGTGTTTTGAAAAACAAGTTGGATTATGAAACACGCATCATCTCTTTCATCCAGGAGATCAAGAATCAACTTGGCATTACCCCCGCATTCCTTCACTGCGATTGAGGGGATGAATTTGGGTCTGCCCATCTTTCCAACTTCTTAAAATCTTGAGGGATTATACTCAAGCAAGCACCAGCTAACTCACCACAAACAAATGACCTGGCTGAGCGGTTTAACCAAACCATTCTCACAAAGATACCCTGCCTCCTTGCCCAGTCCTCTGTCCCAATCTCATACTGGGACAAAGCAGCCCGCTACTCATCCTCCCTCATCAATCTCCTTCCCTCCAAATCAATCAAGTGGTCATCCCAAACCAACATACTTGTGGCTCAAAACAGCACCATTGAGCCAATTAGGGATATTACCAAAATGATTCCATTTGGGCTCAAGGTACACATTCTTCAGCCGTAATCTTCAAAATTCCTTCCTTGTTCCTCTCCCCTTCTCTTTCTGGGTTATGAGTCCTACTCTGACGCTGCAAATTTTCTCAATCCTCTCAAGAAGCACATCACCATCAGTCGTGACTTCATCTCACCACAATCTAAATTTGACTACAATGATCTGCTTGCTCTGAAAAAAACCCCAACTTCTCTCCCTGACAAGCTGTCCCCAAATCCTGTTGTCAACTTAGAAAAGGTGTTGCTGCCCATGCGGATGCTGGCTGAGTCCCTATGCTCTCAAATTCCTTCTCCACCTGGCACGCCAACCCCTATTGGCGCAGTGTCATCACCCCCACAAGTGGCAACACATCAATCTGAGTCTACCCAGGCTCCTGTCACAGCACCAGAAAAACTCCCCAAACCGGCTTCCAAACATTATGCGTACATCCCCTACTTTGCTATGGCACCCAAGGATATCAGCAGAAGTCTCAATCCATCCGCCATTCTTCCCACTTGGACTTGGTCTGCTGCAAGGACCAGTGGGCTCTCAGCCAATCTGGCCAAAATTCAAAACAATGATGAAAATGGTGGTGCCTTCCTCTCCAAAGAGGTCTCAGTCAAGGAAGAATTTTATGACCCCAATTAAAGTACGTTATGGTTGGAATCCATGGCTGGGGAGCATTCATCCCTGATAAATTGCAACACTGGTACATTGGTTCCACCACCCCACAATGACATATTAATTGGTGGGATGTGGCACCTGGTTAGGAAAAAGAATGAATTTGGCAAGGTTGTGTGTCATCAATCTTGGTGGGTGTGCTTTGGCAATAATCAGCAGTTTTTTTGACATTTAATTGACACATACTCCTCTGTTGGCCGCACAAAATCTCTCAAATCCCTATTGGCAATAGCTGTCCAACATTGTCTTCATGTCTTTCAATTTGACGTCAAAACCGCTTTTCTGTATGGAAATATTGACACAACAATTTATGTGGCTCAAGTTTTGGGCTTGGAAGTAACTGGCAAAGAGAAGTGGGTCTGGAAACTTAATAAGTAACTCTACGGGACAAAACAGGCACCAAGATGCTGGAAGTTGAATCTTGTTACAACCCTGGCCAACTTGGGACCTGAGCCATCACAAGGGGACAAATCCCTATTTGTCAATAGCAATAAGTCTTTCATGCTTCATATCTATGTTGATGATGGTCTACTTTTAGTGTCTGATTGCAAAAAAATTCTTGCTCTCCTCAATAATCCCAGGAAAAGCTACTCCCTTTGAGTTCAGGAACACCCTGCACAGCATCTTGGATACACTCTCAACTGGCAATTGGATGGCTCACTCCTGCTTCATCAGCATGAATTCTTCCTAAAAACCCTGCGCAAGCTGGGTATGGACACCACCAATTTGGTCAAGGCCCCTGTTCCTCTCAACCTTCACCATCTTGTCTCCTGAAAATCTCCTGCATTTGATACAAAGACTATGCAGAAGACAGTGGGTATGCTGATTCATGTCTCTGTTCATACGCGACTGGACATTGCCTTCACCATCAATATTCTTTCCAGATACGCAAACTCTCCCACAGAAGCTCATTGGTATATAGTAAAACATCTATTGCAATATCTCAAAGGTACCCCTTCCTTGGGATTACTATTCAAACAATCTGATGGCGGTGAATCTTCTGGGCTCCGCTGGTGGGCAGATGCTGACTAAGCCACTTCTGCTATCAGCTGAAAATCAACAACCGGCTACATTATAACTCTCTTTGAAAACCCCATATTTTGGGCCACAAGGAAGCAGTCTGTGGTGGCTCAGTTAACAACTGAGGCGGAGTTTATTGCTATGAACATATGTGCAAAACAGGTACAATGGCTTTCCAACTTACTACTAAGCCTGGGAATCTCAATCCCCCGCCTGACGTTGGTCAACAACAACTGGGGCGCAAATTTCCTAAGCCAGGAGGCTCAGTTAAATCCAAATTACAGGAAAATTGAAGTTTGTTATCAGTATCTCTGCGCTCTGGTGGCCAACTCCTCTCTCCCAGTTACTCACTGCTCCTCAGATGAAATGGTGGCGGATATCCTGACCAAGCCGCTAGGATATGTGAATACGTTTTTAGGCTTGAATTTCCAAAAACCAAGGAAAAGACAACAGACTGAGAGCACAATTGCATGATTAGAATGAAAAAGGACGTAACAAAAGTAACAGGTAGTTTTGAAAAGATTGAGGATGAAAATTGTGAGTCTTACCGGGCAGACATGGCACAAGGGTTGTTCTAGCTTGGAGTGATGATGAAGAGTCTGAGTTTGTGAGTTTTTTGATTTTGAGTTGTTGAGCTTGAGTTCTGGAGATTGGTGGGTGAGGATGTGGTTTGAGTTGATGAGGAAAGAAGTAAGGAGAAATAGGTAAGGGGGTTGTGTAGGTTGAAGGTGAAGTAAGGTGGATTGAGTGTTTGAGTGTATTGGTTTTTGGTGAGGAAAGACTGGAAATTGGTCAAGATTGAGATTGCGGTGGTACTTAAGGCGTGGTTGTTTGTTTGGGGCGCGGGCTTTGAGATTGTGGTCATATTGTTGGAAGTGTGCCCCAACAACTGTGACATTCTGAATATTCCAAAACCCCTCCATGCCTCATAAGACTCACTTACAAAAAAAAGTGGAAATCAAGCAAAACAGCAAAAGAAGGAAAAAAATATCATTTTTTTTGGGAATAGCATTTCACAAGGTGGTCAAAGCTCTGGGTAGCTCAGGCTTTAGTTAGTGCATTCGCGGGCATCTTTTGAGAGCTAATAAGATTTACGCTGATGTTACCTTGCTTAAGTTAATCTTGCATGCCTTTTTTTTTGAGATGAAGGTGGCAAGTCTTTGAGTTAAAACCAAATTTTTGGATCTTATCCTTGAGTCTGCTGTTGTCAATTGAGAGTGGAATGCATGTAATCTTGAGCCAAAACGTGTCCTTCATGATTGCTTTGATCCAAGTTGCCTCATGGAAGCCATCCACAAGAGCGTTTAGATCTGCGTCAGTAGATGACCAAGATATGTTTCTTTTTTTGATACTGTTCCAAGAAACTACACTACCATACACCAAGCAGAGGTATCCAGATTGAGATTTTTGTGTTTTTGGATTGTCGGCCCAGGACACATTGGTGAAAACTTCAAGAGCAGCTCTGGTGCAATTGAAATTGAGCTTCAGTTGGAGATCCCTGGTGCCCTTCAAGTACCTCCAAGCTTGTTTGAGTTCATTCAAATGGATGATACCTGTTTTGCCAAGAATCTTGATAGAATTGATACTGCAAATCTTACATCTGGCCAAGTGTACCATGATGTTGAATGTTAAAGATATAGCCTATTCCAATTTCATATTTCTTCATCTTCTTTTAAGTTTTCCTTTCCGTCCTTCTTCTTTTTCCTCTTTCCTTACATTTTCAGTTATGTCACTAAAGCAAAGCGCGCTTCACTCTTCATCTCATTGCGCTGTCACACTCTTGTCACCAAACCTAAGCTCACACGTGAGGCCCTGCTCAACTCTTTGATCAGGGACTCTCTCCCGGGGGTCCTCCTTGATTTCTTTAACTATTTGGTTGTCTTCCGTCTCTTCATTCTCTCTCATCTGTCTTCTATCCTTCTTAATCACGTCATTATTCCTTTGCTTCCCACTCTTGACTCATCTTGATCTACCTCAACCATATAAGATTCTGTCTGGTAAGACTGTTCACCCTGTGGTCTTGACCCCTGCTATTTTCTCTTCAAATAACTCATGTCGACTCTATTTTCTTAAGATCTTCAACTACTCAACTAACCTAAACGTCACTCAAATCCACAAAAATCACATTCAAGATCAACCCTCTCAGAATCTTTTGTCTTGATGTTTGTCTCCTGATTGTTTTCTCATCTTCTCTCCACTTGTCCATTGCTTCTTCCTCTCATCTCTGTTCTACTCTTAGCCGATGATCTTAGTTTCTTAGCCCTCTTTAAGTTCTTTTCTTCTTTTTCAATTTCCCAGAAATCCAACATGGTTAAAAGCCAAAGAACAAGCCAAAAAACCTAACCAAACAAATGGAGGGATCAAGTAACAATGGCTTTCGCCAAATCATCCTAAAGGCCGCCCTTGAAGCCGTACCAATACTTTCTGAAGAGAACTACTTGATTTGGAAAGACAAAATGTCGATCTTACTTGAACTCAAAGGCGTGAAGGAAGCCCTGGAAAGCGATTCAAAAGTTCTTAACCTTGTAGACAATATGGAAATAAGAGTCATCCTATTGTCCAGAATCGATTCAGTCACACACAACAACTTAGTTAACTCAGCAAACATAAACTCCTCAAAACTCCTCTGGCAAACAATAAAAGAAAGATTTGCTTCATCTCAAACTGCCAATCGCGCCCGGGTATTTAACAAATTCCTCTATCAGCAATTCAAACTGGACTCCATTAAATCCTTCATCACCAAATCCAAAACTTCAATGAAAAAGATGGTGGACGTGGGAATTGACTTACCGGATGACATCCTTGCCTATCATCTTCTATTCAAGTTTCCTTCCTCGCTTCATACTCTCAGGCAACAGATCATGCACTCGGACAAAAAAGTCACGGTCAACTTGGTTCTGAACCACCTCACGCAACTCAAGAATGAAACCCAAGGCAAGTTGAGAGATGTTCAAATCTCCAGCACAGCGTTAATAACTTCAAATAACTCCAAGAAACCTATTCCCCAAGAATTACAATGCACCCACGGTTTCCATAACCCACTCTCTCCTGATCATACTGAAGACAAATGTTGGCATAAGCACAAACATCTTGCTCCAACCTGGTGGAAGGAAGCACAAGCTAAATGGCGAGCTCAATCTACCTCAAATCAGAAAAACAAGGAAGTCGCTCACTATCATGCTTTGCTCACAACCTGGATCAAGGAAGTTAATCCAAATAATCCTATTATTCTCAACTCCGGCGCCTCCTGCCATATGTTCAACTCTCCTGAATTCTTCCTTTCCCTCACTTACTGCCCTGGAGACGAGGCCATCAATACTGGCAAAGAAGGAGCTCAACTGCCTATCAAAGGAAAAGGGAATGTATGATTATCATGGAAAAACTTGGAAGTCATTCTCTTGAACTTCTTCTTTGTTCCCGATTTCGTGGTCAACTTAATCAGTCCCGGAAAACTCATTGCTTTGAAATAATGCTTCCTATCTTCCAAGCGAAATCAGTTTTCCCTGTTCACCAAATAGTCTCAGCCTGCCTTTTCTGGTTTCATTCAAGGAAACCTATTTTTCCTCAATCAGCCATCAACTTTCGGCCATAACTCAAAACTTTGCTATCTGGCAAAGAAAAACTCAACTAACAACCAAATCAAACTTCTCCATCAATCATTTGGACACGTTAACCCTATCCGCCTCAAAAATCTGTTTCCCAAACTCAGTTCCAATATTCTCTCCGAATTCCAGTGTGAAGACTGCGTCTTCTCCAAAATAACAAAATCCACATTCAAAAATACATCAACTCCGGCTTCTAAGCCCCTTCAACAACTCCACATTGATTTAATTGCCCCTATCTCTCCTCCAACCAGAAAAAACATGAACTATCTGATGACAATTGTGGAAAAATTCTCCGGCTACCTTTCCGCTATCCCTTTACAACACAAATCTGATGCCTGCCAACAACTAAAAACAATTTTAAGCTTTGAAAAACAGAAAAGAGGCTGTTTTCCTGCTACCATCTGTATGGATGGCGGAGGAGAATTTGCTTTGTCCAACCTCAAGGACTTCCTCGTTTCTAACTCCATTCAACATCTCATCTCTGAACCTTACCACCACGAACAAAATGGTAAAGTTGAGCTCGCCAATTGTACGCTTTCCGAATCAATCAGAGCTATTTTACGCAGCTCACTTGTCCCAATCAATTTGTGGGCCAAAATTGCTAAAGCTGCTTGCCTGGCTTTCAATCAAATTCCTAAAACCCCCTCTTCCCTCTCTCCCTATCAACTCTTCACTAACAAGGTGCTTCCTCGGAACTATTTCCATCCAATCGGTTCAAAGGTAGCTTACCTTGACACCAAAATTCCCCGTGGCGAAAAATTTAAAGACCGGGGTCTTGCAGGCACCCTTGTGGGTTACAAACCTACTTTTCTCTCATATCGAATTCTAAAACCTGACCAATCTATTATCTCTTCCAAACATGTTAAATTTGTCAAACCCAAAATCATCTCCCAGCCAACTCGCTCTTCTCCTTTGTCACCATCTGAAGAAGACTTCAAGATTTGTTTTGATGACAACTTTCCCCTTTCCAAAATCAACTCCTCCACTCCCTCTCCCGATAGCCCTTGTGCTGCTGACTCCTCTCCCAAGGACAAACCTACTCCTGTCTCCTCCCTAAAATCAACTCCAATTCCTCTTCTAATTCCTCTCACGACCTAGAAGCTCAACTCAATCCTCACTACTCTCTTAGAGAGCGTTCCAAACTCAATCCCCCACAAAGATACGGATATCATCATTAAATTGTTCCAAAAACCTACGAGCAAGCCAAGAAGTGTCCGGAAGCTGATAAATGGGAACTATCAATGGACTGCGAACTTGACGGCATTGAAAATCTCAAGGTTTGGGATAACTACGATGGACCCGAACCTACTAATCCATTAAACACTACCTGGGTGCACCAATTGAAGGATAATTGCCATGGCGATCCATTAATCTTCAAAAGCAGACTCTGTGTTCAAGGCTTTGATCAAATCTATGGACTCGATTATCAAGACACGTTCTCCCCTACTGGGAAGGCAGCTTCCCTCTGAATGGCTCTTCTCTTTGGACTCTACCATTCTCTCCCCATCACTCAACTGGATGTTAAGAGTGCCTTCTTGCATGCCCCTCTCTCTGACAAAGTTATCATTAAAAGACCCAAGGGTTCCAAACGAGAAGCAAAATATTTAGTCCTCAATAAATCCCTTTACGGCCTTAAACAATCACCCGCGAATTGGTTCTTGACTCTCACCTCTTGGATTCGTGAGCAAGGATTTCATGAGTCTATCTCTGACCCTTGTCTCTACATCCATCCTCAATTGAACTTGGTTCTTTTTTTTCATGTTGACAATCTTATTTTGGTAGGATCCGGGGAAAATTTCCTTTCCCATTTCCTCTCAAAGTTTCCCAACTCCAGTCACCACGAGCCTAACACAATCCTAGGAATGAAGTACAAATGCACCAAGGACTCTATTCTTCTATCTCAACCAAAACATATAGAACATGGTCTTGAAGAGTTTAAATTGACGGATTGAAAGCCGTCAACGGTTCCACTCTCCACAAATTTCAACCTCAACCCCGCTTCTGACAAAGAACACGAGGAATTCAAAGCTCTTAACATTAACTACTGCTCTGCTGTGTTTTTAATGAACTACATAGCCTGTCTTACTTGGCCTGACTTAAGTTTTGCGGTCTCCAGTTTAGCCCAATTCTGTGAGAAGCCGGGTATCAGACACTGGCAAGAAGTTAAAAGGTGCTGGAAATATCTCAAAGCAACAAAAGGCCTCAAGCTCACTCTCAAAATTTCAAACACTGATACTCAATTAAAATGTTACAGCAATGCCTTGTGGGGTGACAACCTAGACACAAGGCGCTCCCAATCCGGTCACTTATCCTTACTCTTTGGTTCTCTCTTGTCTTGGAGTAGCTACCGGCAGCGGAACGTCACTCACTTGACTACCAAAGCTGAACTCAATCCGTTGGTCGACTCATTTCTCAAAGCCATCTGGATGAAGGTTCTGATTTCCGAACTCTAGAAAAAGGCCGTCAAGCCCAGCCTGCATTTTGTGGAAAACAAAGGACTCAACGATAAATTAAAAAAATTTGGCTGTCACTCAAAAACTCGCCACATCAATATCAAAACTAAAGGTTTGCGCGAAGAGCTTAAAATGGGCAATCTCACCATTAAGTTAATCCCTTCTACCAACATGAAAGCTGATGGCCTCACAAAAACCCTTAACGCCGCTTCAATCTCAAAACTCATTCACCTCATTGATCCTTCTTTTTCTCATCCGGCTCCAGTCATACCAGTCACGGGGGGTGTTGAATGTTAAAGATATAGCCTATTCCAATTTCATATTTCTTCATCTTCTTTTAAGTTTTCCTTTCCGTCCTTCTTCTTTTTCCTCTTTCATTACAGTTTCAGTTATGTCACTAAAGCAAAGCGCTCTTCACTCTTCATCTCATTGCGCTGTCACACTCTTGTCACCAAACCTAAGCTCACACTTGAGGCCCTGCTTGACTCTTTGATCAGGGACTCTCTCCCGGGGGTCCTCCTAAATTTCTTTAACTATTTGGTTGTCTTCCATCTCTTCATTCTCTCTCATCTGTCTTCTATCCTTCTTAATCACGTCATTATTCCTTTGCTTCCCACTCTCGACTCATCTTGATCTACCTCAACCATATAAGATTCTGTCTGGTAAGACTGTTCACCCTGTGGTCTTGACCCCTGCTATTTTCTCTTCAAATAACTCATGTTGACTCTATGTTCTTAAGATCTTCAACTACTCAACTAACCTAAACGTCACTCAAATCCACGACAATCACATTCAAGATCAACCCTCTCAGAATCTTTTGTCTTGATGTTTGTCTCCTGATTGTTTTCTCATCTTCTCTCCAATTGTCCCTTGCTTCTTCTCATCTCTGTTCTACTCTTAGCTGATGATCTTTGTTTCTTAGCCCTCTTTAAGTTCTTTTCTTCTTTTTCAATTTCCCAGAAATCCAACACATGCAATGTGGTTCAGCATCCCAATGGCTGAGAAATAGTTAATATTCAGAGCTTTGAACTGTTCATGTTCCACGCAACTAGCTGGTTTGAGTTGCAGGCCTGGCAAAAGGGGCGTAGAAGATGGTTTAGCTTCAGATTGGCCAAGTTTTTCCAACCCAGAGTCAATGTGATTTGGTTGAATCAAAAGGACTGCTTTATCTTGCAGATCTATTTTTGTACCAAGAATAGTTTGAGGTGTTTGGGCAGACAATCCAGGAAATCTTTTGAGAAATTTCTTTTCAAAGTCAAGACCCGGTCCTACAAGGATCAGGTTGTCAATGTGGAAGAAGAGTTTCAATTTTTGATTGTCAGAGATATAGAGGCATGGATTGCAGCTTGATTTAGAGAATCCTACAGATTTGAACCATTCCATTAAGGTTTTGTACCAATTCTTTGGAGACTGTTTCAATCCATATAACAACCATTTGAGCTTAAGGAACTTGAAGGCGCGGTTAGATACCTTGGGAGTTTAAATAATCACTTCCTCCTCAATAGGAGCATGAAGGAAGGCACTTTTAAAATTGAATTTCCTGATTGAAAATTTTGCTTTGAGAGCCGACAGAAGTAGAAGCTTGAGAGTTGAGGGTTTACCTGTGGGAGCAAAATATTTGGCGTAATCAAGCCCCTCAATTTGATTGAAGCCCTGGACACAAAGTCAAGCTTTGTACTTGACTGGGTCACTGTGGAAATTATCCTTGATGCGGAAAGCCCAAGTGGTATTCAAACAGTTGATTGGAGGAGAACCATTGTAGTCTTCCCATACATATAAATCTTTAATTGTGGATAGTTCTAAATTTATAGAATATTTCCATTTCTGTCTTTCTTCACATTTGATGGTTTGTTTTTATGTATTTGGCTTTTAGTAGTGGTAGAATCCATAACTTTGAGGAGGCTTGATCAAAGTGCAGTCTTGCAGAATACAAGTTGGTAGAGAGGGTTGAGGATGCTGTAAGGTCTCACTTTGAGATTCAATGATTGGGACTGCTTCTGATGTGCCTGGACTTTTAGGGTTGCCTTTTTCAGAATGGTTATTAATATTCTGTTTGAAGGAAGAGCTGTTGGAGTCTTCTTCTTCCTGTTCTCTGTAATCCTTCCACCGGGTCGGCTGGTGCGTTTTGCTGGTTTTGGGATGAGCAAGAGTTGGGCCGTCTTCTTGCATATTCTTGTGAGAGGAAGGCTTGCTTATTTGATCTTCTTCTTCAGGATACCATGGCGTGCTCTGGTTGGAGTGATTCATCTTCAGAAATTGGACTTGTTTTGTAGATATTAGTGCGCCTTCTTTTGTCAAAATTTGATAGGAAAGAAAAAGGGAATTACAGCCAAACAGAACCCCTTCTTCCCCTTTTTTATCAAATTTAAGAGATTTCCTCCGTTTTGTCACAAGGTACATGCATGGGTTCCCTAGCAGTTGAACAAATGAAGGAGGTAGTGAGTAACCATTTAACTTTTGCCAGGGAGTGATTTTATCTTCACCTCTGGGAATTTGATTTAACATAAGGCTACTGCCTTTGATAATTTCATCCCAAGTTTTTGGAGGTATCTTTACATCCTTGATGACCAACCTAGCTGATTCCGCTATTGTTCTGTTTTGCCTTTCATCACGGCTGTTATGTTCAGGATGATATGGTTCTGAGATGATCTGACGTATGTGTTTTTTGCTTAGGTAAGAGGTCAGTTTTTGATTGAAAGATTCCTTACCTCCATCTGAGCAGACTTCTGAGGGATAGTAACCTCTCTTTTTGAATTATGTTTTGATTAGATTGATAAGGACATTGGCAGGTTTGTCCTTTGAAGTCAAAGGAAAGGAGGCCAGGTAAACGGAGGCGTTGTTGACCAGAGTCAGTGAAAAACAAAAGCCTTGTTTTGATTGCGGTCTGGGAGGTCCAATCAGATCAAGATGAATCCTATCAAACACTTTGCTAACAGGGTTAGATGACTGGTTGAAAGAAGATTTGGTGATTTTGCTGCTGATGCAATTTATGCATTGGAAATTGGAACCTGCAGCCCCCTGTATGTGTTGGATGAAACAATTGAGCCAAGTAAGAGATGCATGTCCAAACTTTCAATGAATGCTCATCAGTTCAGCTTTGGCTGTATTGAGAAGACATGATTTGGCTGAATTTTTTGAGAGATTTTGATCAAAGGACGGAGTGGGGATTGAGTAAAGATTGTTGACAATAAAGCCCCCAAAAAGTTTTGAGTTGTTGTGAGTAACAGAAAAGGTATCTCTTCCAGCGGGAAGAATGCAGCCAGCTTTATTGAGAGCTCCAGCGCTGAGGAGATTAATTGTGAACTCTGGAACTTAGAAGCAATTGGAAAGTTTAAGGGTGAAATCTTTCCAACAGAGTCAAAAGGTTCCTCATCCTTTAATGTTCAAACTAGCGCCTTCTTTACCATTTTTGAATGCATTCTCCTTGCAGGGAGCCATATTTTTGAGATCTGACTCCACCCACACACGTCTCCTGCGCTCCCGCGGGGTGAGGAGACTCCAAAATGAGATTAACCACTCCATATCTGATTTCTGCTTTTATACTCCTCATCCTCTTGGGGTCTTGTCTGCTCTCTTGGTCTTGCCTGCCTGCCTTCTTGTTGGAATTATGGCAACTAAGTTTCCTCATTCTCCTCTTGATTTAAATATAAAATAAATTGTTAAATAAAATACTATAAAAAAATATAAGACTGTTCTCCGGTATTATGGGCATCATAAAAGTAGCTTGTTATGATCAAACTGTCTCTCATGTCTCTAATCAGTTGTCCCTCCTACTGTTGAACATTTCTAGGTTAAGTCTTGATTAAGTCTGAAAGAATGCTAGTTCAAGTAGTCTGATTTTCCATTACTGATCAAACTCTTGTAGTCATAGAACCCTGAGTCACTAGTTCTTTTAATGGACTTCTTATCTCTAAGAACCTCCTTTCTTATCTTGATATTTCTTAATTTTAATGTTTGTTGAATCACCAAATCAGCTTGAATTAACGCCTCAGTTGTATTGCACTTGTCACTCTTCTTTTGATAGATTTTATGTCCTGGCTTATGGCCTGTTGTGTCTCTGCCTTGTTGCATACTGTCTTTCACTGATTATGTGACAGTTCTTTGGTTGCTTCTCATTCATTATTCATTATACTTGTTATTGTTAAAACCACATTTTGATCATGTTGATTATGGCTTGTATTTACTATTTAAATCCTGCCAACTTCAACTGAAATATCATCATCTGTTCTTACTCACCTTGAAATTGAGTGCCCCCCTTGACTCTCCGATCCGCTCCTCTTGGCAACACAAGATTCCTCCTCCTCATCCTGTCACTCAAATCTGACCGGAGCATTCTGCTGAATTTTTAACACTTCTGGCCCCTTCTATTTCTTTGTCTTTCTTATTATCTATTATTTCTATTTCTTTGTCTTTCTTAATATTTCTTATTTTCCTTCTTTCTTCTTCTTTTCTCTCAAAACTCTCTGCTCTCATCTTGATACTTGGCACTTCCGTCCTTCTCAAACCCATCAAATTTCACTTCTTGACTCCAATGCTCAGGACTGTTGTCCTCATCAAATTTGTCAAAGCTCACCTCTCAATTCCTACCTGGTAAGAAAAAATTAATTTCTTCATTCCATTTCCCGGAATAACCTGAAAATGTTGTCCCAAATCTATGATTCCAACAGGTTGTTACTATTCCTTGTCTCAGTCCTGAATATTCTCACTCTTTTCCTTGTGTCTGATCTCTTTTGATCCTTCTATCTTTTCTAGCTGTTGGTATCCATCTCTCTGTTCCATTCTCTCAAGTCTCTCCTATGTTCCTTCTGCATTGTATCTGACCTTGAAATTTATTCTGTTGGTTTTAGTCCTCTGTCTCTAAACCTGAAATCCTATCACATATCAATGAAGTACCTGCTGTCATTAATCATATGTACCAACGCGCCAATGTCTAAGAGAAATTTGGTTTGAGGGTTACCTTGTTCAATCCAGAGAGAAACAAAGGCCAGGTAGTGTGCGGTTAATTACTTGCCTTTTGTTAGTGATTTCTTTTCTCTCTATTTTGGTCTTCCTTCCACCATTCTGGAGCAATCTCCGGATGCAAGTGCCAGAAACGTTCCGCGGAGCGGGATTTATCTTGAATGGGATTGTGGTAGCAATCCGTAAACTGTCTTCTTTCACCTGGTTGAATTTTGAGGGAAAGCTTGGAAGTGGTTGAGGTGAAAGCTACTTTGTTTCTTGAAGTGGAGTTTGGTTCCATTGGGTTTTGAGCTTTTGCTTCATTTTTGAGCTGATTCAAGTGGTTGAAGACAAAGTCCACTGTGAGGTCCTTATTGGTGTTCATGATTTTCTGCTTGCAGTCTTTCATCGAGTTGGGGAATTTGAAAAGCAATAAGTAAGCAAGGATATTGTTTGAGAGGGAGATCCTAACTTTGGAAATCCTTTTGAGACAAACTTTTGCCTTGGTTATGAAGTCATCAAGTTGGTTGACATTGAATTGAAGATACAGGAAATTATTAAAAACTCTAGCTTGATTGGAAGCTTGTGAGGAAGCATAATTCTTGTTGAAAGCCTTCCAGAGGAGCTTGGAAGAATTTTTGTTGACAGGGGTCACTATGATATTGTGAGTAGAAGATTTGAGTTTTGAGATTATTAGAAGTTTGAGCTTATCATTGGTATCTGGATCCAGTTGAGAGCTTTCTTTGTTTAGGGTATCTGCCAATCCCCTGACATCTAGTATTGCGTCCATTTTGTCTTTCCAAATTCCATAGTTTTCTTTGCCAAGCGTTGGAATTGTTTCTAAGGCGGTTTTGAGCATGGCTTGTCTGAAGTGATCCATGATGGTCAATTAGAGGACTAGGGAAGATGTTAATTGGTTCCTGGTCGTAGATGAAGAGATCTTTTTGGCTTTTAACCTTGAAAAAGTGTTTAGGGTTGAAATTACTAAAAACAAAGGAACAGACAACAGACTGAGAGCACAATTGCATGATTAGAATGACAAAGGATGCAACAAAGGTAACAGGTTGTTTTGAAAAGATTGAGGATGAAAAATTGTGAGTCTCACCAGGCAGACATGGCACAAGCGTTGCTCTAGCTTTGCGTGATGATGACAAGGCTGAGTTTGGGAGTTTGTTGAGTTTGAGTCTTTGAGCTTGAGTTCTCAATATTGGTGGGTGAGGATGTGGTTTGAGTTGATGAGGAAAGAGGTAAGTGGGTTGTGGAGGTTGAAGGTGAAGTAAGGTGGATTGAGTGTTTGAGTTTATTGGTTCTTGGTGAGGAAAGACTGGAAGTTGGTTGAGATTGAGATTGCAGTAGTACTCAAGGTGTGGTCGTTTGTTTTGGGTGCGGGCTTCAAGATTGTGGTTGTATCTTTGGAAGTTTGCCCCAAGAACTGTGACATTCTGAATGTTCCAACAATACGTTAAGGTGATCCAGGCCAGGAAGATTCTCAACATGGTCCCTGGCCATGTCAGTAAGATGACCTGGCCACGGCCGCAGCTCTTCCCTAGCTCAGTTGCGCCGCTCCACCCCGCCTGTTTAGGGGCTATTTAAGTGGTGGAAGGAAAGGAGGGGAGATGGAGAAAGGGGGCAAGAAGGGAAGGAAAAAAGGAAAAATTTGCTTCAAGCCAGTGTCAGCAACTTCCTTGCCATAAGCTCTGCAACCTAAAATCTAGCCAAGACCAGCAAGTCCAGGAGGAGCATATGGCTCAGATCAACTCACTCCTACAACTTGTATATGTCTTAACCGGTGAGGTAGGTGCTGATAGATAAGCTAAACCAGCAGGTAACCCAGTTGTGCTTCTCCAGATTTTTCTTTTCTCATCTCTGTCTCTTTCACCTGTCTGAGGTCTGTTTTTTCCTGTTGTTATCAATATGTTTCTCACATCTCTCTCATTATTCATCATTTAGAGATATCTTATTTCTATAAGAGTTGCTTGTTCATGTGATTGAAATAAAGAGTTGATTTGAAACATAAAATCATGATGCCTACTTTGTGTAATCTAGAGGTTTCTGTCTTTACGGTGGTGATGAAATCTTGCAAGCTTGAGGAATTGAAGGGAATCCGGAAAAATTCCTTGAAGAATCTAGCTCTGTTAGAGGCTTGATTGGAAGCACAGTATTTGTTAATATCCCTCCAGATCAGATGACCTTCTTTTTTGTTTTTTGGAGTGATTAGGTTGAAATGAATGGTAGCGTCAACCTTTGAGATGAAGATTTTTCTTAATTGAACATTCTTCATTTGTCTCATACCTATGGGATTGCGCTCTGTGTCATTCTTTGACTTAAGTAGCTTATTGTATAGTCCTTCCTGAAGGTTGATAATGTTAAGGATTTGGATTCTTCATACAGAAAAATAGTCCACTGTTAATAGCGGAATTGCCTCAATGGCCATCTTCAGGATAGTGGCTGTGATGATTTCAGCCATTCTTCTGGTTGGTACAGCGCCTTTGAATGTTAATCTTGATAAGATTCTTGTTAAGTTCCTGTACCCCTCTCTCCGCGTGGACTCACTTTCAACATGTAGTGGGGCCCCCAAATTTTCCTTCTTTTCTCTTGTCTTTACCTACCTGTCTTCTGTTTCTACCCAATCTCTTTTCAATTGTTCTCTCAGTTTCTCCTCTCAGTTTCTCAGCTCCACCCTTTTGTTTAATTCTCTCTACTCCTCATCTTCCATCATCCTCATGCATTCTTTCTATGCATCTATATCTCTACCCAATACATCAAGTCTCAGTCAACACATTATCTGAAGCTCTTCAATCATATGTCCCTGCCTGGTAAGACTTCAACCTACCAAATCTTCTCAACAAATATAACCTGATCCTTGAGTCTATCCAGCCTTTCCCTTCTCCTCTTGATATCTATCCAGCCTGTCTTTTCCCAATTTTATCTCAAGCTTTTATAATCCTCCACATCACTTGAAGCCACCACTCCAGACATATTCAAATGGTCTAAACTGTAGGATGCTCTGTCCTTGTTTCTTTCTATGTTGCAGTGTTTCCTTATGCCTTCTAATTTCTCATGTCATTTCATTTTCCTGTTCAGCTACTGGTTCTGAGTTCTCTATAAATATAGCTCAATCTTATTGTGGTTAAAAGCCAAAGTCCTACAAACCAACCTAACCAAACAAATCATGAATGAACCAGCGGGAGAAGCCAGCTATTTTAACCAGGTGGAACTTAAAGCATCCTTCTCGTGGCCATAAAACTGTGACTTACTCTCAGCGGCCTAAGCCTGGACAAAAATCTCGGATAACGTTGTGGTAAGTATTACCCTGGGCTCGACCATCCTCCTAATCATCGTTGAGCCAAAAAGGAGCTTGGTTATCATAGTTTCTTCCCGTATTTGAATCACCTATTAAACGATTAAGATGACGCAATGCGTCATTCCGAACCTCGCTTTGTGGCCGGTGATTTGATCTTACGGCAGTTTGATAAGTACGAATCGAGGAGACTACACGAGGTTCAAATTCACTCCCATGATTCCCGAACTCGGAGCTTCTCCGTATGGGCACAAAGCCTTCGCTTGCTCTGAGCCACCTGAGCCTAGATGACAATCTGGAAAAGCGTTGTGATCCAAGCATTTCCCGAAGCTCATCCCGCCGATCGTCGAAGGCTCGAAATGGAGATTGGTCAAAATGGTTTCTTGCTGTATCTGAATCTCGATTGTAGGCACGGTTTTCTCTAGGGTGCCTAAGACTATTCGCAAAGCCGTCATGTAGTCCAAGCAGACTTGATCTGCCTGGAGCTCTAGTGGACGAAACAAGGTCATGTAGCGAGTGATGGAAGCGATGCAACAGAGGCGATAGGAAGGCGCTACGATGGTCAGATTCAGAGATGCTCATCTCCTGAGGGTCAATCGGATACCACCGAACGTCCTCTATAGCCCTCTAGTGGTTCTCACTCTGTTGATTATCTTCTTTCTTTTCTTGTCTGTTCTCAGGTTATTATCCTCACCACCATCAGGTGATCCTTAGCTCCTCAGTCCACTCTCTCCTGTCTCACTTGTTGAGTTGTCTCAACTTCTAATCTGGGTGGTTCCCCTCCAAAGGTGAAGATTAGGGTTTCTCTATTTTTCTTAATTATCATTTTCCTGGTTTCATCTCTTCTGTTTCTTGATTTTTCCAACTCTTAAATTTCTTGCTTGAAAGGAAATCTAAAAACTGGTCTGTTCTACATTTAATATCCTCACCAACATCAGGTGATCCTTAGCTTCTCAGTCCACTCTCTCCTGTCCTACTCATTGCATTTTCTCAAATTCTAATCAGGGTGGTTCCCCTCCAAAGGTGATCTTTAGCTCCTCAGTCAACTATCTCCTGTCTCATTTTTTCATTTTATCAAACTTTAATCTGGGTTGTTCCCCTCCAAAGCCTCTTTCTCCACCGCACTTAAGCAGCTAATGAGCCCAGAAAACCCTGGAAATTCCTCAAACTTGTCCATAAACTCCCTTTAATCAAAACCACCACCCTGGATCACCTCCAGTGTAATCCTTTTTATCCTCCTTCATAAACTCCTACCAACTCAAAAAATAACAACAACTCAGAGTGACAATCATCCCATTACTCATCCACCTTCTCCAAAAAAATGGAAATTATCCTCAACCATCTCACCCCCAACCCTATGTCTTCATCTCCCCTTCCATTCAAAATGTGAGAAGATTTTCTACGCTCAAGCATTCCTTAGTTCACCAGACCTAAATTTCCAAGCTGGAGGAATTCCATCATCAATCAACTTGGGTTTAAAGACCTTGATGATCTAATCAAAGAGCAACCTCCTTCTGGACCCGCCCTGCAGAAGAAACTCCAACTGAAACAGGCCTCTAACTTCATTGAAATGGAACTTGATAATCAGAAATGTGCCATTTTTGTTGAAAACCCATACAAATAATTGCCAAAACAACTCTGGGACTCAATCTGCTCCCACTATGCAGCCAAATCAATAGAAAAATCTCAATAACCATTTGAAAAATACACAAAATAGACTTTACCTTTGGAAACCTATCTACAGCCATTGAAAAATTCTGAGAACTGTTATGGCTCCTTTGCAAAGTATCCGCTGGGAAATTCAACAGTCATACCCTGGAGGCAATGTGGACCTGCCACATACTCAAGCAACTACACAAATCCTTTCATGTCTTTAAATATATTCAATACTCAAGCTTCAAAGACACCAAAAAAATTGAAGTTCCAAGTCTTCTTGCTGATCTAGAGACAAAACTAAGAAGGAAAGAGAAAACCTACAATATAAATGCAGCTTTGCTAGGCAGAAATTGAACTTCTTTGGATTTGGAATCTCATAATACCAACAGCTGTAAACCAAAAAGACAAACTTTCTGATCCACTGGAAAATATAACCCACTCACTTCCCACTCCAAAGAGCAATGCCATAAACTTCATCCAGAGTGGGAAATGACCTACAATCAAAGTATCATAGAGAAAAAGAAATCAAGGCAAGTAAGGTGGTCATTTACCCCACTGCATCACTTCATCCCTCCTAATAAGCTCAATCATACTTGGAAGAGGAGGTTCCAGTCACTACTTGAAGGACCAGAGCCAGTTTCACACCTACTCCAAATTCTCCTCATCACTTTATGGCGCCAATGGATTGCTAATTCCAATTTTTGGAGTGGGTCAATCCATTAACAAACTTGATTCTGGAGATCTATGGATTGAGGAAGCCTATCATGCACCCAATTTATCTCACTCACTCATTCCCTTATCTGCATATCTTCAACTCAGGTACTCCCTGTCCCTGACCAAATTGGGATTCAAATTATTCAAGGAAACCAAATCTTTATTATCTGGAAGCATTATTGAGAAACTTCTGATCATCCAGACACACACTGACCAGGCCCTCACCACTTTTTCCAGAGCCACTGAACTTCATTGGGGATTAAGACATCCAAGTCAAAAGTACCTCAAATCTGCCTACCCTACCCAGCAAATAGGTCAAGTGGAATGCTCCTTGTGCAAGTTATCAAAGATTCATAAGCAACCATTCTCTGGCGAATTCCCTCAGTCCTCCTCCATGGTTAAGATCATCCACATGGACCTATGCAGAAAAATCAAGCCCTTCTCAAAGGGAGGGAATAAGTCCTTCCTAAAGATAGTTGATGGATTCTCCAAATATCAATTTCTGTTCATGATGGAGCAAAAACCTCAAAACCTTGAGCTATTCCAAAAATTTCTGAAGGTTTCCAAGAGCCAAGCTTATGAAAGTGTGAAGTTTGTCTTTTTGGAAAATGGAGGTGAATTAATCAGCAATTCTGTTTGGGATCTCTTCCATGAGAAGAAAATCACTCACCTCACCGCAGCAGAACCTGTTTTCAGAGCATGGGAACCAAAAAAACTATTGAGAAATCCCAAGAAATGCTGCTTGACTGTGGAATGCCTCTACATTGGTGGGGGGAAGCAGTAAGTACTGCATTATACCTGGGAAATCAATCTTCCAATATCTCTATTGGAATGAAGAGCCCTTACAAAAAATGGTTTGATTGAAAGATTAATCTTTCCAATATAAAACCCTTTTGTTGCAGAGAAATCCTTTTCAAGGAAAAGCAAAACCAATCATCCAAGTTCTTGCCCTCTGGATTGGAATTTAAATTCCTTGGATATGAGGATGGCAATCACATCTATAGGGTGTGGGATCCAGTAGCTTAAAAAATTCATGTCTCTCACCATGCCTACTTCAAAACAAACATTTTTCCTTACGTAGAAATCAATTCTCTCATTTATCCTTCTGATTCTGAATCTCAAACATGTCTTCCTTCTTTTTCTATCTTCTCTCCATGCTCCCTTCCAGCTCATCCAAAATCTCCTGACTCTATTCAATCTTTGAATTCAAATTCTCTTTCAAATCTACTGCCTCCTTTTTCATTGCCTCCATCATTCCTTTCCTCTCCTTTCCGCTCCTTTTCATCCATTACTCCTTCCCATCCAACCTCCTCCTTGCCTCTCATCCTTTGCATAAGGGGTACACTTATATTCCTTAATGAAAATGGGCCCCAAACAAAATTGATCTGCACATAAGCACACACCAAATCTTCTATCAACCTCATTGAAGTCATGTAAATTTAATATTTGAAAAACCCACCAACCTCACTGACACCAGTTCTTTTGAAGAATTCAGGCAAACATCCAATGCCTCCAACTGGATTACAGCCAAATATCCTCAACTGAAAAACATCACTTGACAGGGAGTGTGGGAAGTGGCGGAGAAATTACCTCACAAAAAATCCTTGGAAACCATGTATGTGTACAGGAGCAAGAAAGATGCCAACAGAGTAGTGATTAAGAAGAAGGCACATTCTTGAATAATTTGAAATAGGCAGGTTGAAGGGATTAATTAAAAAAAAAATTTGCACCAATGGGCCGGGACTCCTCTCTTCATCTCCTGCTAATAATACTGGCATCGAACAGATGGACATACTTTGTGCATTCTTCAATGGCCTCACAGACATGCACATCTTCATCAAACCTTCAAAAGGAGTAAAAGTGAACTTGAAAACCACCAGATGCCTTCTATTGAAGGAATCACTGTATGGCCTCAAGCAAATTACCCAATGTTGGTACAAAGCCCTCTCAACCTTCTTTTCTGAAATCAACTTCCAACTCATGCCTTCTGAACCATGTCTCTTTATTTCCACCAAATCTTAAAAACCCATCCTCATCTTTGCACATGTGAAAAATCTAGTAATCACCGGCCAAAAATATCAACTTAGTAAAAGAGGCTTTAAAATCAAAGTTTGAGATGCACAATCTGGTTCCTTTGGAGTGGGTATTAGGAACAAGGGTCACAAGGAACAGAGAAAAACGCACAACTACTCTTAAAAAAGATCAATACACCCATTGTATGCTTGAAGAATTCAACATTCTGGACTGTTGTTAATTCACCATGCATTTACCCTTGAACTACCTCAATGATCCCATGCATCCCCTGTCAGAAGTCATATGAAAACAAATGAACACTGTGGGATTCAAACCCACAAACTCAGACTCTTTATATGAGTGATGCTCTTACCAATTGAAAACACATGCAAACAGCTGAAAATTATGCATAATTGTAACCCGGGTCATTTTGGTGTTGCGCATGTGAAAGTGCATCAGCCAAATGCCCACCTGACTCAGCGCGCGACAACTAGTGAGACAGCTGCTGTCAAATGCCAAGCTCTGACTCCCAGTCCCCCACCCCCACCCCACCCCAACCACTCATGCTCATTGCTTTCCCTCCCTCCATCCTCCCCACCAACCCTTCAACCTCAATTGCTTCCTAACAATCAATCCTCAACCATGTCCAACCATGAAATCACTCCCCAAGATCTCAACAACTCAAAGGCCCCACAAAATTATGCTCACCCTCCCACTGAGGCATTTAATCCCCAAATCTTGGAGAATATGCTTTCCACCACTCTATCCACTCAAGTTGGAAATCTTGAGGCCAACTTGAAGTCCAGTCTTCAAGGCACCCTTGACAAAACAAAAGAATGGATTGACAAGCTGGCATTAGACAGGGCTCCCCCAACCACCAAAGTTACCAAATTGAAAGTTCCAAAGGCCAACTCAATGGCTTCAACTAGCCACAAGCCTCACACAAAGGATGCTGCAAAACCTTGGATCCAGGATACTAAGAAGAAATCAGCACCTGCTCTGCCTGTCAACAAGAGGTCCAAATTAGTCACCATTCCAACTCAAAAAATTAGTTCTGTCCTGCTCAATTGGAGCCTGCACCTACCGTTCCAAGCAAGAATGTCACCCCAGTCAAGAAAGCCAATGCCCCTTGTGCTAGTGTTTCAAGAAGATCTGTATCTAATTCTAAGAAAAATCTCAATCAAATGATAATGGATGATTTCCCCCCCAACTTTTAGACCACAAAGGTCAGTGGAAGACTCACCTGAAGTTTGATCCAAGCAGCAAAGCTAAGATGTAAATACTCTTTTTGTAGGAATGTATTTTTTTAACATCAGAATCCTCTGGGGCCTCATCCAAACCGCATCAGTACCTCCTGCTTCCAATCCTGAGTTCATCCAAAGCTTCTGTGCCAACTTCCAATCAATCAACAAGTTTGAAAAATTTTTTCGAGACTCCCAAGCAGCCCAATTAATCTCCAAAAGCAATGTCCAAACCCCGAAAGACAGTTGGGCTGGTAGAATGAAAGTGGGTAAGAACTTCATCCACATTGATGAAGGTCATATTTGCTACATTCACCAATATCTTGAAAAAGTTGGAATTCAATTCTGGATACCAAAAATTTAAGAAGGGTCTGAGAGCCTCTTCAACTCTGCCTGTTGGATTGCAGCAATCAACATCTTTTTCCAGATGGCGGTTTCAGGGGCTTACAATTTCATGAATTTCAACCACAAATACAAGGTCAATTTTTTAATGATGATCCAAGCTTATAACCACTATGTTAACCATGTTTTGGCACAGAAGTTGGCCGCTGAATGTAAGGTATCTGTAAAAAATCTCACTACTTTGGAGTTGAGAAGCATTCAAAAAAATCATTCTGGGGTGAGTGATCAAATTCAGTGTTACATTACTGTAATGTACTGATTAACCTTTTCTTTCCCCTCAGTTGTGCAAGGCACAATTGAAGTTTGCTGTGGTGAATGATTTTCCAGAATGCTACCAAAAGATTATCACAGAAGTCAATGATCACAGCAATGAGTGGGATCCCAAGCATAGTTTTTTCAAAATCAAGAAACTCAACTATTGATCAAACTATGCAAATATCTTCTTCTGTCAAATGGAAATGGCCACAAAGAATGTGGGGATTGAAACAGGGAAGACCACCTGTATAAGATACCGGATATTGCCCATCCAACCCATTACTTCCAAGTTCTCCAAGGTGCCAGAGGGCCTTCCTTTGGATTTCTACCGCCACAAATGGTGGCAAAGCTACCAACCTGTCAACAGCGCGCTATGACAAACATGAATAAGGTTGCATATCTTCCAGATGCCAACAATTCTCTCTTTCCAAAAAATCACCCAAATTACAACAAAGATGAAAAAATGTCAGACAGCCACTTCAACAAGGAATACTTGGAACAAGTCCTGAAGGACTATTGATTAACAAAGATTTTGTGCATGAGGATGCGGTTGAAGCTGAAGGAGGGAGCAGTGAAGAATTGGATGTGGAGGGTGGTTTCATTGATTTGGAGGCAGACAGTCCGTAGAACTCAAAGACTCATTTGTCTGAAGGTGATTGGGGTAATCATTACAATGAAGATGACGACCCATCTAATGATGAAGAAAGTGATGGCGCGGAAGATTCCCCATCAGACAAGAAGGATGACAAGGTGGAAAATCAGTACAACAAGGATGAGGAAAACAATGATAATGAGGGCGGGAATGTGATTCACAAGTAATGGATCCTTGGGCCATTTCAGATTGTTGTGAAGAGCTGCAAGGATTGCTGACAGATCTCTCACCATGTTGGTTTGTATGATTTTTTTTCTCTGAAGGCTTTTTGTATTTACTGTGTAAATGACACTTGGAATGGATGTATGGTTGTGACTACCCATGTGAAATTTATATAGTTGTTTTTTGAAGAGCTGGTGAAATAACCATTTCAAAATTCAAAAAAACAAAAAAAAACATTGATTGCACAGTAGAGAGCTTTGGAGGACAAAATTCAAAGATTGGAGCTACTACAAAATGATCTGAGAGTTGAGATTGGGAAGGATTTTTAAGACAGAAAGATGCTTAAATGGGACAAGGATGATGAAGTTAGACTGAAGGTTGAAAGTGCCATCAGGGATAGAACGGTATGCTGCAACGTGGTTGATACTGGTAGCAGGAATTATGGGAAAGGGTTCAGGAAGGAGTTGGCCAAAAATAGCTTTCATTTTCTAAAGCCAGTACCAAAAAGTTTTGGTTGTGGTTGGGCTGTTTACATCCTTGTAGAATCAGTTGGCTATCCAATGCACTAGGCACACTGTCTTGCCTGTGCCATTGGGTGAATCAAATGTAAAGAAGTCTCTGGCCATTCCATACCTCATCACCCCATCCTCCTTATACACCACACAGTTGTTTGGCTTCATGACTAAGACTCCCACGTTCTCCAGTCCTTTCCAAACTCAATCCACACTTACTTTTGGCCTTAAAACCTTTGAATTGTTGGCCAGAGGCAAACTTTTGTAGTCCTTCACATTTGGATTGTTCTTTTGTATGTATGCAGGCAGCATTTTATAAGTGTTGTCATCTAATTTTACTTTTTGGCCACCAGACGTCTTTCTTTCTTTGTTAATGTTTTTGAAAAACTTTGTGAAGGTTTTATTTGCTTCAAGGCTTTGGATTTGACAAACTGTTTTTAACAATTTTCCTTCCAAATTGCCTGCCAAGCCAAAAACAACCATCATTTCATTGCTACTTGAAGTATCCCAAACCTATACACTCACCAGTCTGACAATCATTCCAAAAACCTTGCAAGCCGCCAATGAGTCTATCACCAGAAAAATCAGCTACCCCCATCATTTGTCCCCACAAGTTGAGCTTCTCGGGAATATGCAGCTCATAGTGGTGTTTTGGTTGGCCAACAAGATCTTGAAAGATTTTTGCCAAAGTTAAACTATATATTTTATAAAATTTTGCAAATTAGGATTTGTGGGACTCTTGAATCTGGAGAAAAGCAAAATAGTGAGTAAAAGCAATCAGGTTTGTGATATTTTACATGATCAAGAACCTGTTTGAGTTACTATCAATTTCTTCAAGGGCATCCAGAAAGATTTTGGCCACAATGAGGGGGAAAACATATACAAACAGTATGTACCATTGTGATGCCTTGAGTTTTCTGCATTTTGATTTTCCAAGTTCACGAGGCAAGTGCCCAACCTTGGTAGACAGTGCCAAATCTTTCATAGCATTCCTCAAGTATTCCATATAATTATCATTGAAGAGACCACCATTTTCTCCTTGGTTAAGATCAATATCACTGTCATGTTTGCTAGAGGTCTCCGCACTTGAATCACTGAAGTTTGCGGGGGCACTTGGGTCAAGTTGGGCTTTCTTCCTGGATTTTTTATGGTCTCCTTTCTTTCCATTTTACTCAAACAATAAACTTTGAAATCCCCAACTTTTGCGAAAATGGTGCATAAGAACACCTTCAAACCAGTTTTGGAGGATCCCTAAAGCAACATGTTGTACAGGATCACAATATGACAACAGATTGAGTTCAGAGTAACAAATACCAGTCTTGTGTAAAATTTTGTCCTGTCCTTTCAATGTTGGAGTTGATTTCCAGAGGTTGCTGAGTATTTTAAATTCAACTCCAGATTGTGGGTCTCCAAGTTTAAGTTGAGGTTGCTTTTCATTTGTTGAAATACACCACAAGCAGTAATACTTGTCCAAGTAAGATGCATAACCAGCCAACTTGTGAGTCCCCACCAAATTGCCAAGTAGAGGCAACAGCTTTAACTGGCATAATCTTCCAGAAGTATTTGAAGGAGTTGTAAGCCTGAAAGGTTCAACTAAGGTAACCAATTTGTCAATCAAAGGCTTCAAAAGGTGAGTGATTGTAGTCATGCTTGGAGAATCTGGCCCTGGAGTGATACCATCAACAAACGTATAGGCCAATTTGTTCCAGATTTTTGGCGGAAGGCTCAATCAATTCATGGCAATCAGACCAATCCATTCTTGATTACCCACTAGTTTTTTTCCTCTGGGATCAAACCAATCCACAAAAAGAGAAAAAACCAGTTGTAGATCATGCCAATAATTTGTCCATGACAGTGGCTTCCACGTGTTGCCCTGCCTGGATGTCAGTGACTACTTCTGCCAGAAGTTCTTAAGCTTTCTGAGTCCATTTTTCTATTTCATTCTTGATTTTTGGCACTTTTATAAAACATTTGAGCCGGTCCTCAAGATTTTGTATAAAAAATGTGCATTCAGGAAGGCCAACCAATGGTGTTTGGTTCATTTGTAAACAAGAGTTTGATGCAAGGAGCCCACAAATAGCTAGGTTGGGGGGAGGGTAGAGGGTGAAGCATTTGGGCAGCGGAAAATCTTGAACAAATGAAAACTTAGCTCATTTTTGAGGATGGTTTTGGTAATTCTAGGAACAAGTGGGTCAATGGTTGATATTCCTTTCTTTGCATCATCTTGAAGAATAGACTGCGGGCCGTATCACAAGTTTTGAAACTAGCACCACCATGGAGATGCAGCCATGAGATAAAAGATGAAACCATGCCTGGGAATCAACCAAAATTAGTAAGTTTTGGGATGAATAAGGCACATTTGATTTCAAATGAAATGTAAACATAAAAGATTTGAAAATACTACCAGCTGCAGCTCGCCTTGTTAAACTCAAAATATTTTCTTCACTAGAGATTGATTTCCTTGATTGTAATCCAGATTCATTTTCTTCAAATGATACAATGTCAAGAATAGCAAAATTCCCAGGTGAGGTTGTTGAGGTCAAACCATGCTTTCTTTGGTCTGCAGAGAAATGCTTGAGGTAATTACTTTGGGAGATGAGAAGGACCTGCTGTTCTTGGCCTTGAAAATTGATATATGAGTACGTTGAACAAGCTGAAAAGAGACAGGTAATCATAGGTACTTCTGAGTGTTGAGGTGGATTGAAAGTAACAGGGAATTGGGTGAAAAAAATCAAAAGGGGGATACTTGTGAAGGAGAGAATGGAAAGTGATTGCTGGAAATCATCACCAGACCTGTCTCACTAGTTGTAACACGCTGAGTGAGGTGGGAATTCGGATGATGCGCTTCTGTCTCATGCACTTTCACATATGCGACACCAAAATGGCCCTGGTGACAATTATGCATAATTTTCAGCTGTTTGCATGCAGTGTGAGCAAGGTGTGCTGTTGAGTAAGAAGCGGTTGATCTATAGCTATTTAGCTGATCACCCTGGAAGAGGTGTACTTATCCCAGGATTCTATGATGTGGGTGGCACATACCAGTCAATGAACATGCTCATGGAAATTTTGTAATCTAAAACCCCTATGTGCTTTGAGCAGGGACTCAACCATTTGATTTCATTGATTACAATGGATTTTTATTTTTGAAAGCTGTTAGGCTGAATTCTTTGTGACTTTATAACTCTTGCTACCATTTCAGAAGTCATATGAAAACAAATGAACACTGTGGGATTCAAACCCACAACCTCAGACTCTTTATATGAGCTATTCTCTTTCCAATTGAGCTAAGTGTGCTGTTGAGTAAGGACCGGTTGATTCATAGATATTTGGCTGATCACCCCAGAAGAGGTGAACTTATCCCAGAATTCTATGATGTGGGTGGCACATACCAGTCAATAAACATGCTCATGGCAATTATGTAATATAACATCCTTCCCACCTTCCCCCAACTTCAAATACCAATGTTGGGTAGGGCTCCTGGGCTACCTGGTCCATAAATCCAGACCAGAATTAGCTCATTACCACAGCTATTTTTCACATTTCCTCATCAATCCATCTTCTCACCACCAAAACTGCTTCCTTCACTTACTCTGTTATCTCCAGTTTTAAGTGCAATTTGATCTGACCCTTGGAATCACCTCCAAAGAACCATTTGCCCTACAAGGTTATGCAAATGCAAATTAAAGCTCCTACGCTGATCAAAGAAGTTTGTCCAGATCTGTTGTGGCCCTTAATTGTCTGCTTGAGTGGCGCTGCACCAAGCAACTAGTTTTCAGTCTGTCTACTACAAATCAGAGCATAAAGAATGCACAGAAATGGCTCAGGACCTACTCTGATGAAAACAAATCATTGGTCCAGTTTTTGAAGATTCCTACCTGCCCATCCAGCCAGCTACCCTGTTATTCAACAACAGGGAAGAAATTGATCTCATCTTGAATCCTCTCTAAAAACATCAAAACAGACACATTTTTTTCCTTCTTCACTTTCTTTGACAGAATATTCATTGAAATTACTTCAGTCTGTCATACGTTGCAACATTTTAGAACCCAGCCAACTCTCTCACCAAAGTTTCTTCTCCCAAGCTGCTTTTCCAGGCCAGAAAAGGTCTTTGCCTTTCTCTCTGGAGCAACTACCAATCAAGCACAGGGGTGTGTGAAGATTCAGACCCACAGAACTTCAGGAGTAGTTGATAACCAGGAAGAAACAGGGAAGGGGGAAGGTGATCATGCATATTCATATGGGATCATAACACAGGCTACACCTCAAATATCCCTCTAGTTTTTCTCACTCTGCTGATTCTCTCCTTTGTTTTCTTTTCTGTTCTTCAGTTCCTATCCTCACCACAATAAGGTGATCCTCAGCTCCTCAGTCCACTATCTCCTGTCTCACTTGTTTAGTTGTCTGAACTTCCAATCTGGGTGGTTCCCCTCCAAAGGTGAAGATTGGGGTTTCTCCATTTTTCTCATTTATCCTTTTCCTGGTTTCATCTCTGCTGTTTCTTGATTTATCTGACTCTTGAATTTCTTGCTTGAACAGATATATAACAACTGGTATTTTCTCCAGGTATTATCCTCACCACCATCAGGTTATCCTTAGATCCTTGGTCCACTCTCTCCTTTCTCACTCATTGTGGGTCTCAACTTCTAATCAGGGTGTTTGCCCTCCAATGGTGATCCTTAGCTCCTCAGTTCACTCTATCCTGTTGAAGATACTTGTCAGAGATTTTTGTTCTCATCTCACTTGTCATTTCTCCAATCTCCAATTTCCCAAGAAGTGGCTACTCCCACGAGCGCGCAGGAGTATGAGAAGTTCCAAATGCAATTCCCTGTCACGTTACTTTCATCTGTCCAACCAGCTCCTGACTGAACCGTGTGAATAACCCTCCTTGGTTCATAACTCCTTCCATTCATGTTTTCCATTCTTGTCTCTTCATTTCTTTCTCTGCGCCTCCATCTTATTCTTTTTCTTTCTCTTCTCATTGTCGCTCATTGCACTGAGACTTTCCACCATCACCAGTTACTTAAACATCACATCTGAAGCTTATCAGCATATTGCTCCTCGACTCGAACTCAACTCAAACTCAATAATCTGATCACAATCTTTCCAACCTGCAGTAGGTTCCAACTAAGTTTTCAACTCAAAATCAGGAGCTGAATCCCTTGCAAACCTGTAGTCTTCAAGTTATCCTGGAAGGATTGGTCTGTCTATCAACGTGTCTTATCCTCTCTACTTAGTCTGCTCAAGGACATCACCCAGCCTGTAGAGGCAGCGCTTCTGTTTGTTATTTTTCTTCTTCCCTGGTTGTTTTTCTTTACTGTTTGTTTGATATCAACTCATCTGATCCTTGAAATACAAACAGCCTGGTCCAGGTTAATCAACCCACCAATTGTTCTACATCTCCTGTCTCACTCATCATGTTATCTCAACTTCTAATCTGGGTGGTTCCCCTTCAAAGCCTCTGTCTCCACAGCAGTTTAAAAAAAATGACCACAAACAACCATGACCTAAGGCTTACAAAATACATGGGAAAGGTATGCATATTTATTACGCATTTAAATAAATCATAAATTTCTCTAAACACTCAGAATAGTCAGAATATGAAAGGAAAGGAATTTGAAAAACCTTTAAAAGGTTGATTGACTTCTTTCACCAGATCAAGAAAATGGCCAAAATCCAATTTTATTAAATTCTCAAGCCTGAAAAACTGACAATTCCACATGACTAAATAACCTAGAAATTTTCAGAAAATTATAATTAATCAATTTCAATGCCACTAAAATTTACAGAAATATAAATACATCCACAAATGGAATATTTAAACCAATTTAAGGCTCATTTCCCCTACCAATATCATGCAAAAATTGCAGAAATATCATATTTCTGGAATGATAGAGGTCCTCCAAGAAAGGCATTCTGGGTTAGATTTGCTAGTAATCCATTGGAGATTTCAAAGAAATTTGTGATTATTTATGCAGATTGATTGGTGCATTGGGCTTAATTGAGAATTCCACATGCAGGAAACCACAGAATTTGACCGTAATCCAGAGTCTTCCAACAAGGATGAGGAAATGGTGGATGTTAGGGGTGCGGAAAAAAATTCTGTGGATGATTATTCTGATGATTGAATGTTGGGAAAACATTAAAGTTGTGGGGGGAAGCAGGGAACATCACATAACTTACTAAGAGCTTTGAGGAAGTCCTAGTTCAATTGCAGAACCTTTATCTGGGCTTGTGATCCAGGTTTCCTCACCTGATGGGTGGTTGTGGAAATTTTTTCTTTTTTGGCTCATTTTCTCTGATTATGCATTGTGTTTTGCCTCAAAGTGTCTTAAGCATCTTACAGTTTCTCGCAAGTTTTTGTTGTCTCAAGTAAACAATTTTGGCTCAGGGTGTTTTTTCACAGAGTTTGTTTTCTCTATGTAGGATTTTATGGGGAATCAAGTAGATTCTCTCTGGTGCATGCCATATACCATTTATTTTAAGGATTCATTTCAGAAATATTTTCAAGAAAAATTGGGTGGAAATTTCAAAAGTTCTTTATTTATTTATTTATTTTAGAAAAAGAAAGGATTCCTGTAATGATTGATTCAATTTGAAGAAACATTACCCAGAAGAGTCTGCAATAGATTTCTCTGCCAGCCTGGTTCTGCTTGCGGAGAAGCTCTTGGTGCTCTGCAGCTGGGATGCCAACCAAACTTTGAAAGATTTCCAGGATCCTGTCCTCCAAAAAACAAAGATAATGGTAAAGAAAATCTTCAGGAATTATTTGGTCAACATTCTCATCATTGATAAAAATTCCTGGTGGTAGGGAAAATTGAGCCCAAGATATAAACCATGTGAAGATCAGGATGGGAGGGAGCTAGCAGACCAAGCCAACAGCTGGAGAAAATGGGTCTGCAGGGGTGAATATCTGCAAAAATTGGGGACCAGGAGTGGGCAAGGTATCAATGGTGCCTGTGCATGGGATACTGAAGCTAGATTGGATCTGGAGATGAGTAAGTTTTTCTCAAAAAAAAAAAAAGAAATAAAAAACTTATGGGAAACCAGCAGAATGTTGGAGCTAATAATGATTTCCCACTGAGGAGAACCATCCTCCACAGGCAGAGGATTTTCCAGACAAGAGGGGGTTACATTTTTTGTCATCAAAATGAATGAAGCCATTGGCACATGGAAACAAGCATATGTACAGCAAAGACCAGACATAAAACAAGGAAACAATCATCCAGGATTGGGGCCAAAAAAAAAGCACCTGTGGTGTACAAGCCTGCAGGCATAGCAGGCAAGTAAAACAGTAGTGTGGGTAAATTTCCTGCCGGTCTTTGTACCATAGTCACTGGAGGAAATTATTTCTTTCTTTCAATGGAGACGGTCTCCAAATTTTAAAATAGAAGACGGCTTGGGGGTTTCTAATGAAAAAGGGGGACAGCAGATGTTGTGGGAATCCTGGGGGAAGGAGTCAATTTTTGGGGGGGGATGTGGTGGCTATTTACAGAGATGAATAGTATAGGTTCAGAAGTGGACAATTGGACAAGCCTCAGCAGTGGACCACTGGAAAATGATTGGCAGTGGGCCAGCATACAAGGCTCAGAAGTGGTTGGATTTGGGATCTTCAACAAAATAAGTATAAAAGCTGAGATTTTCCTTTTTCCCAGTCCATCAGAGGCAGAAAAAGGATCAGCATTGGGTAGATGCATGATCTTCAGCACAAAGAAACAATGAGCCCAAATCTTTCCTGTTTTTTCAGAAAAGGGGTTTCCTTGCAGGAATTGGGAGCAATCCATGTTCTGAAAATTATACAATTAGGAATCAAAATGGGCTTGTATGTATATAGGTGCAGAAGGAATTATGGTCAAGGCAGGAGGTTGGTGAAATATCAAGTATGCATTCAGAGGCCAACTATGGGGTATGCAGGGGAGTTGCAGATAGGGTATGTGATTTTTGGAACAATAGGAAACAACTGTTGACAATGCAGTATGTGGAGATTGAAGGGAATTCACCAAGGAGGATTGATGTGGATCTTGCAAGGTTGGCATATTGGGGAAGATCAACTAGTCATACTATTGGAGATCACAATTAATTCTGTAGATAATGTATGCAGATGTGTCAGCCTCCTGGATGCCAAGACACTTGCTATCCTTTAGCTACCAGAGGTGATAAAATAAAGAATAAATATATTATTTAATAAATGCAGCAAAAATCCATAAAATATTTGGATTAAGCATATTGCAAGGTTAAGTGGTTTGGTTATGGTTTATTGTTTTGAATCAATATGAATAGATTGATTATGAAATATTTTTATAGAGGGGCCACAATTATATTGGGGATCTTTAACCCCCCTCTTCAGGTATTTCAGTATGAAAACACGTAGTCCTGGTTACTTTGGGTTCTTTAGTTTAAAGGATATTTTACCCAAAGATAATATGTATATAAAAAACACAGTCGAGTGGCAGGGCCTTTTAGCCAACCTACAAAGACAGAGAAAGGATAATAAAAATTACTGGTATATTATTAAATCCTTTGGGTATCTGTTTGAGACGTTTCATGATGGGTTAAACCTCTATACTGGGGTTATAAGGTTGTTCAGAAGTTTTTATTGATAAAAAGAGGTTGAGGACGGATATTACTGATCAGAAATTGCCATAAATCACTTACTTATCTCTTATAAGTACTTGATTACCTTGGCATGGTGTCTGGATATGAATATAACTGGGTCTCTGCCCATCAATATCCTCAAAAGAGCTCTTTATTTATAGCTTTTGGAGTCCCAATATTGTCCTTCTGAGGGTTGTAGGTGCTCAAAGGGATGGACACTAAGGCTAGCAGGGCAACAGGGGTAGCCTTTCATGTGTTCTTGGTGCTATAGCATGGGTAGCATCTAATTCCTCAGGGTATGGGAATTATTCCACTTTATAATAGGCATTAGGACGTGTGAATAACACTAATCTGTCCTATTTATGTATAATTTAATTAATTATCCTTAGTAAATGTTCCCAGTAGTTTAATAATTATATAAATAGACATTTCTACAAACATCTTGATGTCAGGTAATTTCTCATTATGTATTATATAACTGGAGAAAAAGTCATAATATTGATTTTACTCCTTATTTTCGAGTTCCAGTTGATTTACTAAGATAATTACTTGAAAATATAAGTCATGGGAATTCATGTAATACTTTTACATCATTAGTTTTCTTAGTATGTCACGAAAATATTGATGTCTAGTAATTCTCATAAAATTATATTAAAGTATTTTAATATATTTCTAGAATTTGTCATTGTCTTATTTTCGACATTCTTGGTACGTTGATTTATATTAAATAAAAAATACGTATAAGGATTATTTATGTATTTTTATATAATATTATGTATTTTTAGACTGTCTACTATCCAGGGGAACATTTATTACATATGTAGAATTTTCCCGTGTAGTTTGTAGCATGTTTAAGCGGTACCTGAGCCTCTCAGGCCGCCTGTCACTCTGTCAACCCGTATTCCCGCGGCTGGGTACTTGTCAGAGGCCCGGGGCTGCGTACACGACCTCGAAGGAGTGACTGGGCTGTATCTCAGCCGCGCGCGGGTGCATTGGCTGCCGCGGCTGCGTGCTGGAATTGTGGCAAAACAAATTTCCGCCTGTAACTCCTAAAATATACACAACACCTCAATTCTGACTGAATTTTAGGTGTGAAACCTATATGTGAAAATGTGTGTGAAATATTTAATTGACCAAAAACTCAATAGTGGAGCCATAGTATTTTGGTTTTTCTTTCCTTAATTATTTAAAAATAAAAGGAGTTTGATTTCAAGGGTGGGGTCAGTGAGTGACCCTACCTAATTTTGGGTGGGGAACCTATTTCTGTAATAATATTTATGGTTTTCCTACTCCTTCTTAGGTTCATTTTATTATTATTATTTTTATGTTATTTTTTTTACTTTTGCAGCTTGCTCTGCAATAGTAGCAAGCTGACAAGATGGATTGGATCTAAGCTGAGAAAATCTGGGATCAGTAAAAGAAAATTTAAGACTTGAATAAGGGGGAAGGGGAGCAAAGAGGGAGTCATTTTTTTTTATTTCTCCAAAGTCCAATTTGAGTTGTATAGATAAAATTATTTTTCTTTCTAGTTTGGGGAAAAAGGAAAAAAATATCAATAGAGAGGAGAGTCTGTCATAGCTTATTGTATTGATCTTGTTGTAGTAATTGAGTAATCCAGGAAAAACGTTAGAGCATGGAGTCATAGAAAAAAAAAGAGAGGGAATTCAGGGTTTTGACTTCTGGATAAAAGGTTAGGTGTTTTGTCTTATCATTTTGCAGAGTGGTTTCTCCCTGGATTTCAAGGCAGAGGTTGGGTATACAGGAAAAATTTCTAAATGAATTCCAGAACAGAAATTGGTTGTGACAGGTATTTTGTGTTGTGAAATTTCTCTTTCCACAGTGGAAAACCTTCAAAATCCTGCTTCTAATCCTGTTTGTGGAATATTTTAGTTTCAAATTTCTGGCTTCTTACGTCTGCAAGCTTCAGAAATTCTTCACCTGTGGCATCATTTCATTTCAAGTAAGCTTAAAAGGTGAAAAGGAAGGGTTACCCCAAAATGATGTCCTCTCCCTTTTAAAACAGATAGGAGATCAGCTGAAATACCCTTTCCACCTTGGAAGGCTTTTGTTCTAGAAACCACTCCACCTTGCGCATATAATTTCCTAAGGTCTGCACTGTGGTGGTCTCTTATGGACACAACTCAGAAGTGAACCATGGCTTTTGGAAACTGAGGAGTGGAATTTCCCTCAAAAATAATCAAGTGCAAAATCAACAAATGGAAAATCATTTTGCATCACTTTCCATATTCAGAAAGCTGATTGGTCACAATAAAAAAGAACACCTAGTTACCAAAAATGGAAGATGGGCCAACAGGCATGTTGGTGGAAAAGGGTTCCAAAATGCAGACCACAAAAGAAATAGACCAAGAGAGAATTTAAAAGCAAGAAATGGGTGCAGGAACAAGCTGGGCCCATGTTGATGGGATTTCAAACATGAAATGTTCAGTGTATTTGGGGTGGAAACATGAGATTAAAATAATTCCTTGAGAGGTCACACCAAATTTATTTCTAAAAGTCACTGGAGACGTAAGTTGAGAAATTTTCTTCCTCAGTGCAGGAAAGTAATTAGACTGTTTTGTTGTAATTTGTGAAGGATTGGGCAGTTTTCCACAAGCACATCCTGAAACTGCAGAAAGGTAACAGAGAGAAAGATACAGGTAGGGAAATGGGGTTGGTTCTTTTTTTCTGTTTTATTTAATATAGAAAGCACAAGTGTTTTAGAAGGATGAAATTCATAAAATAAAAAGCACAAAAACAAGGGTTTATATCACAACTGCCATTCAAATGTGAGGGGCTGGAGGAACAGGCACTACTACTGATATAACTCAAGAATTATTTATTAGGATTTCAATTAATAAGATGAGAGGAGGGTTAAAAATTATGAAGAAATGGAATGATGGGAAGAGAAGTCCGGGAGGAGGTTCTTGAAGAAGGAGTTATTCAATCCTATAAGAGCAAAACCATTAAGGTACAAGGTGATATGAGTTAATCACACTGGGTGAAGGATGACTTGTGCTGAGAGGAAACCTACTGGCAGAGGGACTAACTAGTAAGAAGTAGTATAATAATTTCTTGGGGGGAATAATTCCAGGAGGGAAGGTGGGGCTATTATATGGGAGAACTGAGAAGGCGGACTTGATGAATGAGTCGCTGGTGATGCAAGTTGGAGCTCCCATGGTATTACATTTTGAATGATTGGGCTGGAGGCTTTATTTGAACAATTGGTTGATGGGCCTGTCCAGGAATTTTTCACATGTACTGATCTGGAGTCCTGGGAGTATGGGCTGAACAGACAGTGGAGAGTATGTAATATGTATATACTAAGTGTAATATGTACTAATTCATAAACCAACTTAGTTGAGGAGAGATAGATGATGCACCAAACCAAAGAAAGAGAGTGAGAGATCCTGGGAAGGTTGAATGAATCACATGAAACAGTTTTGAGGTTTCAATAGATATAGAGCTTATAAAATTCAGTCAGAGGGTGAAACTGGTAGGAGAAGATGGAGACTACAAGATGTGCAGGAGTACTATCCTGTGGAAGGAACAGGATTAAGTGAATTTGAGTTTAAGCTGAGATCAAAGCTGATGAAATTTTGGATTGCTTTAGTTGAAGGAGTGTCAAAACTGTGGCCATTAAAAATTATTATAGGGTAATCCACAGATTCAAAGTATAACCAAAGTTTGTGGAGAATTATCCAGACATTCCTTGAAGAACTTGAAATATTTCTTTTCCTATTATTATCCTGTCTTCCAAATTGCAAAGGCGGTTTCAGCTTGCTACTATCGCAGAGCAAGCTGCAAAAGTAACAAAAATAACATAAAAATAATGATAATACAATGAAACTCAGAAGAATTAGTAAAACAAGAAATATTATTACAGAAATGGGTTCTCCACCCAAAATTAGGTAGGGTCACTCACTGACCCCACCCTTGAAATTCAACTCCTTATATTTTTAAATAATTAAGGAAAGAAAAACCAAAATACTACGGCTCCACTATTGAGTTTTTAGTCAATTAAATATTTCACACACATTTTCACGTGTAGGTTTCACACCTAATATTCAGTCAGAATTGAGGTGTTGTGCATATTTTAGGAGTTACAGGCGGAAATGTGTTTTGTCACAATTCCCGCACGCAGCCGCGGCAGCCAATGCACCTGCGCGTGGCTGAGATACAGCCCTGTCACTCCGTCGAGGTTGTGTACGCAGCCCCGGGCCTCTGACAAGGACGCAGCCGCGGGAATATGGGTTGACCAAGTGACAGGCGGCCTGAGAGGCTCAGGTACCGCGTAAACATGCTACAACCTACACGGGAACATTCTACATATGTAATAAATGTTCCTGTGGATAGTAGACAGTCTGAAAATACATGATACTATATTAAAATACTTAAATAATCCTTATACGTATTTTTTATTTAATATAAATCAAAGTACCAAGAATGTCGAAAATAAGAAGATGACAACTTCTAAAAATATATTAAAATACTTTAATATACTTTTATGAAAATTGCTAGACATCAATATCTTTTTGACATACTAAGGAAACTAATGATGTAAAAATATTACATGAATTCACATGACTTATATGTTTAAGTAATTAACTTAGTAAATCAACTGGAACTCGAAAATAAGGAGTAAAATCAATATTATGACTTTTACTCCAGTTATATAATACATAATGAGAACTTACCTGACATCAAGATGTCGGTAGAAATGCTTTTTTATATATTTATTAAATTACTTGGAACATTTACTAAGGATAATTAATTAAATAATACATAAATAGGACAGATTAGTGTTATTCACATGTCCTAATGTCTGTTATAAAGTAGAATAATTCCCATACCCTGAGTAATTAGATGCTACCTGTGCTATAGCACCAAGAACCCATGACAGGCTACCCCTGGTTACCCTGCTAGCCTTAGTGTCCGTCCCTTTGAGCACCTCAAACCCTCAGAAGGACAATGTTGGGACTCCAAAAGCTAAAAATAAAGAGCTCTTTTGAGGATATTGATGGGCAGAGACCCAGTAATATTCATATCTAGACAACGTGCCAAGGTAATCAAGTACTTATAAGAGATAGGTAAGTGGATTATGGCAGTTTCTGATCAATAATATCCATCCTCAACCTCTTTTTATCAATTAAAACTGCTGAACAACCTTATAACCCCAGTATACAGGTTTAACCCATCAGTACACGTCTCAAACAGATACCCAAAGGATTTAATAATATACCAGTGAGTTTTATTATCCTTTCTCTGTCGTGGCAGCTTGGCTACAAGGTCCTTCCATCCCACCGTGTATTTTATATACATATTATCTTTGGGTATAATATTCTTTAAACTAAAGAGCCCAAAGTAACCAAGACTACGTGTATTCATACTGAAATCCCCGAAGAGAGGTGTTAAAGATCCCCAATATAATTGTGGCCCCTTTATAAAAATATTTAATAATCAATTTATTCATATTGATTTAAAACAATAAACAATAACCAAAAAACTTAACCTTGCAAAAAGCTTAATCCAAATATTCTACAGATTTTTGCTGCATTTATTAAATAATATATTTATTATTTACTCTATTACCTCTGGTAGCTAAAGGATAGCAAGTGTCTTGGCATCCAGGAGGCTGACAGGCGGAGTATTTTACCAAATACTACAGAGCAGGTCTGGTTTTCCGCACCAAAACGTTTCTTTTCTGACCAGAAATCCATTACGTCTACTGAGAATTTTGGAGGTTCCCAAGAAACTTTTAAAAATGTGCAACCAGCAGAGGTCATTGACCCCTTCTTTACTGCTGCCACTGCATTTATAATTTGTTTTTTTGGAAAGAGCAACTCAAGAAGTTTTGTTACCCATTTTCCCAAGGGTAGTAAGCAATCTTTCAATTCCATTCACAAATTCTTTTCCATAAAATCTTCATTTAGTTCCTTAGACCCACACATAATATTTCTGGATTCCCTAAAATAATAGAATTGAATGGGGTGAAAGGTCTGAACTCCAATGTGCACTGGAGCTGCTGAAAAATTTCTCTGCAGATTTCTGAAGGAATATTTGGATTTCCTTAAAAATCTTGGTGACCTCCATGGTTTCCTTTTCTGTTGGCAGAGGAAATGATTGTCTTACAGAGTCTTGTCTTGAGCCATAATTGGGTTGAGGTTTCCTTCATTGAGTAACTCCAATAAATCCAGCTCACCTCTTATGGCCAACTGTATTTCTTTGATTTATGGCAAGAGTGAAACCCCTCAATCCCTCAATCACTGGTTCAGTCCACTATAAAAACCTTTTTGATGGATGCTTCTCCTGAAATCTGCACATATTTTGTGCAGGAAGGTTCCCTTGCCGGAGCCATTTTGCTCTGCCACAGTACCATTTCTTGAGAGATACTTAAGAATTTGATTGAATGACAAAAAGTAGACTCAAAAAAATGTCCTTGAGGAAACTCCTCTTTCTTCCCCTGTTCCTACTGCTAATTGTTACAATTCCTCCTTCCTAGACCTCTTCCCGCTTTTTCCCCACCTCTCCAGTTTTTCCTCCCAAAAAATTCCCCCATTTCCCCCATTTGTGCTCCTGGTATCCCTCTATTTCCTCAACATTTAACTAGTCCTCTTTGTTTTATGCTCCAAGGTTAAGGGCTATTGTCTTCATCACATTTGCATATCCCTTTCCTCAGTACCATCTACCTCATTCCACAAGCATGACACAAATAAGGCACACAATCAATGGTGCATTTGGCTTACTACCTCTGCCTTGCAAAAATGACCTTCCAATATTGGAAAATCAGTCTATACTTTCAATCTTTGTAGTCAACTCCAACCCATTCAACCATCCATCCAATATTTTCTTGTCTACCCCTGGGTATCTCAAGCCCTTGTAATTCCATCCTTGTTCATGCAACTACACTATTTTGTGTTGAGGATGTAATACCTGTAGAGGGAAATATAAGGGAAAATATTGCTTTTATCAATAAAACTCCATTACCAAATGAAAGAGAAGAAACTTTGGATCATAATTGAAGAAAGAATTATATCAATATGTTTAATAACATGGAAGTTATTAAAGATTCAATTACCTTTGAAACACAACACAGTAATGTCACAGAGACTTAATCTCAGTCTGGTGACTCAAGAAGTGGAGCAGGATGACAGATCCAATAAAGAAAATAAAAAAAAACGGATAGATTAAATGCATCTATGGATTAAGAATTAAAGGGACCAAGTAAATGTTGATAAACCATACAAAGAAGTGAAAAGCCATAGCAAAATAGAAAAGCCTGAGGTCTTCAGGTTAACCACCAATCCAGTTGTAACACCAAGAAAAAGAAAGTTGCATTCCAAGTGAGCTTGGAATAAGAAGAACTGCTCAATAAATGCTGTTGAGAATTTCAGTTTCATCTCAGAATGGTGGAACTTTCCCAGAAAGAGAAAGCTCCACACCAATACAATTTAAAAAAGTAAGAAGGTGTGCTTTCAGAAACTCTCTCTCTTGTTGTGAATGGTTTTTATATTGTGTTCATCTAATGTTCCCAGTTTTTGATGAGAGGTTTCTTCACTATAAAAGGACCCCTCATCCCCCTTCATCATTTGTATCCATTCACACAAACACACATTCATTCACATTCAATATACCATCAATAAAAAATTATTAGTTTCTTTAATAACTCTACCGCCCAATTGATTAATTTTCATACATAATCAGTACCATCTTTGCAAAACCCGTCAAAACAGTACCAGATACATTCAAGCTATTTTTGCAATTGAAAATTGCCAGGTTCATTGCTGCCATCTCTGCAAACCTTTTTCCCCATCACCAATCACATTGTTGCAAAGGGGTTGCAACATCAATTGATTGAACCATCAATCCAAATTCCTGATTTTGATTTTCAACCAATTTGATCTATCACAGAATTTTTCTTTCTTCCACCCACCAACAGATGAAAGTCTGTACCAAACAATTGCAACAGTATCATTACCAAGCGCCAAAAAAATTGATTGTTCAAGATGGCCAATGGACATAACTCGGCTTATGGTTTGAGCTTGCGGGTGTTGCTCAACAGAATAAATCACTTTGTTTTTTCAATGCTCCTCAAAAGAAAGCTTGAAAAAATTGGGTGCCTTGGTATAAAAAAAGGCAACCCAACAAAGACAAATGGGGAGATGTAGTTCAAGGGCTATCATCTCCTAATGCGGTACCTCAACAAGGAGATTATTGGCTTTTTTGCCAACTTCCTCAAACCTGAGGAGAAGGGGAACGGTTAAATCTTATAGAACCACCTGAAGAATAAGTTTGGGGGCAACAGCAGCAACACAATGAATGTTGCATATAAAAAATTCCCCAAAATAAGTTTCTGTGGCCCTCAGGAACTTATTGCTGATATGCAAAAAGCAATTGCAAGGTTTAGTTCATCTGGTCTCAAGATGGACTCAGAATGCCTATCAATAAAAATACTTCAGAAGTTAGCTAAGGAATATGAGTCCCTTGTGGGAATTATTTCTCAAATGAATTCAATCCTGGATGAAGAGGAGGTCCTGAGCAGAATTGATAGGTACAGAAATCAGTTCAACAGAAAAGAGAAACATACCCAGGCTCTGTTTACCAAGAATTTTGGTAAGACATTCAATGAAAAGAATTTAAAGTCTTAAAAGTGTAACATGATTGGACATATTGCCAATGACTCTAAGTCTGCTGAAGGGAATTCTGCTAAAGGGTTTGAATAAAAAAAGAGAAATTTTTATTCCAAAAATGATGAAGTGGAGAGAGTAACTAGTCTTATGGAAAAAAGATCAAAAATTGAAGACCTTTTTACAACTGAAACTTTTTTGGAAGAAGAATCAGGGTTCAAAAGAGAACTCAGTAACAGCAATGAAGCAGATCAGAACAATTATCCATTTGTGGATAATGAAGAAGGGTACATTGCTGATGAAAGTAAACCTTTTACCAATGATATTCAGCAGAAGCACCTGAAATGTGGTCTGTTTTCCAATAAAGATAGAGGTTCAATTGGAATAGTGGATTCTGGCTGTACTGATCATATTTTCAACAAGAAAGACTAATTTCATAATTTTGAGCTACATACTGGTGTTGTAAATATTGGTGAAAAAGGTAGAAGCATAAACATCCAAGGGAAAGGTTGTTTTAAACTTGAAACAGAGAATCATGGACCTGTTCAATTTAATGAAGTTTATTTTTTTCCTGATTTAATGTATAAATTTTTGTCTCTGAGTTGTTTATGAAACAAATTTTGTCAGATCGAGAACTTAGGTGACAAGTTTCATGTCAAGAATGACAAGAAGATAGTGTTTGATGGTATAGTTAAGTAAAAGTTATTACAGGAAAACCTTCATATAGAAGGGATAAGTGCTTACTCATCTGTGGTACACACAAGATCTGGCCACAAAGGAACTGATGAGAAATTTGAAAGCTGTAAATGAGGAACAATGAGAAGAAACAAGTTCTATAAGAACAGAGAAATAACAGAAGTAGTAGGAGAAGAATTCTCAATTGATTTGGCTGGACCATTTAATCCCATGTTTTTGGTAGTTTCAAGATATTTTGTCAACCTAGTAGACACTGCTAGTAATTTTTCCTGGATGAAACCCATCAGAAATAAAGCTGATACAGCTGATGAGGTGAAGTATTTATTTAAGAAATGGGAAAGACAAGGAGTCTTGAAGAAACTCAGAAGAGTTATAACTGATGGAGGAGGTGAATTCTTAGGAAAAGAATTTGAGGATATTCCAAAAGAATATGGAACAGATAATATAAAAGCTACCCCTCATACCCCACAGAAAAATGGAATTGTGGAAAGAATGAATAGGACTATTATGACTAGATTCAGGACCATAATGATAGATGGAAACTTGCCCAAGTTTTTGAGGGCTGAAATACTCTTAACAGGTATTTATTTGCATAAATTTTTTGATGAAGGCAAAGGATTCCCATATGAGAGGTTTATGGCAAAAGCTCCAAATACCAAGAAGTTAAGGGTCATAGGATTTCTAGCCTATTAAAGTGTGCACCATTATGGGAACTATGGTAAATTGAATGCCAGGTTTGTAAAAGGAGTTTTAGTAGTTTATGATTATATGAGTACCTGCTATAAACTGTATGATATTGAATACAGGAAGATAATTAGGATAAGGGATGTTATATTTGAAGAAGTGTTTCCCTTAAAGAAAAACCATGATGATTTTTTCCATCCCCCAATTGAACACTTGCACAAAACAAAGTTGGAAGAAGTACAAAATGTGCATAAGGGGTCAGAAGATATTTGACAATCAGAAGAAAATCACAATGTGCATAGAGATCCAGAAGGGATTGAGAACCCAGAAGAAATTTATTTTTTCAAAGAAGAAGTAAAGAAGAGTGGGAGGAATAAGAGAAATACTGACAGATATGGTGAATGGAAGGCAAATTGTGCAGTTTTTGATGAAATTGAAGAATTTTTCAAAAAGAACAACAGATAATGGTTTTTAAGGAATCATTTGATATGGATAAAAATGTAGTTCCAAATAGCTTCAAGCAAGGTACGAATTTTCCTGACAGGAAAAAGTGGAAGCATGCCATATTTGAGGAATCGGACACATTATAAAATAACCAAATTTTTGAGGTCATAAGAAGAGAAGAGGTTGAAAAAGAGAAAAAACTAGTTGAAACTAGATGGGTATTAACCCAGAAGTTCAATGAGTTGGGTCTGCTCCAAAGATACAAAGCCAGGTGTTTAGCTCAAGGAGTTAAACAGAAATAAGTTATTGATTACCAGGAAACCTTCTTGCCAACTGGAAGATCATCAAATCTAATATATTTATTGAATTAGCACCTCACAGAGTTGAGTAGATAAGATAAAAAGATTTTTTCACGGCATACTTGAATGCTAGTTTAGAAGAAGATGATACAGGGTATATGACAATACCAGAATTTTTTAAGGAATGGCTTGTTGAGACAAAGCCGGAAGCATAGAGAATGAAGAATATATATGCCTTCTTGAGGAGGTTAATAATGAGTATTTACTAAAACTCAAGAAGTCATTATATGGACTTAAGCAAGCAGCAAGATCTTGGTATGGAAAAATTGCCAAGGGGTTAGATTAAAAGTGTTTTCAAAAAAAGTGAAGCAGACCCATGTTTATCTATTAATAATTGCAAAATTTTATTTGTGTGGGTAGATGATATCATTTTCATTGCGCCAAAGAAGGAAGAATTATTAAATGAGATCAAGAAGGATTTCAAACTTAAGGACTGAGGAAAGGCTCACATGTTTTAGGAAAGAAGATAACAAATAGACCAGATGGTTCAATCAGAGTAGACAAAGAAAATTATGTTAAAGGATTAATCAAGAAGTACAATATGGAAGATGCAAAGTTTTTTGGAACACCACTTCAATCTAATTTTAATTTGAAGAAAGCTACTGATGAGGAAATTGAACAATTTCAGAAATCAAGTCTGGAATACAGAGAAGCTAAAGGTTCTTTGAATTTTATGTCTCAATTTAAAAGAACAGAAATAACTTATACTGTAGGGATCCTTCCCAAAAACTTGGAGAGTCCCTGAATGCAACATTGGAATGCATTCAAAAGATGTGTTAAATATTTAAAATGAACTCAAAACTTAGGTCTTGAGAATCCTGTTGGAGGTGAATTTAATCTTGTGGGTTATTCTGACTCAAGTTGGGCAGAAGATGATTTAAAACATTCAACAAGTGGTTTTACCTATTTTCTTGGGATTCAATTGGTTTCTTGGAGATCAAAGAAGATAGCAGAAATAAGTGTATTATCAACTGAAGCTGAATACAGAGCTTATAACTCTGCAGCTCAGGAAGCAAAATTGATGAAAAAAATACTAGAAGACGCTTACAAGACTCCATATTATTCCCCAATCTATTCTGATAATGAAGGTTCCATAAAGTTGGCAAGTAACCCAGTTTTTCACTCCAGAACAAAACACATTGATGTTCATTAAAATTACATAAGAGAAGCCATAAAGTATAGGGAAATGTTGAATTCTGTTCTAACTTAGTATTATTTTCTTTCAATGTTCAGATCAGATACCTACCATTTCAATTAATGTTGTTGTTGCACGCTAAATCCCACCTTGTCACAGCGTGTAATTTTTTCTTATTTTATGTTCTGTACTGTTCTAATTTCCTTTTACTATTGTGTCTGCGACTCCTATCATTACTCAAACAACAAGAAGCGGGATCTTTCAATCACCGCTGAGAACACTCTACTCTATTTCAACTCATACTCTTGACTCCATCTAAACAAGCCGCTCTTCTTGAAGCACAACAAGCAAGAGATCCAATTTGAACCTGAATAGTCATCATAATTATTTTCTCATCCAATGAAAAATCCAACAAATTTCAATCAAATCAAGACAAATAGCAGCCAGCTCAATCAAAGTAAGAACAGCAAGCTTTCAACTCCTCATCAGTGTGCTTACTTGTCATTAACTGCAGGTTGTTCAAGGCGCTTAATTCCATCAAGTCTCTCAATCCAACATTGGCTTTGACATCTCTTTGTTGGGCTTATAGTACATCATCTCTTCCCTCTTAGTATCTAAGCCAACTGTTCACTGAATCTTACAACTCTCTCAGATTGTCATCTCATTACTGTTATGATTCAAAGTTTCACTCAGTTTGACTCAAAGACATCAGCCTGACATACTCCGTTGGTTTTCAGTCTGCTTCATCTGTTTTTTAACTTATTTTCCATTTATCTCTACACACTCATCTTCTGTTTTTTTTTAATTGAAATTTATTTCAGCCTGTTCTTGGTTACCAATCCAAAACTCATCACGGTTAAAAGCCTTTCTGCTCTCTATGGATTGACCGGGACCTTTTTCAACACCAGGACCAGGGGGGGACTTGATGAATTACAAATTGCTGGCCATCAAGTCTTTGATTGAATCTACTCCGCTGCTCACGGCTGAAAACTACAGCATGTGGAGGAAGAAGTTTGGGAAGTTGTTCAAACTCCAAGGGATTTTTGAAATTATGAATAATCCTGATTAATCCTTACGCCTTGAAGAAGATATCAACCAGGAATTTGTGGCACACTTGTTGGACAAACTCTACCCAGTGACTTATGACAACGTAATCAACAATGTCAACAAAGACAATGCAAAGCTCATCTGGATCTCAACTCAAGATCATTTTGCCTCCTCTCAGTTGGCAAACAGATCAAGATTATTCAATGGGTTCCTGCACCTGACAATGGACACCAACATCAATGCCTTTGTCACTTCCATTAAGGCCTATCTCAATTAAATGACTGAAGTAGGCATTGAACTTCCCACAAATATCATTGCCTACTTAGTCATTTTCAAATTTCCAGCCTCCATGCAAAAAATGAAATTGCAAATTATGCACACAAAGACCAAAATGAAGATAGATCTTGTGCTGAACCATCTTTTCCAACACAAGAACAAGGTAATTGCCCAAGAAGGCCATGCCAAACCAGTCAATTTATCCTTGTAAAATGGCCCCAGGTGCAAGCACGGCAAAAGAAAACCCGCAGTCACCTCCCATCCAGCCAGCTTCTGTTGGTTTGAATTTCCGAAACTCAAACACTCAAATCTCCACAATCGAGGTAAGAAATCCAAGGAGAAGACGCAAACAGAATCTCACTTTTACTCCTTCTTCTGTGGCATGAGCACCAACATGAGCAATCTTCCAAGTCAATTCATCCTTGACTCAGGGTGTTTGGTACATATGATTATTGACAAGAATTATTTCAATTCCTTACAGCTCAGAAATGGTTCAGAAAAAATCCTAACTGGCAAAAAAGAAGCGGCTATCATCGTAGAAGGGACTGGAGAAACGGTGTTAGCCACAAAAAATTCCTTCATTTCTCTCTTGAATGCCGCATGGGTTCCTGATTCAACTGTGAACTTGATTTCATTAGGAGCACTTATGGGGAAAGGGGACTTACTCTCAGTCAACTCAAACTGTCAGCCAAGAAACTTTCAACTTTGCAAGGATTATCAGAAGCTCCTGTTGGGAAAGATTATCAAAAATATTTTTGTCATTGACATGATGTCTGAGGCAAGGGCCTCTTATTACTCTCAAGCCAATCTAATGGAGGTTCACTGATTTTTGGGACATGCAGGTCTTGATAGAATAGAAAAATTTCTTAAATATACAATTCCTTCAGCAGACAGGGACAAGTTCAAGTGCCTCAGTTGCAACAAGGCAAAAATAACCTGAAAACTCTTTTCTCATCAACAAACCACTGCCTCAAGGTGCTTTGACAAAATCCACTTAGACCTAATTGGTCCAATCAATCCTGTCTTCAAGGATGGATTCAGATACATACTCAACCTGATTGACTCCTATTTAGGATTTTAGAAAGCTTTCCTCTCAAATTGAAAAGCGATGAAGCCAACATCATCATCTTTGTGATTGAAAATCAGCATTGAAAGAAGAATGCTTATTGAAAGGAGGTGTGCTCCAATGGGGGGGGGGAGTTTGTGAATTCCAAACTTCAAGCCTACTACCAGAAACAGCAGATCAATCAGATAATCAGAAAACCGTATCACTCTCAGCACAACTGCAGAGTCAAGCAAGCAAATTAAATGGTCATCAAGGCTGCAAGAGCCACTATCTCTGTCTCCGGATTGCCAAAATTCTGTTGGCACAAAGTGGCGAGAGGATGTTGTTTAATGCTTAATCAAATTCCAAAAAACAAGGACAAAGAATTGCCATGGGTTAAGATGCATCACAAGGAGCTTCCCCCAGATTATATTAACCCCATAGGTTCCTCTCTTACTTATAAGCTCAACCATACTGAAATCTGTTCAAAGCTTGATGAAAAAGGAGCGCTGGGTATCCTGATTGGGTTCAACCCGCAGCTTCTTTCTTACAAAATAATCAACTCTTCCAGGAAGTTAATTGACAAAAAAATGTAATCTTCAATAATCAGAAACCAATTCAAATCTCAGTCAACAACAAATTTGACAAATCGCCTAACCCATTTGTTGTTACTCCTCCTGAAAGACTTCCAACTCAACAGCTTGAAATCCAAGAGGAGTCTCAGAGCAAGATCTCAAATGACAAAAGTGAGGCTAGCTCAAGCTGCAAATTGGTGGTAGAACACAATCTCCAACCAACCTTACAAAATCAAGAGAATCTCTCCAAAACAGACCAATATGGCTTCCTAGCGGAAAAAATACCAAGAAGTCTCAAAGAAGCTATGCTGATTCCACACTTGCAGAAGTCAGCAGCGGCAGAATTTGACACCATAGAAGACCAAGGTGTTTTGAAAAAATCCAAAAAGAGTGAAGTTACCAACCCTCTCAATACCATTCCTGTCTTCAAATTCAAGCACAATGCCCACAGCAAACCCAAAACCTACAAAACACAACTGTGCTTTAAAGGGTTTAACCAAAGATATGGTTTAGACTACCTTGAGACGTATGCACCTACCAGGAAAGTTGCGTCTCTCCAAGCAGTCCTCACATATGAGGCAAACAAGAATTTAGGACTCCTACAACTCAAGTTCAAAAGAGCCTTTTTTCAATCTGAAATCAACAAAAAAGTCTATATCAAGACTCCTATTGGTTGCAATTGGAAGTCCAAGTATCTACAACTCAAGAAGTCTTTGTACGGGCTCAAACAAGCTCCAAGAAATTGGCATTGAACATTGAATGCTTGGATCAAATCTCAGGGATTCACTGAATTCAATTGTGATCCATTTATATACATTGGAGAAGATGGGTGCTTGGTTGTTTTCTTTCACATAGACAATCTTGTTGTAGCTGGAAACACCAACTGCTTTAAAGATGCCTACCTTACCAAGTTCAAAAACTTGTTGGCACACAAACCAAATACTCTCTTGGGGATGAAGGTAGTCCGCAACAATGGGATCATCCAACTCTCTCTACCTCTACACATCAAGAAGTGCCTGAACAAGCTAAATATTGTCATTGTCACTTGGCTCACCCGCGTCTGTGAGGCTGCAAACACTCCAATTTCAATTCTAGATTTTTCTTATTCTTCTTCATTCCCATCTGATGTAAGACTCCAAACTGCGCAGGGCGTTGGCAGTTCTGTGGAGGGGATAGGTGCTTTTTTAGGCCGCCCTCCTGAGTGTTACAAAAATATTTAAATTTAACCAAGATCAAAGTCCAGAACCTGGTAAACAGGGAACCAAATGTAAGAGGATAAAGATTATAGTAGTTGGTAGCTGGGAGAAAACACTATCTGAGGCAAGATGATGTTGGGGAAAACTTGAATAGAAGGATTCAAGAATTTTTTGGAGTTCAACAAGACAAGGCAATTGTGAGTGACAACGCCCACGAGATAATATCTCTGGTCTTCAGCAGGAGCTCAGGAAAGATCAAATCAATCCCAAACAACCTCCAGGTTCTCAATGAACCTGCCCAACTCTCCGCAATCAAGCGCTTGAAGGGTACAAGATAACTGTGGGTGGCTGCACAAGACAAAGCCAATTTTTTGAAGAAGCTCTAGAAGCAAAACAATAACTGATTCAAACAAGAATAACCCAACACTTCTCAAGGGAATCAAGAGTAGCGTGGCGGAATTCAACTACAAAAGAGATGAAGGGAGTTCTAACACTCCAGGTTTTAAGCTTAATAAAACCTCTTCAGTCAAACATGACTGGGTCCAGAAAGATAATCAAAGGATGATCAGGACCAGTATGGTTGGATAAAAGGATCAGGAGTGGTGTAACACACTCAAGAATTCAATTAGTCAAATTCTTCTTCAACCAGCAAAGCTATTGGTTGGTGATAAGGATCAAGGATCAAGGCGTTTGAGTATGGAGGCTCAAGGATCAAGGGGCAATCATAGATATACCCAAATTTTTTGTCTCAGATAAAGGGGAATGAAGACCGTATTTCAAGAGGATACTGATAATCTTAGGATGTGGTGAGTGTTAGGATATCATGTGCTGATCTGATATCCTCTCCAATGTCCAATCTGCTGTCCCCCTCCAAAAGGCAAGGCAGAGCCCCTCCTTATATGGGCAGGAGGCCCTGTTAGACTATGTACAAGGGATACTAAAAATGGAGCGGAAAAAGAAAGAAAGAATTTTTTTTTGATTTTCAGATTTTTAGGTGATCAGAAAAATTTGATCATGCAGACTGGTGGAAATCCAGCCTGCCTGACCAGGGTAGGATTCTTCTCATCCCTTCACCATCTTTTGCGTCTTTCCGTGGAGGGGCGCGCTGTGGAAACTTTAGGGAGCAACACCCCAGAAGTCGTCCTCAAGTTCCGGAAGTTATTGATCAAAGCGTCTGTAAGGAGATTGGATGCAGCCGTTCAAGAGAGAGAGAAATAATAAGATGAATTCCTTCCTTTCCAATCCAATCCAATCCGATGCCATAAAAAGTGATATCCTCGAGTGCAGTCCAGTCCGTGAAGTCCAGTGAAGTGAAGTGAAGTGAAGTGAAGTGAAGTGAAGTGAAGTGAAGTGAAGTGCAGTGAAGTGCTGTGAAGTGCTTTTCCCCTCTACAACCCAGAGTTGAGAGCAAAGTATTTAAGTCCTCCCTCTCAACCCTAACCTAAGTACAACCACAAGTAAGCAAGCATGATGAAATACAACCCCTAAGCACAGAACCCTAGCCCAATCCTACCCCTCCATCCCTTGCCCCATAACCCATGCCCCTCAATATCAACGTACCCCCAGCTTGCCTGCCCGCGCCCGTCCGCCCATCAACCCGTTCCAGGTATCCGCGTGCCCGCGTGACCCAATCCGCGCGTCTTGCAATGCGCGGTCCGCCTGGTCCACGCAAGCCGTCTGATCCGCGCCAGCTTTCCGATCCACGCAAGCCTTCCAACCCAAGCAAGCTTTCCAATCCACGCAAGCCTTCTGATCCGCGCAAGCTTTCCAATCCGCGCAAGCCTTCTGATCCGCGCAAGCCTTCCGATCCACGCAAGCTTTCCGATCCGCGCAAGCCTTCCGGTCCGCGCGAGCCGTCGTCTCCCGTCTCCAGGTGCAGAGCCCAACCCAACCGCTGCTGGGCCTACCTGACTGCTGCTGAGCCCGCAGCGCGGCTAGCTGCGACAAGGCCCTTCCCATTGCTGAGCGCGCCGCCTGCAGCCCTTTCCTGACTCGCGTCCATAAAAGAGCACCACAGCGCACGACAATACCGGAACACCCACCCCTCGCCCAAAGGCCAAAGGGGTGGGAAAGGAAAACGGATCAGACCGCAGGCGGGTGTCCACGGGCGGTAGTCAACACTCTCCACCCCCACCTGGAGATGGAAGGGGGCAGGAGAGTCCCAGGAAGGGTGATGGATTGGTTGGGGAGCGGCTGGGGGATCAGATGGGGAATTGAGTTTGGCCTTGAGTTGGATGATTTGATAACGCTCAACCAATCAAAGACAATTGACGGATTGATGATGGTGGGAAGATAGGAGTGGCTAAGATTATTTGAATTGACCACTATTGGTGACCGAGAATAATTTCTTGGCACCCTGATGAGTCTTGAGTTTCAATCTGAGCCTTCTAAACCTTTTGGATGCCCCAATTAATTTCCATGGTTGGTTGGGGGTGGATGAGAAGAAGGAAGCAGAGGATGGCAATGATGATGACTGATGAGCAATGCGCAACAATGAGGATGAGGATGAGAGACGCGTGAGGATGAGGATAAGCAAGCGACGCGCAACAATGAGGATGAGGATGAGCGACGCGCTGTAAGACTCCAAATGGTGCTAGGCTGTGGCAGTTCTGTGGAGGGGAAAGGTGCTGTTTAGGCTGCCCTCCTGAGTGTTACAAAAATATTTAAATGTAACCAAGATCAAGGTCCAGAACCTAGTAAATGTGGAATCAAGAAGTTGAGGATAAAAATGACAATGGTTTGGTAGCAGTGGAACAGCACTATCTGAGACAAGATTATGCAGGGAAAAACTTGAACAAAAGAAGTTAAAGTCTGCTTAGAGTTCAAGGAACAAAAGCTGTTGTATGTAAACAACGCCCACAAGCTAATACCTCTGGTTGTTAGCATAAAATTGGGGATGATCAACTCAAACCCAAGGAACCTCCAGGTTCTCAATGAACCTGCCCAACTCTCTGCAATCTGTTGGACTGAGGAAAAGCAGAATGTAGCGGAAAGTAGAAGGATGTATTGATTTCATGAGTAAAAAGGAAAAGATATGAGAATGGAAAAAATGAAATAAAAAGAAACACATGACTTACCTGAGGAAAAGCAGAATGTAGCGGAAAGTAGAAGGATGAGGAAAGAGATCCTTCTACTAGGCGCGAGTTCTGTCCTCAGGTATACATTGGTAGTTGAGATTTCACAAGCAGTGTGACATATTGAGATTAAGATGAATATTGAATAATCAGACGAGGAAACGCGCTGTTGATGATTGAGCAAGGATTTGTTACAGAGAGTTTTAGAGTTACATGTGAGAGTAAAGTAAATGAAAGATAAAGAGAAAGAAAGGAAAGAGAGTTAGAAAGAAAAGATCAAGACAAAATAGAAAGTGATAAAGAAACTAAGAAGAAAACAAATGGGATTAATGATGAATAGACAGTGATCCCAACACAATCAAGCGCTTGAAGGGTACCAGATAACTGAGGGTGGCTGTAAACAACAAAGCACAACGCTTAAGAAGCTCCAAAGGAAACACTAACTGATTTGAAGCAAGGATTACCTCAAAACTTCTCAAGGCAATCAAGAATAGGCTGGCAGAATGCAACTGCAAAGGAAATAAAGGGAGGTATAACACTCCAGGTCTTAAGCTTAATAAGACCTCTTCAATAAATTGTAATTGGCTCCAGAAAGAAGATCAAGGATCAGGACAAGTATGGTCAGAGAAAGGGATCAAGGAGTGGTATAACACACTCAATAATTCCAACAGAAAGAAATTTTCTTCAACCAGAAAGGCTATTGGTTGGTGATAAGAATCAGGTCACAGAGGGGAAAAGACTCAGGGTCAAGAATGGATCAGGGGGCAATCAGAGATATACCCAGGATAAGGATCAGTATTCAATTTTACAATAATGGGGGGAGCACAAGCACACACCCCTATGGATCAATTTCTCTGATGATGATCTGATATGATATCCTGAAAAAGCAGGGGAGAGCCCCTTGTTTTATAGACCAGAGGCCTGTAGACTATTTACAAGAGAGATTTACAAATAGGGTGGATTTTTTTTTTTTCTTTTTTTAAGGATAAAGATCATGAGAAAAAAAAAATAAAAAAAGAAACAAACAAGCACTCAGAGAAGGAAAAATCAAAAGAGGGACGCCCGTGGGCATCCTGATGGGCCCGGGCAACTTCCGAGGCCGCGGATGACCGCCGGCAGGTGTCCGATGGGCATGGGAAACTGCCAAGGCCGCGGATGACTGCCGGCAGGTGTCCAACGGGCACCGGCAATGTAAAAGACCCGCGCAGGCAACAGACAAGCCGCGCGGGAGACCAGGGAGCTAGAGGTGGGGATTTGAGATAAGATGCCAACATGAGCAGTGAAATGGGGGCGATTGGGGTGCACAGGCCTTGGTCATTGGAATTTGAATCGGGGTTAGTGACCTTGGTTTGGACTGGATGGAAGGATTCATCCAAGGAGATTGGTGATTTGGGGATTGGAGTTGATGAGGGAGAATAAAACTTGAGCGGAGGAGGATGAGGATGATTGGGATTGGAAGCGGTCGGAGGAATAGTTGAGAGTGGGGAGTGAGAAGGGGTTGCCCAGATGTCCAGCTCATCCCAATCGGTATTGAAGTTGATCATTAAGACTCGTAGGAGTGGTTAAGAGTTGGATGATGTGTGATGATTAATTGGATTTGATGACGTTGGCTTGAGTCAAAGGACTGTGTGAAATGATGAAGGACGGATGATGAAGATGCTGTCAAAGGAGTGACAAGGTCATATGACCCAATTCTAGAAATCCAAACCAAAACTGCCAAGCAATCCAGGCTGCTAGAAAGGCAGTCTATGTGTGATAGGGGAGCTCTATTAGAGCATCAAGGGAAGTGCTGATTGGAATGAACTTAGCCTGGGAGTTGGATTGGAGGATGTTGATTGGAGCTTGAACAAAGGCTTGAGAGGTAGATGGCATGGTGGGAGATGGTTTTTTTTTCACAATAACAATGCCTTATGAATGATGATAAGGAAAAATCATAAAAAAAAAATTAAAATCTCCACACTGGCCAGGGTGTCCAGGATGGGGCACCACAGTGCGGGGACAGTTTTTTTTTTTTAAAAAAAATTTTTGGATTATTTTCCCAAGGTGTCCCAAATGGTTCACCACATCTCTCCCCAACTTACAGACTGTCCCCAGCCTGCATCATAATTTTGAAAACATGAAAAAGAAAAAAAATAAAATAATTGGCCTTTTCTTGATCCTCTAAGTAAAAAAAATGTTGAAACCCATCTTGATCCATCCAAAAGAGCCTAAATTTGAAGAAGATAAACAAAAAGGCTTCCCAGGTGCTCACATATGTGGCATAAAGTAGCGTTTTTACAACAAAACGCAGCAGAAGACCCTTGTGGTGCACAATTGGGAGGACTTACTATGAACCCAAACTGCCCCCACAACAATAAAATCTCTTAACTTGATCAGCAGAGAACCTTCTAGCCAACTGAGTACCATCCAGTTCTTCCAAAAAATAAGATCCACCTCTAACTTGACAAACCACTCTATAAGGACCATTCCAACAATTCAAAAAAAGTTTTCCCCACTGAGTCTCTAAAGATCGATTATAAGCCAATACCAGATCACCAGGGTTTAAAGGATCTCTGATTTCATTTAGATGTTTATCTTCCCAATAATGAACTAATTTTGCTCTTGATTCCATCATCTTCTGATAAGCCTTGTTAAAAATATCTTCACTCCGCTCCAGTTGCTTTGATCTGGCAACTAATAGGTCAGTAGTTGAAGAAAGTTGTTACCAAGAGATGCCCAAGAAAGACTCCATTTCAAGATCAAGAGGAAGAACAGCCCTTTGACCAAAGATGAGTTCATAAGGAGAGTAGCCAGTGGTTTGCTTGGTGGAAATTTGATCAGAGAAGAGGACCAAGGGGAGAAACTTTTGACAATTCTTGCCACTTTCACCAGCCAGTTTAACCAGAGCAGCCTTCAAGGGAGCATGGCCTCTTTCCACCATGCCTTGTCCTTCAGGATAATAGGGATTAGTAACTCTATGTTTTCCAGGGAGCAATCAGATCATTTCAGCAAGTTTTCCACCAAATTCCAAGCCACCATCATTAGAATAAGATCAAGCCAAACCGTAACGCATCGTCCAATTCTCATGAAGGAAAGCTGCCACAGATTCAGAACTAAGGTTCTTAAGGAATTTGGCTTCACCCCATCCAGAAAAATCATCTCTAGCCACAATGAGGTACTTAGCACCACCTTCCTTGATATGAACCACATCCATAGAAACCCTTCCAAAGACAGTGGAATCCCCAGTAGGATAGCAAATTTCAGCTGGACGCCTAAGATCACGTTTTTGACAAACGTCACAACTCTTGCACCATTGAGAGACAGATTTCTTCAAAGATGGCCACCAGAATTGTTTGGATAATTGTCAATAAGTTTTGGTTTCCCCACAATGACCAAGGCCCTCATGGAGAATTTCAAGGATCAAATCTTGCTTAGCCGGGATAGTAACCACAACAAGCGCAAAATGAGTTCCTCTTTTCATAAGCCTAGAACCTTGGACAAAGAAACTAGAGGACTTTCTTTTAACAGATCAAAATTCTTTGGCAGAGAGATCAGGGGGTCTTTGGAGAGTTAAAAGGTACTGCTCTAACTTAAGCCAGAAACCTTGTTGGAAACCAGAATAATCTTGGGAGGAGAAAGCAAAAACAGCGCAGACCAAAGGTTCTTCCTAAAATAAATCCATTCAAAAATCTGATTCATCGTCTCCAATAGGTCTTCTATATAAACCATCAGGAATAGTAAGAGATTTCCCAGGCCTATGAACAATATCAAAAGAGAAAAGCTGGATAAAAGCTAACCAGCAAGTCAATGGAGCATTTGGAAGACTGGGAGCATTGATCATTTCCACAATGTATTGAGCTTCAACTTTCAATTTGAAATGTTGTCCCCGGAGTACTGTTTGGAGTTTCTTCAGCATTCTGGCCACACCACAGAATTCCAGTTTGGGCTTAGAGTATCTAGATTCCACATCCAAAAATAGAAAAGATTCATAAAGAACAGGGCGGTCAAAACCATTTTCATCTTCCTGAGTAAGGACAGCCCCAACAGATTGATTACTACAGTCAACAGCCAATTTTATTTTGCCATCTCCAGGCCCATAAGAGATCTTTTTCAAAACTATGTCATTTCCAACAATATTTTTGAGAAACTGAAAGGATTGTTTGCAATCTTGGGTCCAAATCCATTCAACTTCCTTTCTGGTTAGACTACGCAAGGGTGCACAGATTTTGGATAGAGAGGGAATGAAGATCCTGAAATAAGTTACAACACCTAGGAAACCTCTAACATCAGTTGGATTTATTGGAGTAAGCCAGGAGATAATTTTGTTGACTTTAGAGGGTGCCATCCTTCTTCCTTCCTTGCAGACTATATGACCAACAATTTCCAAGGAAGGGACACAGGCATCAAGTTTTGATCTAGAGACAGTAAGGCCAGATTCCTTGATTCAAAACAAAATCCTTTCCAAGATAGTAGCATACCCCCAGATAAATTGTCAAATTCCTGAGTGCCGAGGTAAGAGCTCATTATCATAGTAAGAAACTGGACCTTTAATTCCACCATCATCAATAAAGATACCAGCATGATCCGGGATTTTGTCTTGGAGGATCCACATCATCTGAGCCTGATAGACTGCAACTGAGTTGGTGGCACCTTGAGGCAATTGAGTGAGTTAAAATCAACCAAGAGGAGTATCAAAAGTACTGAGAGGGCAAGAAATAGGATGCAAAGATTGTTTGTTGTAACCCCCCATGATGTATCCTAGACCTTAACAGGCTCTCCCAGAGAAGGATTCAACAAATTCTTCAGTGGTAGGAGGAACACCAGAGTCCTTAATAGTAACTTTATTGAGAGGCTGGAGATCATGAACTACTCTAAGTTTACCATTACTCTTTAGAACACAGAAAAAAGGGCTAGAGTAACTGGAGGTTGACTGTTCATATGGACCGTTACAGACTTGTTTGCGGACCAACTTGATGAATTCGTTGACTTTTGCAGAAGGAATAGGCATCTTCTTCTTTTGCCAAGGATCATGTTCAACTACAGGGATGATATAAGGGAGACCATAATATTCTTTCAAGATACCTCTCTCTTCTTCACAAAATGCAATACATTTTTCCCTTAGAGATAAGATATTTTTAATCAAATTTAAATCATCAGTTAAAAGCCATCCATCTGGACCGAAGTTGACCACCTTCAATTGTTCTTCAGTGACACAACCACAAGGTACAAAGGGGACAGTAAGAGAGTGAGATAGACCACAATAAGGATCACAAGGTAGAGGAGGATGCATGATAGGAGGATTGAGATTGAGAGGAATGGGTTGGTTGACAGGCTGGACCTTTTTTGAAACTGGCTTATACTTAGTGGCAAAAGAGAGAAGTTCTTGTTTCCTCCAAGCATTCACCAGCAAGACCTGAGTACAAAAACTGAGACCAGCTTCCAACATCCTCCAAGTTATATGTTCCATAAAATTTTCAAAAGGTGCCTTTTCCATAAAAGAGGATCCAAAAGATAACGCTTTGCTCACATGTGTGGCACAAGGTAGAGTTTCAAAAAATATGGTAGAAGTATGCCCTGATGGTGCACCATTGGGAGGACTTACTTTTACCCCCAAGTGCCTCCACTGGAGCCCATACTCCTCCATACCAAAACCATTTAGAAAAGAATTGAGATCAGGATCTAGTTTATACTCATTGCGGAGAATCAAACCAGAGCTAGAGGAAGATTGATCAGTGATAAGAGTAAAAGTAAAAGAAGAAACAACAGAACCAGAGAGAAGAGAAATATTTTTGGAATTTTGTGTTTTAACACGTTTTTGATTTTGGAAATTTCTTAGATCAGAAGAAAAAGAAGAAAGAGATGAAAAGGATGAAAAATATGACTCAGAGATAAACGTTGGCCCTATAGTTGAAGTCTGAGGCTTAGAAGAACTACAACTATTAGTATTACCAACTATTCTGCTTAAAAATGAGAGGAGTTAAAAGAGTCCTTCTGCTTCCCCTGCAGAACTGATTTAGGTGAAAAACCAGGGAAATCTCTTTCCCAACGACCAGAATCCAAAGAACAGAGAGGAACTTCAATCTTCCTACCATAAGCATCAGGAAGAAGAATTCTCTCCCCAACTTGATTGGAAAACATCAGGGTGGCTCCAAAGTCTATCAAGAAAGGACGACCCAAAATCATAGGACCTTCCAAACAAGTGATCCAAAAGTGACAGGTTCCAACAATATTTTGACCAATTCAAACTGGCACATCATCAGAAATACCCACCAACTCACAAGATTGATTCCCAATTCCATAAACAGCAGAGTTGAAACCAACCCTTGGACTGAGATTGAGCTTGCAGGCCATTGCATCCAAAATTAAGTTTAGTTGGGATCCAGAATCAACAAGTAGAGAAACCGTTTTGGTTGAGTCACCTAGAGAGCATGGTAAAAATCCAAGAGGACAAGAATAAAGATTTTAATCAGAAGGAGGATCTGTTCCACCAGATTCTTCCATCAAGGTTCCAGAGGAAACTTTCAATTTGTCAGGACCAATCTCCACACGTCGCCAAGAAACCCATTTCTTCATGCCTTCAGCCACAGATGGTGAGATGGAAAGGAGTTCCGCCACAGATAGATCAGGGATTTTAAGATCAGATTTTTTCTTTAATACCCCTTCCAGAGCTTTGGGGTGGTCTTTGGAAATTCCCCTTTTGAATCAAACCTTGGGTTGAGTTGGAAGAGGAAGTTCAGGGGAGGGTGGCACTATAACTGGATCAGTTGGTGAAGGTGATTTGGATGGCAGAGGAGCAGGATCAGAGTATTCTGGGAACCTATCAATGAGGGGTTCCTTTTCCACTTCAATGTCTTCTACCTCAGAAGAAGGAGGCTCCAGTGAAGATCAACGTTTGACTGGTTTTTGAAGAATTGAAGATGGAACAGGAGGAGCTTTATGAGGTCTGGCTTCTTCATGTTGTTTCCTAGCTGGATCAGATTTATAAGTTCCAGAAAAGCTGGAAGAAGAGACCGCAGGAGGATACCAAGGTTGAAGAGTTCCACAAGCAGATCAAAAATCAAAATAGGCCAAGGATGCCTTCTTGGGAGCAGAAGGCTGGAAAGAGGCCACCACATGACAAATTGGACAAGATTAATCAAAAGGGATAAGTGCACCATTAGGCAGAAAGAAGTTTCTCACTTTCTGTTCCACCAAAATTTCCTCCTTTTCCTTCTGGAGTTCAGGACAGCGACCAGTTCCATGACCTTCTCTGTGGCAATAATAGCAAACTATGGTTGACCTAGGAACAGAGTTGGAGGGTTTAGGGACAGCCAGAGAGGAGATTTTCTGATCCATTTTATTCTCAAAAGCTTGCAGGAGTTTGGTGATCTCATCAATAGTAGGTTTTTCCCGGTGGGTCTGAGGATTTGGTTTAGGTCTGCAATTGGCTTCCATCTGATTCATGATTTTGTTGGATGCTTTAAAAGAGGGGGCAAGGACTGGATCAGTGATTCTAGGTTTTTCAAAGGTGAGAGCTGTTTGACCTTTCATCACTTTATCCACAGTATTCCTAAGAACCATGACGGCAGGGAGCTTGAACCAATTATCTCTTGTATTGATCATGGATCCAGATTTCACCAATTCATCCTTAATTCTTTCCTGCACTCCTGGAGAGAAAGACTGAAAAAAACGCACTCAAATTTTGTCCACTGTATCAATTTGATTGTTTTGGATAAGATAGTATTGGATAGGGTCCCAAGATTTTCTGAAAGCTTGATAATCAGAGGCTGAGGAGATACCACTATTGGAGGTCCATTGTGAGACTAGGGCATCCAGATCTTGGAGATTGAACCTAGCTATGTCAATTTTGCCCCAATAGGCAATCATTGCCTCCTTAAGAAGTACCCAGTCATGGGATTCAAATCCATCAAATGATTCAATCACTTCCATGACTTCATCAGAGGAGATAAAGAATTGCAGTTGATAAGCCATGTCATATTTGCTGGCACCTCCACTTCAGCAGCCATCTCGTAGGAATCCAGGAACCGTTCAACATTTGTACCATTAAAGCATAAGTTCTTGTTCTGAGGTTTGATCTTGATCATCTTGGCCCAAACAGAGGTAGAAGGGGTACCGATTGATTCCATTTCAACAAAAGATTTCCTAAGGGATCCAAAGAACAGATTTCCAAAGTGGCTCACAAGTGTGGCAAGAGTAGTGTTTACAAAAAAAACAACTAGTATCAAACCCCTTGATGGTGCACAATTGGGAGGACTTACTTCTGGAAAAAGTTGCATCCGCGGATCAGATCTAGATGATAACAGAAACACACAAAAAAAAACAGAAAAAAAAGAAAAAGATTGGATTTCAAAGTTGATTCCACAGATTTGGGACTGTAAATCCCAAGGTTGCTGGTTCAATCCTGGCCCGGGGGACCAAATGTCAGACTCCAAACGGCGCAGGGAGTTGGCAGTTCTGTGGAGGGGATAGATGCCTCTTTTGGCTGTCCTCCTGAGTGTTACAAAAATATTTTAATGTAACCAAGATCAAAGTCCAGAACCTCGTAAACAGGGAACCAAATGTAAGAGGATAAAGATTATAGTAGTTGGTAGCTGGGAGACAACACTATCTGAGGCAAGATGATTTTGGGGAAAACTTGAATAGAAGGAGTCAAGAATTGTTCAGAGTTCAACAAGACAAGGCAATTGTTAGTGACAATGCCCACGAGCTAATAGCTCTGGTTGTCAGCAGGAGCTTAGGAAAGATCAACTCAATCCCAAACAACCTCCAGTTTCTCAATGAACCTGCCCAACTCTCAGCAATCAAGCACTTTAAGGGTACAAGATAACTGTGGGTGGCTGCACAAGACAAATCTAATTTTTTGAAGAAGCTCTAGAAGCAAAACAATAACTGATTCAAACAAGAATAACCCAACACTTCTCAAGGGACTCAAGAGTAGCGTGGCGGAATTCAACTTCAAAAGAGATGAAGGGAGTTTTAACACTCCAGGTTTTAAGCTTAATAAAACCTCTTCAGTAAAACATGACTGGGTCTAGAAAGATAATCAAAGGATGATCAGGACCAGTATGGTCGGATAAAAGGATCAGGAGTGGTGTAACACACTCAAGAATTTAATTACTCAAATTCTTCTTCAACCAGCAAAGCTATTGGTTGGTCATAAGGATCAAGGATCAAGGCATTTGAGTATGGAGGCTCAAGTATCAAGGGGAAATCATAGATATACCCAAATTTTTTGTCTCAGATAAAGGGGAATGAAGACCCCACGGATGATGTATTTCAAGAGGATACTGATGATCTTAAGATGTGGTGAGTGTTAGGATACCATGTGTTGATCTGATGTCCTCTCCAATTTACAATCTGCTGTCCCCCTCCAAAAGGCAAGGGAGAGCCCCTCCTTATATGGGCAGGATGCCCTGTTAGACTATGTACAAGGGATACTACAAATGGAGCAGAAAAAGAAAGAAAGAATTTTTTTTGTGATTTTCAGATTTTTAGGTGATCAGAAAAATTTGATCACGCAGGCTGGTGGAAATCCAGCCTGCCTGACCGGGGTGGGATCCTTCTCATCCCTTCACCATCTTTTTCTTCCATCCATGGAGGGGTGCGCACAACAATACCGGAATCACCCACCCCTTGCCCAAAGGCGGAAGGGGTGGGAAAGGAAAATGGATCAGACCGCCCTGTCACGCCTTGCACTTAGGAATTGTTTTCTTCATCACTTCAACATGTCCTCTCCTCAGTACCATCTACCTCAGTCTAAACGAATGACAAAAATAAAGCACAACATCAATGGTGCAATCCGCTACTTCCTCTGGCTTGTGTTGACCTTCCACTCTTGGCGACCAACTCAGTATATACTTCCAAACTTTGCGGGTAAATCCATACTGGTCAGCCATCCATTATGAGATCCAATCTCCTTCCCTGGCCAATCAACAGCCTCAGGTTTCCATCTTTGTTCACGCACCGTTTGTTAGTTTGCACCTACGTCTAACTAAGCCATCATTACTGTACAGTTCACAATTGGACTAGTCCCTACCCTGCATACACTATTACTTCTCATTTGCATTACCTTCAACATCACTTTCTCCTTTCCCAATTCATCATACAATTATACGCTCAGATTCTATTGTCTTGCACTTAGGCTATGACCTCGGATATGTACTACTCCTTCATTTCCTATCCCGTTCCTGTCATTCATTGCCTCACCGCTTCAACTGTAGTTAGCTCATCACCAGGTTATATCTAGTCACTTTGGATTACCTTATAAGGGCTATCCCCTTGCCTGATGATTGTCTCCTCAGTTAGTTAATTTCATACGTTCTCGCATTTTGCTGCAACCTAGTTATCACATTGGACTCAGGTTTAGTTTCCTTCCCCGGAACACATTCCATTCCTCTCGCCGTTTGTTGAGTGGCATAACCAAGTTTGCGCTTTGCAACTGAGTCTTGCTGCTTGCACTTGCCCTTGCACTCAGCTTTCCTTTGCGCTCACGATCATCTAAGAATTTCCCTATAGTACGTGGGGTGGTCGTGTGACAGTAAATTAACTAACACAACTCATCTATTGTAGCTTGCCAACCTATAGTAGACTTCTTTTTCTCAATGTCACGTACTCGCTCAACCGGGAACGCTTCCCTCACCCCTTACAATGATGAGATCCATTGAGTAGGGAGGACCAGTGCTCCTTGGGCCCAACAACCCTTCGATCCCATTCCTCCTTCTAAATCGCCATCTGTTGACCCCTTGATGATCCTTGGACTCCACCATGGGATGTTCCGACGGACCCTCTTGTGGAATTTTCAGATTTTAACCATTCTTCCAATGAAACCTTGACTCGTGGTAGACCAGGGGTTTGCACTACTGCTCCCAAGCCCAATGCTCCAACCCTGCTTTTGACATTGATCCAGGCTCTCACTCATGGTGCCCAGCGATCTAGTGCGAGTACTCCTTGCTTTCGCACTCCAGGCATGAAAACACCCAATCACTTTACGGGAGAACACCCTCATAAGCTTAGATCCTACCTACAGTCTTTTAAAATCATCTTTTCAAACAACTCCAACAATTTCCCTTCCGATAGGCATAAAGTTATGTATGCTTCGTCCTTCTTAGGAGGTAGAGCCTTGCAGTGGTTTGAACTGTACCTCAAACTTTTGTCAAAGGACAGTCCCACATGTATTCTCAACAACTGGGACAGGTTCAAGCAACAACTGTTCACCCTGTTTGGCGACCCCAATGAAGTTCAAAACGCCAAATACAAACTTAATAGCTTAGTTATGAAGGAAAATAGTAGAGCTTCCGTTTATATTTCTCATTTTCAAACCTTGCAGTCTTGCATCCATTGGAACAAGGCCGCTGTTCTATTTCATTTCCAAAAGGGTCTACCGGCACGCTTCATCAAACAGCTCGCAGTTGGGGGTCATAAGACAACCTTGCTCCAGCAGCTAATTTATTGATTGATTGAGCTTGATAATGGCTATCACGACAAGAATTGCTCTTGGGGAAACGACCATGGACCATCCACCTTGGCTCTGAGGGTGGACGACTTCTTGAAGCAAAACACGAGGAACCCAAAACCATCCAAACCAACCCCAACTTTGAACTCCAACTCCAAAGGGAAAACTGTCACCAAAACTCCGAAGTTCTTGGAAAAAGAAACCGGGATTCTATGGAACAAGGAACGGCTACAAAGGGAAAAAAACGGGCTGTGTATGTATTGTGGAGTAAAACATGATGTTGACAGTTGTGCAAAGCGGTTAGCGCGTGAAGCGGCTAAGGAGTCAAAAAATTAGCTTGTAGTTTTTCTGATACTTGCAAGGAAAACTACACATTATCTAAATCACCGCAAGTAAATCTTTGCACTTGCAAGTCACTAAGTGCTCCTAGTTCAAGATTTATCCTATTCCATTCCGACAACACCCCTTATTGAGTATTACTTGACTCCGGCGCTAATTTTTCCTTCATCAGTGAATCTCTTGCCACTTCCAAAAATCTTACGCGTTCTGAGATAGATTAATTTCCTATCTATTTAGTAAGTAGTGCAACTGAACCGTCTTATTGGGTTTCCAAAAATGCAAAATGGACCTTTGCATTCTCCAATTTCCCCAGCTTTGAATGGGATTTATTTGTCTTGGCTATACCCGGAATGGATGATACCATTCTAGGCCATGATTTCCTAGTTTACTGGAATCCAGATGTGAATTGGCAAGAAGGAGTAATTAACCTACAAAACTTGAACCCCCAAGATGCTAATCTTTCCGTCAAACAGGAATTAAAAAGCCTACCTGAAACTGTCATTGAGTTGGATGAAACTTTTCCGCCAGGAGATTTGCAATATCCTGACCTCCATTCCCAAATTCCCTCTTCAGATTTAGGAGTTATTGCTTACCTATCCAGCTTACCTTTTTCCTGTTGCTTCCAAGAGAAACAGACACCAACCAAACGGTGTATTTTGAGCTCCCTAATCCTCTTGCACAATGCAAGCACCTCAAACCCGGTGCTCAAAGATGACGAGATTGAAGATTTAGAAATCATTTGAGAGTCTTAACCTTCAGTTTATCATGACTTTGCTGATGTCTTCTCAGCTGCAAGAGCAGATAAACTGCCTCCATCCCGTCCTTACAATCACAAGATCAAACTTACTGGCCCACCTCCGGCACCAGGACCAGTTTACTCCTCTTGACGCAAGAATAAATTGTGCTTCAAGACTACATTGCGGAAAATATAGCAAAAGGATTTCTTCAACCAAGCTATTTGAATACCGGTTCACCTGTCCTATTTTTTCCAAAACAGGATGGCGGACTTTGCCTTTGTGTTGACTACAGGAAACTGAACCAGGTAACCCGGAAGAATTCCTATCCAGTACTGCCTATGTCACATCTCCTCACCCTCTTCCATGGAGCTGCTTATTTCTGGAAGTTAGACCTTTGAGGTGCCTATAACCTAATTCGCATTATGGAAGGTCATGAGTATTTGACCGCAATGAGAACCCGGTTTGGCAGTTATGAGTATACTGTCATGCCTTTTGGCCTCTGTAAAGCTCCTTCCACTTTTCAACATTTTGTCAAAGACATTTTCTCCAATCGTTTAGGTAAATACCTTGTGGTATATCTTGATGATATACTAGTCTACTGGAGGAACCTCAAAGATCACATTGCACATGTGCAAGAGGTGCTGCAGCGACTTCGCAAGAATGACCTGTTTGTGAAAGCCTCTAAGTGCAAATTCAATTCCTCTTCTCTTTGGTTTCTAGGTGTCTTAGTCTTGCAGCAAGGACTATTGATGGACCCAGCCAAAAGAAAACGCATAGTGGACTGGCCCCCACCTTCTTCCCTTAAATCCCTTCAAGTTTTCCTTGGTTTCAGTAATTTTTATAGAAGGTTTATTGAGCGTTACGCTGAAAAAACCATGAATCTTACTAACCTTCTTCAATAAGACACTCCTTTTGTTTTTACCAAGCAAGCTGCCTTGGAGTTTGGAGCTCTGAAGAAAGCGTTCATCACTGCTCCAATACTCCCTCACTTCAAGAAGCTAGCTCGCACTATTGTTGAAACAGACGCAAGCAACTATGCGATTGCAGGAGTAATCTTGCAGTTCTCTTCCTCCAATTTTTTTTTTCATCCTGTAGCTTTTGAGTCTTGCAAGTTGCTCGCTGCAGAGCTTAACTATGAGATTCATGACAAGGAACTTCTTGCAATTGTTTATTGCTTAAAGAAATGGCGTTCATACCTTTTGAGCCTTAGGGAATCCTTTGAGGTTTTAACTGATCATAATTCTTTGAAGTATTTCATGAGCTCAAAAGTCCTCACACGTAGACAGGCACGATGGGCCAAATACCTCTCCAAGTTCCACTTTACAATCATGTACCGTCCTGGGAAACAAGTGGTAGTTCCTGATGATTTATCACGTCGGGACAACGTTTACCCAGGGGGGGGGGCACCTCTGCCAAAAACAACCCTGAAAACGTTAGGACACTCTTCTCAACCCAATCTTCCCAATCATTTTTCACTTACAAGATTTGGCTTCCAAACTCCAACAAGCTCAACGCGACTACCCCAAGTGCATTGAACTTTGCAAAAGTGTGAACTTATTAGATAGTAGTTACATTATTGATGATAATGACTTTTTAGTCTATGATAATTGTATAGTAGCACCAGATAATTCTTGCATTAAGTTAGATATCTTCAAGTCACGGCACAATTCTCCGCTGGCTGGTCATCATGGGCAGGATAGAACCTACCAATTGATCACACGACACTTCTACTGGCCTGGTAAGACCAAAGAAGTAAAAGACAATGTTAGCGCGTGCTATGATTGCAATCGTAACAAGTCCTTGAAACACCGGAAGTATGGGCTGCTTCAGCCACTTCCAATTCCGCCTCGTCCTTGGCACTCGCTTTCTATGGATTTCATCTCTCAATTACCTTCTTCTAGTGGATATGATGCTATTCTAGTAATATTAGATTGCTTCTCAAAGATGGCTTTATTTCTGCGCAGTAATGTGACGCCCTCTTCAGAAGACTTAGCTAACTTGTTCATAGAATATGTATTTTTGAAACATGGTCTCCCTGATAATATAGTTAGTGATTGTGGATCTCTTTTTTTCTCAAGCTTCTGGACCTTGCTATGCCAACATTTGAAGATCACTTGCAATTTATCAACGGCTTACCACACTGAAACAGATGGGCAAACCGAGCGAGTTAATCAGATTCTCAAACAATATCTTTGAATGTGTGTTGCCTATCAACAAGAAGACTGGTTGCAATGGGTCCCACTAGCCGAGTTTGCCTACAACAAATCCACTCATTCCTCCACCAAACAGTTGCCCTTCCAAACTCTTAATGGGAGAAACCCAACTTTCTCTTCCCTTCATGTAGCACCTTCTCAACCTGCTACCAATTACCTTGAACAAATTCAATCCCTTCAATGGCAACTTCAAACCAACCTCAAAGAAGCAAACCAGAGCTATAAGGAGCAAGCAGACCAATCTTGCAATATGGCTCCAACCTTTGCAGTAGGAGATCAAGTATGGCTTGATTCTTGCAACATTTGCAGCACTCTCCCAAATTGCAAAATCTCCAAAAGAAAGCTTGTCCCCTTTAAATTAGAATCAGTCATCTCCCCTAACGCCTTTAAAATTACTTTACCTGCAAAATGCAAAGGTATCCACCCGGTCTTTCATGTGTCTCTCCTAGAGCCAGCTTGAGTCCCATACCCAGGCAAGACTCATCCCCCTCCTGAACCGGTCACTGTCCTTGATCATCAAGAGTGTGAAGTAAGCCGTATTCTGGATTCCAGGTTACGCAAAGGAAAATTTCAATACCTTGTCAAATGGTCTGGCTTCCAGTCCAACAAATATTGCACCTTGTGGGAACCAGCCCATCACCTTTGCAATTCTCCTGATCTGATTTGAGATTTCCATGCGAGCTACCCTTGCAAACCTTGAAAATCATGATCCCATCTCATCCAATCTCTTTACATTCCACATTCCATCCCATCCAATCCCATTCCATTCCATTCCACATTCCATCCAATCCAATCCCATTCCACATTTTATCCAATCCAATCTCATTTCATTCCACATTCCATCTCATCTAACCCCATTTTATTTCACACCATCATTCCATCAGTCAATTCCTCCATCTCACCGTGTTATTCCTTTTTCTCATTTCCCTTACATTCCTAGCAAGTAAAACTTTATTCCTTATTATTAAAAAAGAAATTTTTTTATTTATAATTAAAAAAAAAAAAGAGAAAATATATATTTATAATAATAATTACAAAGTTCCTTTTACTTCCTTCTCCGCATCCTCACAATTTGCAGTCAATTCCGCAAACATGGATTGAAAAGTATCCAGGTCTTCATCATTGATTAGTGCAGACATCCTTTGGAGAACTAGCACCTCTGTTACAATATGCCTCTCAAAGATTTCCTTGCACCTTGCAATCCAAGCTTGGTTTGGCCAAGAATTCCATCCACCTTCCTCCAAGAGCTCTTTGTACGCTCTCTTCCTTTGGCCTCCAGACAAACCTTCTCCAATGTTGCCCTTCAACCGCCTTGCATCAGTTTTGACCGGCCCTACAATTTGCACCAGATCCGCTTTGCCTTGGCCCTCCATTCCTTCCGTTTCATCCACTCCATCTCTTCCATCTTCATTTCCTTCCCTCACTTCTTCCGTTATAGCGTCTTCTTTCCCCATTCCCTCTCTTCCTCCATTTCCTTCTTCTCCATCTCTCGATCCTCTTTCTGATTTGTTTCTTTCCTCCTCCCTGGCTTCCCCGGTTATGACTCCAACCGGTTCCGCACCGGGAAATTCGTCTTGCACCTCGGCATTCATCTGGGCCCCCAGAAGTTCAGTCAGCGGTCCCCAGTAAGGTGGTGGTGGCGGTGGTGTGTTTGTAGTGTGTCTTTGGAAACGGGGCAACACTAGAAAAACAAGCAAAATTTAGTTACTATCTTTATGATCATTAGTCAGTCCAGATTAGTACTCACCAGGAACTCGAGTCCCCAAGTATTCCATCTCCGGCAACGGTGGTATCTTGTAGTTAACCCTTGGCCTGGACCTACAACTCCCCATCTCCCTTGATGACTTGGCGGGACCCTCAACAGTCGACTCAACATTTATAGGGAAATTACAGGCTACTTTGCAAAGGCAACATTGCTTGCACTTGCCTTGAAGGCCTCGGACAGCAGTAATAGGGACACATTTTTCCTTTTGACAAATACAGTTTTTGCAACAGCGGGAAGACAATGACTACATTTTATATAAATTATAAATCTATTGAGTAATGAATTAAATAATGTGTAAAGGGTATACAGTAATTATTAACGACTTGAAATCAATGGGAAAATTTACCTGAGCGCTTGCTGGAGCTTGAATCTTTATACCCAGGCAACTGTCATGCCTTGCACTTAGGAATTATTGTCTTCATCACTTCAACATGTCCTCTCCTCAGTACCATCTACCTCAGTCTAAAAGCGTGACACAAATAAAGCACAACATCAATGGTGCAATCCGCTACTTCCTCTGGCTTGTTTTGACCTTCCAATCTCGGCAACAAACTCAGTATATACTTGCAAACTTTGCAGTTAACTCCATACCGGTTGGCCATCCATTATGAGATCCAATCTCCTTCCCTGGACAATCAACAGCCTTGGACTTCCATCTTTTGTCACGCACTGTTTTTTAGTTCGCATCTATGTCTAACTAAGCCATCATTACTGTACAGTTTGCAATTGCACTAGTCCCTACCCTGCATACACTATTACTTCTCATTTGCATTACCTTCAACGTCACTTGCTCCTGTCCCAATTCATCATAAAATTATACGCTCAGATTCTATTGTCTTGCACTTACGCTATGACCTCGGATATGTACTACTGCTTCATTTCCTATCCCATTCCTTTCATTCATTGCCTCACTGCTTCAACTTTAGTTAGCTCATCACCAGGTTGTATCTAGTCACTTTGGATTACCTTATAAGGGCTATCCCCTTGCCTGATGATTGTCTCCTCAGTTAGTTAATTTCATACGTTCTTGCATTTTGCTGAAACCTAGTTATCACATTGGACTCAGGTTTAGTTTCCTTCCCCAGAACACCCCTCCATTCCTCTTGCCGTTTTTTGAGTTTCATAACCAAGTTTGCACTTTGCAACTGAGTCTTGCTACTTGCACTTTCCCTTGCACTCAGCATTCCTTTGCGCTCACAATCATCTAAGAATTGCCCTATAGTACGTGGGGTGGTTGTGTGACACGCCTGCGGGTGTCCACGGGCGGTAGTTGACACTCTCCACCCCCACCCGGAGATGGAAGGGGGTGGGAGAGTCCCAGGAAGGGTGATGGATTGGTTGGGGAGCGGCTGGGGGATCAGATGGGGAATTGAGTTTGGCCTTGAGTTGGATGATTTGATAATGCTCAACCAATTGATGACAATTGACGGATTGATGATGCTGGGAAGATAGGAGTGGCTAAGATTATTTGAATTGACCACTATTGGTGACCAAGAATTGTTTCTTGGCACCCTGATGAGTCTTGAGTTTTGATCTGAGCCTTCTGAACCTTTTGGATGCCCTGATTGATTTCCATGGTCGGTTTGGGGTGGATGAGAAGAAGGAAGCAGAGGATGGCAATGATGATGAGTGATGAGCAACGCGGGACAATGAGGATGAGGATTAGCAACGCGCGAGGATGAGGATGAGCGAGCAACGCGCGAAAATGAGGATGAGGATGAGCGACGCGGGACAATGAGGGTGAGGATGAGCGACGCGCGGGGACAGTTTTTTTTTTTTTTTTTTTTTACAATTTTTGAATTTTTTTCCCAAGGTTTCCCAAATGGTTCACCACACTGACGCTCATTCCCATGAATCATGATCCATCAATCAACCTCCTGAACTTCCTCCATCTTGCCACGCTTTTCTCTTTCCTCCTTCCATCTTTCTACGCTTGGCTCCGCTCCATCCTTTCCTATCCTCATCTTCCCTCATTCTTCCCCATACGCTTTTCTCTCTCCATCTTCTTATTATTTCCAACCCTCATTATCCAACTTCTTCAATAACCTCAACCTCAAGCTGTCTTCTCTATCTTCAATAACCTCAACCTCAAGCTGTCTTCTCCATCAAGACATTATCATTTGACCATCCTCATCATTCTGCTACACAGATCACCTCAACTCATACTCCTGTCAATCAACTATTCATCATCATCTATTTGCTTCATCAACGTTCAAGATCAACCTCTCAAGTCTCTCCAATAACCATCAAGTCCACAGATCATTCAGCACTCTTTTTATCAGATGTGAGAAACATCCAAATCATCGATCTTTTATGTTCATTTTTGTACACTTATTTTGAATTATTCTTATCAGTTTCTATACTTAATTTATCTTTCTTTTTTATATCTTACAACTCCTTTTTTTTACTTTTTTCAGAGAAATTCTTGGTTCCATTGGTCTTAGTTTGAAATAAAGTCCAGTTTTTATTATTTCAATATTCAACTTATCAAATATGACAAACTGCCAAGCCATTTCAACATCACTTACTCCCAGACTACATCTTCCACCAGCTGAGGACAACAATCATCAGAAATTCCTGGATCTCAAAATCAACTACGGCTCACCAATAGGTTGTTTAAACTTTATCTTTGATCTTGCTCAACCAGATATCAGCTTTGCGGTATCCAGTCTAGAAAAACACTGCAAACTGCCAGGTCTTAGTCACTGGAATGAAATATGTCACGTCTGGAAATACTTGTCTGTAACTAAAAATCTTAGTTTCACCCTAGGACGCCGCTCAATCTCCAACAGAGTAGTTTGTTTTAGCAAAGCCACATGGGGCAAAGATCCTGTCTCAAGAATCTCTCAAAGTGGATTTATTTTCTCCTTCAAAGGAAGCCCGCTGTACTGGACCTGTCAGCCTCCTGGATGCCAAGACCCTTGCTATCCTGTAGCTACCAGAGGCAATAAAGTAAATAATAAACATATTATTTAATAAATGCAGCAAAAATACGTAAAATATTTGGATTAAGCTTATTGCAAGTTTAAGTGGTTTGGTTATTGTTTATTGTTTTAAATCAATGTGAATAAATTGATTATTAAATATTTCATAGAGGTGCCACAATTATATTAGGGATCTTTAACACCTCTCTTCAGGTATTTCAGTATGAAAACACGTAGTCCTGGTTACTTTGGACTCTTTAGTTTAAAGAATATTTTACCCAAAGATGATATGTATATAAAATTCACAGTGGAGTGGCAGGGCCTTGTAGCCAAGCTACCACGACAGAGAAAGGATAATAAAACTTACTGCTATATTATTAAATCCTTTGGGTATCTTTTTGAGACGTGTACTGATGGGTTAAAGCTGTATACTGGGATTATAAGGTTGTTCAGCAGTTTTAATTGATAAAAAGAGGTTGAGGACGGAAATTATTGATCAGAAATTGCCTTAAATCACTTACTTATCTCTTATAAGTAATTGTATACCTTGGCACGGTGTCTGGATATGGATATAACTGGGTCTCTGCCCATCAATATCCTCAAAAGAGCTCTTTATTTATAGATTTTTGCATTCCCAATATTGTCCTTCTGAGGGTTCTGTGTGCTCAAAGGGATAGACACTAAGGCTAGCAGGTTAACCAGGGGTAGCCTGTCATGTGTTCTTGGTGCTATAGCACGGGTAGCATCTAATTCCTCAGGGTATGGGAATTATTTCACTTTATAATAGACATTAGGACGTGTGAATAACACTTATCTGTCCTATTTATGTATTATTTAATTAATTATCCTTAGTAAATGTTCCCAGTAATTTAATAATTATATAAATAGTAATTTCTACGGATATCTTGATGTCAGATAAGTTCTCATTATGTATTATATAACTGGAGTAAAAGTCATAATATTGATTTTACTCCTTATTTTTGAGTTCCAGTTGATTTACTAAGATAATTACTTAAAAATATAAGTCATGTGAATTCTTGAAATTTTTTTTAACATCATTAGTTTTCTTAGTATTGCACAAGGATATTGATGTCTAGCAATTCTCATAAAATTATATTAAAGTATTTTAATAAATTTTTAGAAGTTTTCATTGTCTTATTTTCGACATTCTTGGTACTTTGAATTATATTAAATAAAAAATACGTATAAGTATTATTTATGTGTTTTTATATAATATTATGTATTTTTAGACTTTCTACTATCCACAGGAACATTTATTACATATGTAGAATGTTCCCGTGTAGGTTGTAGCATGTTTATGCGGTACCTGGGCCTCTCAGGCCGCCTGTCACTCTGTCAACCCATAGTCCCGCGGCTGCGTACTTGTCAGAGGCCCGGGGCCGCGTACACGACCTCGATGGAGTGACAGGGCTATATCTCAGCCGCGCCCGGGTGCATTGGCTGCCGCGGCTGCATGCAGGAATTGTGACAAAACACATTGCTGCCCATAACTCCTAAGATATACAAAACACCTCAATTCTGACTGGATTTTAGGTGTGAAACCTATACGTGACAATGTGTGTGAAATATTTAATTGGCCAAAAAGCTCAATAATGGAGCCGTAGTATTTTGGTTTTTCTTTTGACAACTATTTAAAAATATAAGGAGTTGGATTTCAAGGGTGGGATCAGTGAGTCACCCTACCTAATTTTTGGTAGAAAACCCATTTCTGAAATAATATTTACGGTTTTACTACTCCTTCTTAGGTTCATTGTATTATTATTATTTTTATGTTATTTTTGTTACTTTTGCAGCTTGCTCTGCAATAGTAGCAAGCTGACATTCCCCCACTCCAAGATATGGCCATATCTGAAAAAATTGGAGGAAGTTGGGAGAAAAAATTAGCTTCATGTGTGTTTCAGTTCCTTTTGCTGGCTCTGTTGTTTCTGAGATGTATTGGTCCATCAGGTATATTATTTTCTGGTAACCATTCATCTTTGTCTGCAGATCCTCCTTGGTATCTTACTAAGTATAGTCTGACATCTTTTCCTTGTACTCTCTCTTTCTTATCTCTCAATATCCTGCTGACTTTCCCTTTTTCTTTCACAGGGTCAGGTTCTATTGGGATTATTGCTGGAGGGAGGTTTCTGCCTTCTCTTGGTTGAAAGTGTTTGACTATGCTCACAGGAAATACTGGATGTTTCCTTGATAATTCTTCACTCAAGATTACTTCCACAGCATTTTTGCCATGCATCTTCTTGATAACAAATGGTCCAACAAAGGCTGGTTTCAGTTTTCTGTTGCCTGCTAGGTTGTTGAAATTGGTTGTAGATATCAAGATCTGATCTCCTATTTTAAATTCAGGTTCTTTATGTGATTTGTCCCATCTTTTTTTGTTGTATTCTACTGCTTCTTCTACACATTTCTGAGCATGATTATTTGCCAGATCTATCATCTTCTTAAAGTCAAGAGATGTTGGATGAATAGTGGCTAAGTTATAGTTCCAGTTATTCCTAGGGAGTTTTGGAATCCATCCTCTTTCTAGTATGTAAGGAGCTTCTTTGGTAGTAGAATTTTTACTGCTGTTATAAGCCATTTCTAGGGCTGGGAGTAGGCTTACCCAATCATGGCAATAACCATCTGAGTTTTTTTATTCTAGACCAAAGCTACAGAACCTCCTTAGCATATCTTCTAGGGTCTGTATCATACTTTCAGCTAATATGTCAGTTTGGGGATGGTATGCTGTAGAAAATACTAGATAGTACCCAGTGAATCATGTAGATTCCTCCAAAACTCAGAGGTGAATTTGGGTTCTCTGTCACTGATTATAATCTGGGTATACCAACATCAGCTATGATCCTATTCCAGAATAGAAAAGCTACATCAATAGCACTATCTTCTTTGTGGTTAGGTAAGAATTTTGCCTTTTTGGAATATCTGTCAACTATAACTAGGACAGAGTTATATGAATGAGTACCTCCAGGGGGGAGGCCGGTGACAAAATCCATATTGATGATTTCCCATCTGGTTGTAGGTTCAGATATCTTCTGTAAGAGTCCAAACCTTTTTCCAGTAATTTTATTAGATTTCTGGCAGGTTTCACAGGTAGTAGTATATTCAGTAGTGATTTCTTTCCAGTCTATCCACCAAGAAGTTTGTTTTACTTTTCTAAAATTCTCCCTGTGGATAAATGCCCTGATGAACAGTTGTCATGGCATTCCTGGAGTATATGTTGTATATTTTTCTTGTTGCTTAGTACTAATACGCTGGAATGTTGGTGTCTATAGTAAAGGAGACCATCCCAAACCTGCTTTATAGGGTTTAAGTAGTGAAGCAGGCAGGCTATTTATCAAAGCTGCTTCTGGGGATTCACATTCCATAATGGTAATCAGCAGCTTGATTTCAGGAGAGTAGCTATCCCTTACTAGGTTGAAGAAAGCAATGCAAAAAGATTGATGTTTAGGATAGGAAAGATATCTTGATCTTCAGGGTCATATGCTGGATTGTTAGAGTCATTAGGCAAAGCATTCCTACTTAGATTATAAGCATTCTGATTTTTAGCTCCAGCTTTATGCACTATAGTTATCTGTCCTCTATACTGTTGTACAGCGATTTGCCACCTGAGGGTATGTCTTGTGGGAGTTTTCATGTTCATAAGAGTTCTTAAAGCATTGCAGTCCGTGATTACTTGAAAAGTGGTGCCTTCTAAGTAATAGTGTAGCTTCTCTAAAGCCCATACTAGTGCCAAACATTCCAACTGACTGGCCCCATATCTCTTCTCTGTATCTTTGATCTGTCTAGATATCAAGAGCACGGTTTTTTCTACTGGTCTGTCTTCTTCTATCCTTTCCTGATGTAAAGCAGCTCCTAGCCCTTCCATGCAAGCATCAATGTACAGTTTGAAGGGCTTGGAGTAATCTGGTTGGATAAGTAGAGGAGTAGAGGTAATAGCTATTTTTAATTCCTCATAGTTTTTTAGTCTCTCATGAGTCATTTCAAATAGGGTGATTTTTTTGCATACTTCATACAGACTTTTAGTTAGAATAGCAAACTTTGGTATGTATTTTCTGTAATAACTGCAAAAACTAATGAAAGACAGTAATTCTGCCTTGTTTTGAGGCATAGGTCTATTCATGAAAGCAGCTATCTGATTTTGATCAGCGGCTAGAGTTAGACCAGAGACTATATGTCCTAAGGCTTTCAGTTCTCCATAGCCAAAGTTGAATTTCTTCATGGACACCTTCAATCCTGCTCTGGAGATAGTCTGGATTACTAATCTTACTTGGTTAATATGAGTATCCCAGTCATCAGATTATATGATAAAATCATCTATGTATACCATCATCCATCCTTGTCTGATGTAAGTACCCAGAACTTTATCCATTGTTCTTTGGAAATGTGATGGAGCATTCTTAATACCAAAAGGCATCCTAAGATATTCATATATTCCCAAATCACAGATTATTCTCATAAACTTCCAGCTTTCAGGAATTATTTGTATCTGGTGGAAACCTTTAAGCATATCCATATTAGTGATGTACTTAGCCTTGGACAAGTTATGCAGAGCATGATCAATCTGGGGTATAGGATAATAATCTGCTTGAGTGTAATTGTTGAGCATTCTGAAGTCTCCTACCATTCTTGACTTTTCATTATGCCAAGCTATGATTACAGGTGTGGTGACATCTACCTTCTCATTATTCCCTACTTTCCTTAATACTTGTAAGTCTATCAGTTCTTGGATATGTTCCTCAAGAGCCTTTCTAGACTTAGGACTAGAAGGATAGGCTGGCCTTCTTAAGTTAGGAGGATAAGGAGGCTTATGGTCAATTTCAATACCATATCATGTCCTTTAATATCACCAATGGGATGATCTTTAGTACAAAAAGCATTCTGGTTCTCAAAGCAGACTTTCAATATATCTTTCTTCTGTTCTTCAGAAATTTTCATATTCAGAGCTGCTTGAGAGAAATATTCTTGGTCAAAGTCTTCTAAATGCTTTTGATAAGTAGAGGAAGGGAAGTTAGAATGAATAGTTCATATCTTAAACTTCTTATCCCAATTGCCTCCCACTGTGAAGTATCTTCCTCTACTCTGGAACACATCTATACCATATAGACATAAGGCATCATTACCCAGTATCAGGTAGTCACATAGTCCGTTGAGCAATACTAAAAATTCTACTTGTATTCTCAAAGATCCTTTGGTGTGAGGTTATATTATAGGAGCATTCCATACTCCAATAGCATTCAGGTTAGAGTTGCAAGAGCTGAAACTGGCTTTTGGGACGGGAAAAATGTGTTCTTTCCAATTGGGGTCCCATTTGTTTAATAATTCAGCACATACACATGAGCAAAAGGCTCCACTATCCAGTAATAACCTTATAGTTCTGTTTTTATACAATCCTGTTGCATAAAAAGTTTGACCAGTGGTATAACTTTTCCCACTCATAGGTTTAACTGTTAATGGTTTGACATCCATAATATGCCTAGGAATCATGGTAGGATCCCACTGTTGGGGAAAGCTAGAATTCCCCGGTGTGGTGTCAATTTATAGACACGGATTGGGAACTGCGTCGCGGCTGCGCGCTCAGCATAGCAGGCAAGCGGGCTCAGCATTAGGGTATGCGGAGTGCTCAGCAGCGGCAGCTGCTGGATCAGAAGCAGCGGCTGTTTGGCTCCGCACCTAGTGGACGGGTTGGGCTCAGCATCAAATGCGGCGTGGGCGGTGACTTGCCCTGGAGATTGGATTCGGAAGGTAGTGCGCTGTAAGACTCCAAACGGTGCTAAGCCGTGGCAGTTCTGTGGAGGGGAAAGGTGCTGTTTAGGCTGCCCTCCTAGGAGTTACAATAATATTTAAATGTAACCGGAATCAAGGTCCAGAACCTTATGGATGAGAAATCAAAGTAAGGGAAGAGGATAAGAGTTGTCGGTAGCAATGGAAACAACACTATCTGAGGCAAGATGGTGCAGGTAAAGACTTGAACAAATAAGTCAAGTTTTGTTCAGAGTTCAATAGAACAAGGCAGTTGTAAGTAACAACGCCCACAAGCTAATAACTCTGGTTGTCAGCAGCTGATTAGGAAAGATCAACTCAATCCCAACCAACCTCCATGTTCTCAATGAACCTGCCCAACTCTCCGCAATCAAGCGCTTGAAGGGTACCAGATAACTGTGGGAGGCTGAAAAAAAACAAAAGCAATTTGTTTATGAAGCTCTAGAAGCAAATCAATAACAAATTTGAGCAAGAATATCCCAACACTTCTCAAGGGACTCAAGAATAGCATGGCAAATATTCAACCTTAAAGAAGAAGGGAGGTATAACACTCCAGGTTTTAAGCTTAATAAAACCTCTTCAATCAAACATGATTGGCTCCAGAAAGATGATCAAGGAGAGATCAAGACCAGTATGGTCGGAAAAAGGGATCAGAGTGGTATAACACACTCAAGAATTCAGACAGACAGCAATTCTTCTTCAACCAGCAAGGCTATTGGTTGGTGATAAGGATCAAGGTCACAAGGGACAGAGTTTGAGTATGGAGGCTCAAAGGATCAAGGGGCAATCATAGATATACCCGGATAAATTGCTCAGATAAGTGGGGAAGGATGCCCACGGATAAGTTTGATTATGATGATGGTCTCATTGGATGCTAGGATGATGATGATAGGATCCTCTGATGCTGGGCCAAAAGGCATAGGAGAGCCCCTCCTTTTATAGACATGAGGCCCTGTATACTATGTACAAGAGATACTACAAATAGGTGCGGGAAAATGAAAACATAAAAAAAAGATGGGATGAGAGGAAAAAAAAAAAAGAAATGTTGCCCGCATCAAGAATGACCGCGGGCAACCAGATGGACACCCGCGACAGCGGTCGCGGGTGTCGACAACGGCTGTCGTCTCCTGATTGGCGGCGACAGCGGGGTGAAGGTTCCGACGGCCGCAAGCGGTAGCTCGCGGTCATCGGTCGGATCAGATGATGGCAAGATGGATGATGATCTCCTCGTCGGTCGGTATTGAGGGTGGAGCTCAATGGTGATGAGGGTGATGGTGATGATGATGACGACTTCAAATGAGGGTTGACAAGAGAATCGTTGGCCTGTGTACGGCGTCAGATTTTAGTGTTTTGTGTCAGGGTATGATGCCGGTCCTTTTCAGATAGCGCGTGGGAGTACTAGTGCGACTTTTGATTTTCTTGGATGGGATGGATCAGAAGAATTGAGGTTGAGAGATCTTTATCTGATGATTTGGTTCGAGTTTGGTTACGATGATCTTCAACTTGGGTCTTGGTTTAGTTGGACTGAGGTCTGCTCGATTGAGTGCATGATGATCTTGGGGGAGTTGGAGGGGGAATTGATAAAGTTGAGAGGTTGGGGATTGAAGATTGATGGACCAACAAGTCAAGAGGTCGGGATCAATGAAATGAGATTTGAAGAAGATGAGACGCCTGCTGGAGTTGGGAGGACGAGTGGGGAGGTTGAGATGGATGGATGAGGATGATGAACAAGGGGTGATGGGAGAGGTGGAGGAGGATGAGTGATTGGTGATGATCATTGAAGAGGGTGAGGAGGGGGAAGAGATGAATGATTGAAGGATGAGGTTGGATGAGTTAGGATCGTAGGGATTGTCAAAGGTGGTTTGACAATTGCTTGCGTCGCCAAAAGTCAGGGCCGCAAGCGCAACAAGTAGGAGTTGAACATAGAAGGGGAGGAATCGAAGCGGAGAGACAGGCAAGAGGCCTGTCCTAGACCGCTAGGACAGGGAGAAGTTGAGAGATGGGGGGAAATGAAGGTACCCATAGGGGTACAACTGAAATCCGATTTTTTTTTTTTTTTTTCCATGGTGTCCCGGATTGGTCACCACAGCGCTTGACTAGGTTTGCAGGCGTGCCGGTTTGGATACGTAGGGGCGGAGCGATCCGCGGGCTATAAAGGAACGGATGGAGCGCGCCAATCATGCTGGATATTACTGGACACCCACAACGGGCGCAGACAAACGGATACGGACAGGGGCGGGGGGCTCCGAGTAGGGCGCAGTGCAAGGACCACTTCATGAGAAGGACAAACCGGATGGACGGAATGGAGTACGGGCGTCAGGGGGAGTTTGGTACGGAGGTGGGGAGAGGAGGCTAGGGTTTCTGTCTTGGGATTTTTTTCTGTTTTTTTGTCATACTGTTATTTGCACGTGTACTTAGGTTAGGGTTGAGAGGGAGGACTTATCCTCACTCTCAACTCCGGGATGGAGGCAGGGAAGGGAATCAGACCATCAAATCATCGGATTGGATCAATCATCTCACCAAGAGATTAAAGGAACTCATACCGGATACACATCCAGGTGGAAAGTTCTTAGGATTGAAGGATTGGCGATTTCACTCTCTCTCTACTTTTATTTATCTCTTTATCTCCTTATTTCTATTTCTCATTTAAGTGTGACTTTGGGAATCCTCATCTCCTTTCAAACGCAGGGAACCTTTAACTTCCAAACCTTGGGACAATTATAGGGGGATAACCCTAATTCTTTCCACACTGGATGTTATTGATTTCTGCAGAAGTGCCTATATCTCCTTCTATAACATTAACAGGTTTGGTCAGGATCAATTCACATTCAGAAAGAAATCCTTCAGTATCAGCTATATCTTCATAGTTCTGATTCTCTTCAACCTCCTGTTCTCCTTCCAAGACTGCTATCTTCCTTTTTGGTAATGGGCAGTCTTGTCTCATGTGCCCAGTCTTGTTACAAATCCAACAAGTTGCCGGCATCCTCTCTTTATCCCTATTCTCATTAGGTTTCTTATTATCAGAGTAATTTATCAGAGGAGATTTTTCTCTGGTTTTTTTCATGTTATAGTTCTCTTTGGGTCTGGAAGGGGCTTTCGTGTCCAACCCATTCATGTCAATTACTTCTCCTAGGCCATTGATTAGAGTGGGCAAGTCCGCATCCATACTCATCCTACATCTTAAACTATGGTTAAAATTGCCAGGACACAGGTTGAGGAGTCTTTCATTTAATTCCTCTTTTTCAGCATCTGGATAGAAGAAATCCAACCTTTTCTTCTGTTCCAAGCACCATTTGTGAGGTTTATCCTTGTAGGGGTCAAACAAGGAATTTTCAAAATTTTTCATCATTTTCCTTTTCCACATTCTAGAACCAAATTGTTCTTTAATCAGAAGTTTCCAAGAATTCCATGGTAAGGATCCTACTTCTTCTCTCTTACTGATAAACCAGTCCAATGCTACTCCTTCAAATAGCCTGGGTAGCCTGACTACAGCTATAGCTTCTGGTAGGTCATAAGAGTTAATGGTGTAGTCAATAAATTTAATAAAATTTATATGATTTTATTCTCCTTCACCAGAGAACTTGGGCCATTCAGAAATAGGGGGTAAAAGTTTGAGTGCTTGCTCCATCTCAGGAGTAGGACTAGGCCTAAAGGTATGACTCCTATGCATTCCTAGTAAGGGCGGTGCATAAGGAGTAGTGGTTTTTCTGGGAGGTTTTGGTTCCTCTGTAGTACTCCCCAAGGGGTTGGTCAGATGGACTTTCAAGTCTCTAAGATCATTTTTGATCAGATTAAGTTTCAGGTCCACTTTTTTATTAAGCAAATCCAATTTTTCACTAAGGGTTAGAATAGAGCTGTTAGTGGTGGTTTCCAATTCTTCTTTTAGGGGGTGGAAAGACATAATAAAATCTTCTTGGATTCCTGATAACATATTCTCAATTGTTTGAGTCTGTTTGATCCTACCTTGATTAATTGTCTCCAATAACTGTTCTGTGTGCTCTTTAATTTCTTCCATTCCTACCATCTTTGTTTGGTTATTAATCAATTTGACTACCACTGAGGTTAATTTATCCATTTGGTTATAAACACCGTCCAAATTTTCACAAAAAATTTTGAAATTATGACGCATATCATTAGAAAAGGAAGTAATTACATCAGAGGTTTGTTTGGGCTCAGAATTGGAAGCTAATTGTTGTAAACCTTTTTACACTTTTGAGATAGGGATATTATCTGGTCCCAGTCTTTCTTTCCCTTTGGCTGGGGATGGGAAGAGGATCTCTCCTTTCCTGATCCTTTGCCTTTCAGTTGGGCTAATTGATCCCAAGGATTCCACTTTTCTACGTAGGATTCTACCTCTTTCCTTGGTGTCATTTTCTGAAGATCTATCTGGGTGGCTTTTGCCTGGGAGATTCTCTTTTTCATAGATACCATGTCCTCCTTGGCTTGGGCTTCTTTGAATTCTTCCCAATATTTCACGTTCTCTTTGACTAATTCTTTGATCCTGGCTTCCTTGGCCAGATTCTGCTGGGGTGGCTTCAGGGAATCTTTTTGTAAAGGAGGGTGTCTTGATTCTACAAACTTCTCCAGCTCTAGGTTGGGAGAGGGCGGAAGTGATTGATGCTGCTCCTTGTCCATCAACATTTGATTCATGGGTTCTAGTCCCTTCATGGTTGTCCTTATTGGTGGTCTCACAGTTACTGAGAGCTGTTGGCAAAGTTCTGTTGATTATTTGACATGATTGTTAATTGATCTCAATCCATCTTATTAGCTACCACATTTGTTTTCTTCCCTCCTTCTTTGCTATCTTTTGCGTGTTGTCTATTACCCAAGTTACTACGGCTAGTTCATTGAATCTGCGCGCTCTTTGTTGATGTGTCACTGGCCTTTCACTATCAGTAACATTCTACCACTCATTCTACTATTCAAGAGGAGTACCTACAATTGTGAAGAAGACTCATCTAGACCACTTCATTCAGAACTCACGGAACTCAATCCTCAAGATTGAAGACTCAAAGCTCTCAACCTATTTGAACCAGTCCCAGCAGCATATAGTATGTACCTAAATGAGTAATCAACTCATCATCAGTGTTGACTTTACTTTTACTTTCTAACCAGTACTACGACTCAGGACAACAAGATCAATAGGGAGATTTATATCAGTTATTAGCGTACAGTGCACCCAGTTCTACCTAGTCTATTCAGAGGCCATTATCCTACCTGTAGAATTGTGTTCAACTGTTTGTCATTGGCTCTTCATTCTAAATCTTTTTTATCTTACTCTCTCAACTATTATTTTCTATCTTATTGATTTTTGTTTCTTTGATTGAAATAACAGCTGGGTCCAGGTTGTCCTTCTAATCCAATTTTTCTCACGGTAAAAAGCCGAAAACGGAACTCAATCAGCAACCGGAATGGATCAAGGATTGATATCACCTGGACCCGGAGGCGACAGAAACTTTAAAGGGCTGGCACTTAAATCGCTTATGGAATCCACCCCTCTCTTAACTGAAACAAACTCCTCGATCTGGAAGAAGAAAATGGAAAGGCTGTTCAAAATGCGTGGCATTCTCCATCTTACGAACTTGCCAAATTCTGATGAAAGTATTCCTGATGAAGATGAGACCGCTGCTTACCTCATTTCAAAGCTAGATTAAGCTACACACACAAACATTATCACAGCTGATTAGAAAGACTCTCCTAAACAAATCTGGTTGGCAGCTAAAGAACTCTTTGCATCAAACCAGGCCGCAAATAGAGCAAAAATTTTATTCAATTTCTTTTACCTAGGCTTTGATCAAAATAACATAGACGCGTTTGTAACCTCAGTCAAGTTCCACCTAGGAAAACTCAACAAAGTTGGCATAGATTTACCAAGTGATATTCTAAGCTACTTGATTCTGTTCAAATTACCCAAGTCCCTAAAAGGAATGCAATCGCAAATCATGCACTTAGGAGTAGATCTAACCGTAGCCTTTGTCCTGAATCATCTTGTTCAAAACAAAAATGAAGTTCAATAGAAATCTAAAGAAACCTCCAAAACAAACTCAGCTCTTTATTCTAACAATTGCTACAACTCTGATTGACCACGCTGTGAAAATGGGAAACATAACCCAGCCGTCAAAACTCACCCTGCTGCAAACTGCTGGGAGGAAAATCCAGAAATAAAACCCAAGAACCCTGTCAACAGATTCAAACAAAAAGCCAAAAAGAAATCCAAAGAAGCTCACTATTACTCCTTCTTCTGCGGGTTGAATCAGCAGGATGGGACTGGTGCAAATTGCTTTATTCTCAACAGTGGCTGCTCAATACATATGATCATAGACAAATCCATGTTCTCCTCTCTAGTCAAACAAACCGGATGCGAACTTATCAAAACTGGAAAGAAAAGAGAAGGCATTCCCATAAAGGGCCTCGGTACAGTCAATCTATCCATTGATGGAAGAAGAATCAACCTGGATAATTCAGCCTGGGTCCCTGATGCCACAGTCAACCTAATCTCACTGGGGGCTCTCCTCAACAAGGGGTGTTCTCTAAAGGTCAACAGCAAAACTTCTCCCTCTACGTTTGCACTCAAAAAAGGGCAAACCATGGTCCTTGATGGAGTAATCAATAACAATCTGTTAAACATTAATCTCAAATAACAAACCAAAGAGCTTGCCTGTCTCATGAGTCTAGACAAGGTTCAGAAACTTCATCAAAAGTTGGATCATGCCAGCTTGGAATGGATTGAAAATCATTTTGGTCACCGTATTGAGAAAGAAATGCGCTCCAAATTCAAATGCATAGCCTGTAAGAAAGGAAAAATTACCAAGTCATCTTTCAACCAGGAACAAAGCCCAGCTGAAAAAGTCTTTGATTGCCTGCATCTAGATCTTATGGGACCGCTTAATCCACAGAGCAAAGGGGGTATGAGGTATGCACTCACAGTAGTTGACAACTTCTTGGGCTATCTATCTGCCTTTCCTTTGCCTAGCAAGGACGCGGCTGGCGAAACCATCATCTTTGCAATTGAGAATGAAGCAAGGAAGAAAGGTCAATTTCCAGTTGAGGTTGTTTCTGACGGAGGAGGATATTTTGTGAACAATACCCTATTGAGCTTCTTTAGATCAAATTCAATTCACCATATTGTCAGCAAACCCTACCACTCTCAGCATAACGGGAAAGCCAAGCAAGCCAATTGAACCATCATGGAATCTCTAAGATCAGTCTTTAGCTTGGCTACTAATGTTCCAAAAATCAGTTGGAATGTAGTTATCCAAAGTTGCTGCCTTGCATTAAACCAAATACCTCAAGACTCCAAATCGCAAAGTCCTTGGGAACTTATGCATGGAACGCCATTACCGAAAGACTTTTTGAAGCCTGTAGGTACTGCATGCGTCTATCTACTTAGTGATACAAAGATTCCTTCAAAGCTTAGCAGCAAGGGTGAGGAAGGTTGCCTGGTTGGCTTCAATCCTTGTCTTCTTTCATATAAGATACTCACTAAATTGGGCAGGATTGTGAACTCCAAGCATGTTCTCTTCCTAAAATCTCAAATCATATGGAGGGGAACAAATATCAACAAAGATGAAGAATTCACCATCAGACCACAAGATTTTCCAATAACCGGAGGGGGACCTGTATCAACTCAAGGGGGGAGCAACTCTGGCACCCCATTTGATGTCAAACCAGAACTTCCTTTAGATGACGATCCAAATGTGTCCAACTCCAAAAGTTCAGCGCCATCTGTTGAAGAAAGGTTAATACCTAAACTTTTCAAAAGAAGCCATCTCAAACCACCAGAGCAGTATGGTTATCATCATGATACTGTACCAACTTCAATTCAGGAAGCACTCAAAGATCCCAAATGGATTACGCCCATAGACAAGGAGCTGAATACGGCGGAGGAACTGGGGGTATGGGAGGATGCGGACAAATCCAAAGTCTCCAATCCACTTAATACTACCTGGGTGTTCCATTGCAAGGAGGATCTCCACACCGGTCAAACCACTCTCAAGGCAAGGGTATGTGTGCAAGGCTTCAATCAACGCTATGGCATTGATTACTTTGAAACCTTTGCACCTACTGGTAAGATTGCTTTGCTCAGAGCTTTACTAATTTACTCAGTCGACAAAGGACTCCCAATTCTTCAATTTGATGTGAAGGGGGCATTCCTGCAAGCCCCTCTACAGGAGAATGTTTAAATTAGGACTCCTGTTGGTTCTAATAGGAAGTCTAAATATCTGAAGTTGGTGAAATCTCTGTACGGTCTAAAACAATCCCCGCTGAATTGGTATAAAACACTCAGCAAATGGATCAGCAGCATAGGCTTTACAGAAAGCGACTGCAACCCTTGTTTGTACCACCATGAGGATGGAGTGAGATCTCTGTTCTTTCATGTTGACCATTTAGTTGTGGTGGGGGAGGTGGATAAATTTAAATCTCTCTTCCTAAGCAAGTTCAAGGATTCATCATCTCACAAAGTCAATACATTGCTTGGGATGAAGGTTGAGAAAGACAAGAACTCAATCAGTCTTTCTCTCCCAAATCATATCCAAAAAGGACTTGAAGAGCTGAACCTCTTGAATGCAAAACCTCTATCTAACCCATGATCGACTGGCGCACATCTTTTACCAGCCACGGAAGAAGAAATAGCTAAGTTTCAACAACTAAATGTCAACTATTAATCGCCCATCGGAAGACTCAACTTCATAGCAACTTTGGAGCGACCTGAAATTAGCTACGCGGTGTCTAGTCTGGCAATATTCTTGGAAAATCCTGGAATACAACACTGGAAAAAGGTTATTCGGGTGTGGCTTTATCTACTTAAGACCATCAATTCCAAACTCACTTTCCGACTTAGAAACAATTCCAATCATCTTATCACCTACAGTGATTCTACCTGTGGCAATGAACCTGTGACTTGTCTCTCTCAACCCGGCTTTATCACTCTTTTCAAGGGATCGCCCCTTTATTGGACAAGTTGGCGTCAGAGATGCATTGCTCATTTGTCAACTGAATCTGAGTGTAACTCACTATCAGCAAGTCATCTTGAGGCTAGATGATTAAACCATCTGATCTCCGAAGTATGGCGAACTACTTTTGAACCTCCAATGCATTTAATCGACAACAAGGGTTTGGACAAAAAAATTAAAAAGTTTGGAACCAAGTCTCACGCTAAATACATTGATATTAAGCTCAAGAGCTTACAAAACAACTGTCAAAATAAACTTATTCAAATCAAACTGGTTTCATCTAATGATATGCTAGCTGATCCACTGACCAAAGCTGCAAATGCAATAGAAGTCTCTAAGCTGGCAAAGTATTTTGGTTCTTAACTTCTCATCAATGATAATGAGTTGATTCGGCATGTTGATTATTTGACATGATTGTTAATTGATCTCAATCCATCTTATTAGCTACCACATTTGTTTTCTGCTCTCCTTCTTTGCTATCTTTTGCGTGTTGTCTATTACACCAGTTACTACTGCTAGTTCATTGAATCTGCGCGCTCTTTGTTGATGTGTCACTGGCCTTTCACTATCAGTAACATTCTACCACTCATTCTAATATTCAAGAGGAGTACCTACAATTGTGAAGAAGACTCATCTAGACCACTTCATTCAGAACTCACAGAACTTGATCCTCAAGATTGAAGACTCAAAGCTCTCAACCTATTCAAACCAGTCCCAGCAGCATATAGTATGTACCTAAATGAGTAATCAACTCATCATCAGTGTTGACTTTACTTTTACTTTCTAACCAGTACTACAACTCAGGACAACAAGATCAATAGGGATATTTATATCAGTTATTAGCGTACAGTGCACCCAGTTCTACCTAGTCTATTCAGAGGACATTATCCTACCTGTAGAATTTTGTTCAAATTTTCATCATTGGCTCTTCATTCTAAATCTGTTTTATCTTACTTTCTAAATTATTATTTTCTATCTTATTGATTTTTGTTTCTTTGATTGAAATAACAGCTGGGTCCAGGTTTTCCTTCTAATCCAATTTTTCTTAAGATCCATGGGAGGGAATTCTTCCTGAGGCTCTTGTGTGACGTCTATTCATTTTTAGAATAATATGTTTATAAGTTTTTTTCAGAAAAAATCCGTAAAAATAAGTTTTATTCAAAACTCACCTAAATTGATGCTCAAAGGTACCAACACCTTATTGGGGTTAAATTGATCCTTAGTAGGTAATCCTATGGGGTCTTGGTGTGTTCCAATGAGTTCTTCACCTTCCCAATCAATATTTTCAGGGAGTCCAGAGATATCTGGGATTTCCTGATCCAATAAATCAACTTCAGTGGCGGTGGTCTCTGGTACAGGAGGGTTCACTGATAAAAAGTGTATTTGATTGGTTAATAAAATATATCAATATTATTTTCTTAAAAAAATAATATGGTAATACAAGTTGTATACTTACTTTTATATTTCAAAAAGTAATTTATACAGTATTTCTTCCAAGATTTATGTTTCCTTAATAGAGCCTGAAAGTTGATATGCCTTTCAAGATCTTCTTGTTCAAGGAGTTTATCTAAATGTTTACGTGCAGAAGAGATATTAAGTTGCTCAGCTTGAGTTAAAGCCTTCCAACCAGTAGGTTTATAATTTTTAATATATTGTTCTTTTCTTATCTTTAAAAGATTTAAATAATAGATTATTAATTCTGAATTGGTTTTTAAATCCACTGCAAAAGAATTTAATGATAAATCATGGTTATAAAGTCAGATAAATTTATCTTTGATTTTATTTTTTTGTGAAATGTCTGGTCCAAGGTATAAAACATAATAAAATGGAATATTCCCCGTCCAGAACCCCAATTTTTAGCCTCCTGGATGCCAAGACCCTTGCTATCCTTTAGCTACCAGAGGGGATAGAGTAAATAATAAATATATTATTTAATAAATACAGCAAAAATCCGGAAAATATTTGGATTAAGCTTATTGCAAGGTTAAGTGGTTTTGTTATTGTTTATTGTTTATTTTTTTAAATCAATATGAATAAATTGATTATTAAATATTTCATAGAGGTGCCACAATTATATTAGGGATCTTTAACACCTCTCTTCAGGGATTTCATTATGAAAACACGTAGTCCTGGTTACTTTGGACTCTTTAGTTTAAAGAATATTTTACCCAAAGATAATATGTATATAAAATACACAGTGGATTGGCAGGGCCTTGTAGCCAAGCTACCACGACAAAGAAAGGATAATAAAACTTCCTTGTATATTATTAAATCCTTTGGGTATCTGTTTGAGACGTGTACTGATGGGTTAAACCTGTATACTGGGGTTATAAGGTTGTTCAGCAGTTTTAATTGATAAAAAGAGGTTGAGGACGGATATTATTGATCAGACATTGCCATAAATCACTTAATTATCTCTTATAAGTAATTGATTACCTTGGCCCGGTGTCTGGATATGGATATAAATGGATCTCTGCCCATCAATATCCTCAAAAGGGCTCTTTATTTATAGCTTTTGGAGTCCCAATATTTTCCTTCTGAGGGTTGTAGGTGCTCAAAGGGACGGACACTAAGGCTAGCAGGGTAACCTTGGGTAGCCTGTCATGTGTTCTTGGTGCTATAGCACGGGTAGCATCTAATTCCTTAGGGTATGGGAATTATTTCACTTTATAATAGACATGAGGACGTGTGAATAACACTTATCTGTCCTATTTATGTATTATTTAATTAATTATCCTTAGTAAATGTTCCCAAGAATTTAATAATTATATAAATAGTCATTTCCACGGATATCCTGATGTCAGATAAGTTCTCATTATGTATTATATAACTGGAGTAAAAGTCATAATATTGATTTTACTCCTTATTTTTGAGTTCCAGTTGATTTACTAAGATAATTACTTAAAAATATAAGTCATGTGAATTCTTGTAATATTTTTTACATCATTAGTTTTCTTAGTATGTCACAAAGATATTGATGTCTAGCAATTCTCATAAAAGTATATTAAAGTATTTTAATATTTTTTTAGAAGTTGTCATTGTCTTATTTTCGACATTCTTGGTACTTTGAATTATATTAAATAAAAAATACGTATAAGGATTATTTATGCATTTTTATATAATATTATGTATTTTTAGACTGTCTACTATCCACAGGAACATTTATTACATATGTAGAATGTTCCCGTGTAGGTTGTAGCATGTTTACGCGGTACCTGAGCCTTTCAGGCCGCCTGTCACTCTGTCAACCCATAGTCCCGCGGCTGCGTACTTGTCAGAGGCCTGTGGCTGCGTACACAACCTTGACGGAGTGACAGGGCTATATCTCAGCCGCGCGCGGGTGCATTGGCTGCCGCGGCTGCGTGCAGGAATTGGGACAAAACACATTTCTGCCCGTAACTCCTGAAATATACACAACACCTCAATTCTGACCAAATTTTAGGTGTGAAACCTATACGTGACAATGTGTGTGGAATATTTAATTGGCAAAAAAGCTCAATATTGGCGCCGTGGTATTTTGGTCTTTCTTTCCTTAATTATTTAAAAATATAAGGAGTTGGATTTCAAGGGTGGGGTCAGTGAGTGACCCTACCTAATTTTGGGTGGAGAACCCATTTCTGTAATAATATTAATTTTTTTCCTTCTCCTTCTTAGTTTAATTGTATTCTTATTATTTTTATGTTATTTCTGTTACTTTTGCAGCTTGCTCTGCAATAGTAGCAAGCTGACAGGACCAGTAGAAGACAAAAATCTATTACTCAGTCATCTACAGAATCCAAGTGCGTGGCCTTATCCAGCTCTCACTTAGAAGCCTGCTGGCTACATCAACTTATTGAAGAAGTGTATTGCGTGAAATTTAAGTTTCCTCTCCACCTTATCAATAATAAATGACTTGACAACAAGATCAAAAAGTTTGGATCTGCCTTTAAAGCCAAATACATCAACCTTAAACCCAAAAGCCTTCAAAACAACTACAAAAATGGCCTAATAAAACTCAAACTGATAACTTCTCTCTCAATGACAGCCCATGCACTTACTAAAGCAGCTAAATATTTGAATACCAGACTAGTAAATTCCTTCCATTCCCTTTACCACTGAGTTTGGAGTTGAAGGGGCGTGTTGAATTCTGTTCTAACTTAGTATTATTTTCTTTCAATGTTCAGATCAGATACCTGCCATGTCAATTAATGTTGTTTTTGCAGGCTGAATTCCACCTTGTCACAGAATGTAATGTTCTCTTATTTTATGTTCTGTACTTTTATAATTTCCTTTTACTATTGTTTCTGCGACTCCTATCATGACTCAAACAACAACCAGTGGGATCTTTCAATCAACGCTGAGAAAACTCTACTCTATTTCAACTTTGACTCTTTACTCCATCTAAACAAGCCAATCTTCTTGAAGCAAAAAAAGCAAGAGATACAATTTGAACCTGAATAGTCATCATCATTATTTTCTCATCCAACAACAAATCCAACAACTTTCAATCAAATCAAGACAACTGGCAGCCAGCTCAATCAAAGTAAGAACAGCAAGCTTTCAACTGATCACCAGTTTTCTTACTTGTCATTAACTGCAGGTTTTTCAAGGCGCTTAAGTCCATCAATTCTCTCAATCCAAAACTAGCTTTGACATATCTTTGTTGGGCTTATGGTACATCATCTCTTCCCTCTTAGTATCTCAGCCAACTTTTCACCGACTCTTACAAATCTCTCAGATTGTCATCTCTTACTTTTCTTATTCAATGTTTCACTCAGTTTGACTCAAAGACATCAGCCTGACATACTCCATTGGTTTTCTGTCTGCTGCATCTTTTGCTTAACTTATTTTCCATTTATCTCTAAACACTCATCTTCAGTTGTTTCTAATTGAAATTAATTTCAGCCTGGTCTTTATTACCTATCCAAAACTCATAAGGAAGTAGCATTAAAATATGTTCCAACTGCAGATATGACTGCAGACATGATGACTAAAGCATTGTATAGAACCAAACATATGAAGTTTTCCATAGATACAAATTCACTTCCCCCTACAGGATTAAGGGGGGGGTGTTGAGGATGTAATCCCTGTAGATTAAAATATAAGGGAAAATATTTTTTTTATCAATCCAACTCCATTACCAAAAGAAAAAGAAGAAAATTTGGCTCATGATGGAAAAAATAATTATATCAATATGTTTAATAACATGGAAGTATTTAAAGATTCAATTCTTGTGAAACACAACACAGGAATGTCACAGAGACTCATTTTCAGTCCGGTGGCTCAAGCAGAGGAGAAAGTTGATGGCTCCAATGAAGAAAATCAAAGAAAAAGAATAGATGAAATGCATCTATGGATTAAGAATTAAAGGAACCAATTAAATGTTGATAAACCATACCAAGAAGTGAAAATCCAAAGCAAAAGAGAAAATCCTGAGGTCTTAATTTTCACTGCTACTCCAGTCTTAAAACCAAGGAAAATAAAGGTGCATTCCAAGTGGGCTTGGAATAAGAAGCACAACTCAACAAATTTTATTGAGCATGTCAGTTTCATCTCAAAAAGGTGGAACTTTCCCAGAAAAAAAAAGCTCCACACCAACACAATCTCACAAAGTAAGAAGGTGTGCATTCACACCCTCTTGTCTTGTTGTAAATAGTTTTTATGTTGTGTTCATCTTGTGTTCCCAGTTTTTTGATGAGAGGTCTCTTCACTATAAAAAGACCCCTCATCCCCATTCATGATTTTTATCCATCCACACATAAACACATTTGTTCACATTCAATATATCATCAATCAAAACATTATTAGTTTCTTTAATCACTCTACCACCCAAATCATTAATCTTCACAGTTTTCACCTGCATATGTAGCCACACCAACTGTATAGTTCTTCACAAGGACTAGCTCCCTTCCCTGAATGATTAAATCCATTCATTTGCATTTTCTTCTGTTAAATTGAGGAATTGAGTGAACACAAAACTGGAGACTGAGAAGACAAAGACAAGTCAATGAGAGATTGAATCTGGTGAGACAAATTGCAGCGTGAGAGCAACAAACATTCAGCCAAGTGAGGTGAGATTGATAAAGGTGAACAGGCGCTGAGTGTTTGGGAATATGGACGGGTAAGTTGGGTTGATAGTACTAATGAAGAAGCAGAATCGAAGAAGATCAACAGGACTGGAAAAGGTCAGATCAATGAGATGGAAAGTATGAAACCGTAGATGAACACAATATCTCACCGGGCACACAGACAGGACAGGTTGAGTTGTGAGAAGGATTGAGTCGAGCAAGGAAAGAACAAAAATAAGAAATAGAATTAAACTAGTCGAGTGAAAATGTTAAGTTGGAGGTGAAGGTTGAGTCAGATGAGGTTGAGTCGAATGGGAAAAATGAGAATGACCAGCAGACAAGAATCAAGAGGATCCGATGAAGTTTTGTGATGAGAAGAGATGAGGAAATGAACCGGGTGCACTTCAATCTTAGGAGTGAAGTGTCTTCACCCGTGAAGTGACATTGAGCGCGGCAATGGGTAAAAGTCAGGAGACGAAGTTAGTGTAAAACTTAACACCCCTCCATGCCCGATGAGATATTGGGAGGAATGCGAGAAGAGTCAAAAAAAGGAAATAACAGTGATATGCTTTGAATGGAAGAAGCCTTGGTTAGTGAGTCAGCTTTCATTTCCGTAGATCTCACTAGCTTAATTTTGATTTTCTTGTTTGCTAATTCGTCTCTCATCCCCTTAGTCTTTAAGTCCAGATGGCGCGTTTTCGAGTTCGATCCTAACTTTCTAATTTTATCGTCCAGACCACTGTTATCTATGTGTAGAGGTATAGATTTGGGCGACGTTGCGAATATTTCATCCATCAGGGCTTTGATCCATGTCGCTTTGTCATATGAATCAACCAGCGCGTTTAGTTCAGTATCCGTGGAAGACCACGTTATATTCTTTTGCTTACAACTGTTCCAAGAAACGAGACTACCGAAGGTTACACAGAGATATCCCGTTTGAGACTTTTGAGTGTTGGGATCATCCGCCCAGGAAGCATCTTAGAATACTTCCAGAGCATTTGATTGAGGTCAATACTTGAGCTCAAGTTGGTAGTGTTGTGTATATTTGAGATACTTCCACGTTTTCTTAAACTCGTTCCAGTGTGTGATGCCGGGTTTGGTGTTAAACCAAGCTAAACTCGAGACGGCAAAGCTGACGTTGGGTCTTGTGAAACAGGCTATGTGGTTGAGGAGCCCTATAACAGATCTGTAGTTGATATTCAGAGCTTTGAATTGCTTGTGTTCGTCATCTGAGGCCAGGGTAAGTTGCAGGTTTTGAGTAAGCGGAGTGGATGAGCCTTTACAGCTCGTCAGCCCCAATTATTTGAGCCCATGTTGAATGTGATTTGGTTGGCTGAGAAGGATCCAATCTTTTTCGACCTCAATCTTCATCCCAAGTATAGTGTTGGGGTCTTGACTTGCGGATCCCTTGAATTTTTCCAGGAATTTTGCTTCAAAGTTCTCTCCGTTCCCTACCAGAATCAAATTGTCGACATGGAAGAACAACCTGGATTTTCCGTTGTTTGATAAATATAGACAGGGATCGCAGGCGGATTTGTAGAAACCAATTTCTTTGAACCATGACGTTAATTTTTTGTACCAATTTTTGGGGGATTGCTTCAATCCGTAGAGAGATTTTTTTAATTTGAGATATTTTGACTTTCGCTTCGAACCTTTTGGAGTTCAAATGAAGACTTCCTCGTGTATTTCTGAATGCAAGAACGCACTTTTTACGTCGAATTGACGGACTTTCTGAGAGGATTTCAGGGCGTACACGAGCAGAAGTCGGAGAGTTGAAGGTTTTCTCGTGGGCGCAAAAGTCTCGAAATAGTCTAGTCCCTCGATTTGACTACATCCTTGCACGCAGAGGCGCGCCTTATACTTTACTGGGTCACCATGGCAGTTTTCTTTTAGCCGGTAGATCCAGGCAGTTTGAAGCGGGTTTGCCGGATCAGGTCTGTCATATTCCTCCCAGACGCCGAATAACTCAATGGATGAAAGCTCCGTGTCCATTGCGTTGATCCACTTCAGACTTTCTTTGCATGTGACAGCATCATCGTAACTTTTTGGTTTGTAGTAATGAAAGAACCCATAGCGCTGAGGCGGTTTGATCAAGGATTGTTCTCGAAGGTTTCTAAGTGGTTGAGTGGGAGGTGCAGGGTCAGACTGCTTTTGTTGCGACGTTGATCTTCTCGTAACAGGCTCAGGGACAGAATTCTCTTGGAAATCCACTGAATCTTCCGACTCTGGATCTTGCTGAGATTCGTCGCACTCCAATGCTGAATCTGAGTCTTCATTTGGTTCCGATCAAAACTTTGTGAAGGCAGGATTATTTGGGCGTTCCGTCTGCAGGTCTCCCAATCTTTCCGGTTCATTGATGCGCTTTTCGATCTCTTCGTCGTCTGATGTGATTGAAAGATTCGAGTTTTGAGGGTTAGGCATCTTTAGGAACTTGACGTGCTTTGTAGAAATGATAGAGTTAGATTTAGTTAGGATTTGATAAGAGTGGAAGAGCGGATTGAAGCCTACTAGGATTCCTTCCTCTCCCTTCTCCTTGAACTTATAACCTTTATCTCTCCTTGTGAGAAGGTAAACGCAAGGACATCCCACGGGTTTCAGATATGATCTCGGCAGGGAATGCCCATGTACTTGGAACCAGGGGGATTTGGAGTTGGTCTCTCTGGGAATTTGATTCAACATGAAGGCGCTCAATTTGATAATCTTGTGCCACTGATTTGCTGAAATTTGACTGTCCTTTAGTATGGTTCTTGCCGACTCTGAGATGGTTTGGTTTGCTCGCTCTGCCTTCCCATTATGCTCAGGATGATACGGTTCGGATACCACTCGCCGAATGTGATGTTCATCGTAGTAATTTTGTAGTTTTCGATTCACGAATTCAGATCCACCGTCCAAACATACCTTGGAAGGATAATACGCGCGTTTTTTATTCTCCTTTTCGATTAGATCAATGATAACTTCAGAGGTTTCTTCCTTAGATCCCAGAGGAAAGGCCCCAATGTATCCTGAAGCGCTATTGACAAGAGTGAGAATGTACCAATGCCCCGCCTTTTACTGAGGTTTGAGTGGTCCCATAAGGTCCAAATGAATCCGCTCAAAAACTCTTTTTGCTTTAGTGGATGTTTCCTTGAAGGACGATTTAGTTATTTTGCTCTTGACACAGAAGATGCATTCAAACTTTCTTTTGACTTCAGACAAAATGTGTTTTGTGAATTGTTCAAGTCTTGACAGTGACGCGTGCCCATAGTTTTGATGAATGTCCATGAGCTCGTCCTCCTGGGTAACAGCCAGATTTGCAGAGTGAGCTTGAATTAGATTTCAATCAAAGTTAGGCGTTTCTAGGGAGTAAAGATTGTTTACAATCGTGCCTTTGAACAGTCTTACACCGTCTTTGGACACCTTGAATCCATGCTTGCCGCTTTCAGCAAGCATCCGGCTTGATTTAAAGCACCCGTGCTAATCAGATTAATTGTCAGGTTCGGAACGTAGAAAACATTGGACAGTTCAAGCGTGAAATTCCCCCAGACCAGTATTGCCGTTCCTTTACCTTTAATCTCAAGTTCTGCGTCTCTCTTTCCGATTTTGATGGTCTGGTCTTCACAGGGCAACAGTTCCTTGAAATATCTACTGTTGTTAATCATGTGTATTGACGCGCCGCTATCAAGGATAAATTTTGAGTTAGAGTTACCGTGGTCGATCCACATTGAAAGAAGAGCAAGGTAGTGAGCCACAGGATTATTTTTGGTTTGCGTTCTACGAGACTTCCACTTCGCTTGGTCTTCTTTCCACCAATCAGGCGCAACCTCTGGATGAAGATGCCAGCAGCTTTTGGCCAAATGGTGCTTATCTTGCTTGGGATTGTGGTAACCCTCAGTACATCTCTTTCTTTCGCCTTGTTTTTCGGAGTTATTTGACCCACTGGTTTTGTGATTAGTAAGAGCCACTTCCGTCCTTGAATGTTGAATGTTTTGAGATGTTTGTGCTCAAGATTCGTTATTCAATTGGGTAAGGTGATTCAATACATATTCCACTGTGAGTTCCTTGTCCGTGTGCATAATTTGGCGTTTGAAGTCCTTCATAGATTCGGGGAATTTAAAAAGTAGGTGGTATGCCAGAATGTTGTTGGGAAGAATAATTCCAACTTCCGACAATTTCTTGAGGCTCACTTTTGCCTTGGTGATAAAGTCCTTGATCTCGTCTGACACAAATCGCAAGTATAGGAAATCGTTGAAAACCCTTGCCCTGTTTGAAGCCTGGGACAATGCGTATTTGTTGATAATTGCCTTCCAGAGTAGTTTAGCAGAGTCCTTATTAGTAGGTGTGACGATGTTATTGTGCGTAGCTGCCTCAAGCCTGGAGATTATCAGGAGCTTGATTTCGTCGTTGACGTTGTTTTCTAGCGTTGAAACATCATCGTTAATCGATTTTGAGCATCCACAAACGTCAAGGATGGCATCCATTTTGTCCTTCCAAACGCCATAGTTGTCATCGCTCAGTCTGGGGATTGTGTCAAGAGCTGACTTCAGCATGGCCTGCCTGAACCCTTCCGACATGGCTGAGTTAGTTCTTCCAGTTTTGTCGTAGCAGTTTGAAGTTCGAGGTTGATTTGAGACCTTTTGGCTTTTAACCGTGTTAAATTGAGGAATTGAGTGAACACAAAACTGGAGACTGAGAAGACAAAGACAAGTCAATGAGAGATTGAATCTGGTGAGACAAATCGCAGCGTGAGAGAAACAAACATTCAGCCAAGTGAGGTGAGATTGATAGAGGTGAACAGGCGCTGAGTGTTTGGGAATATGGACGAGTAAGTTGGGTTTATAGGACTAATGAAGAAGCAGAATTGAAGAAGATTGACAGGACTGGAAAAGGTCAGATCAATGAGATGGAAAGTATGAAACCGTAGATGAACACAATATCTCACTGGGCACACGGACAGGACAGGTTGAGTTGTGAGAAGGATTGAGTCAAGCAAGGAAATAACAGAAATAAGAAATAGAATTAAACTAGTCGAGTGAAAATGTTAAGTTGGAGGTGAAGGTTGAGTCAGATGAGGTTGAGTCGAATGGGAAAAATGAGAATGACCAGCAGAAAAGAATCAAGAGGATCTGATGAATTTTTGTGATGAGAATAGATGAGGAAATGAACCGGGTGCACTTCAATCTTAGGAGTGAAGTGTCTTCACCCGTGAAGTGACATTGAGCGCAGCAATGGGTACAAGTCAGGAGATGAAGTTAGCGTAAAACTTAACATCTTCACATTTCATTCCTTACATGTCTCACCCACTACGCTTGTGTAATTCACAAACTATATTTCCTCACACTAATTCTATTAACTCAGAAACAATTTTACAGTTAATTTAATTCTCCCATTCCATTCCTTTCATTCATTGCATCATTTCTCTCTAGATGTATAAAAATTTCAATCAGTTTGTATCTAGTCACAACAAGATTAACTCATGAGGACTATACCATCTGCCTGAAGATTTTTCCCTCAGTTTTATAATTTCACACTATCTTGCACTTTCTATGGTGAAAGTCATCACATTGCGCTTTGCCTAGCTTGTTCACTTTGGAAAAATTCCATCCCTCTTTCTGTTTTTTGAGAGATTCAACCATCCATTTGCACTTTGCAGTAGCTTCACTATTGTTCAATCTACCTCACACTCAGCCTCTTCCATTTGTGCTCACAATAATTTAAGATTGCCCTATAGTAGGTGGGGTGTTTGTGTGATGGTAAATGAACTAAATCAACTCATCTATTGTATTTTTCCACCTATAATAGATTTTTCTACCATTTCACATACTTGCTTTACCAGGAATGCTTCCCTCACCCCTTATAATGATGATATCAATAGGGTAGGGAGATCCAGCGCTCCACAGGCCCAAAAAAAATTAGATCCTGTTACTACTTTCAAATATCCTTTGGTTAAACCCCTTGATGACCCCCTTCCTTCTCAGATTTTGTCCAAATCTTGGTGGATACTCTCAAAAAAATTGAATATTCCAAAAAATCTTCCAATGAAACCTCAACTGGTGGTAGGCCAAGGGCTCACACAAGTGTTCTCAATTAAGAAGCTTTGAACTTTTTCTCTTCTCTGATTCAGGCTCTAGATCAAAATTCATTTCAACTAGCATGAGCTTTCCTAGTTTTTTCACTCTGGGCATGAAGCAGCCTGACCACTATATGGTTGAACATGCCCATAAGCTTAGAGCTGATTTTCAGTCATGTAAAATTGTCTTCACCAACAATCTCAACAACTTTCCCTCCAAAAGACACAATTTCATCTATTTGTCTTACTTCCTATGAGTTAGAGCCTTGAAGTGGCTCAAAAATTACCTCAAATTATTATCCAATACAAGTCCCACTTGTATTTTCAACAATTGGGACAAGTTTCTGCAACAACTGTTCACCCTGTTTGTCAAGCCCAAAAAATTGTGGAACATCAAATAAAAAATTAACGGCCTAGTAATGAAGGATAATAGTAGGGTTTCTGTTATATCTCTCAATTTCAAACACTTCAGTCTTTCATCCAATGGGAAAAGGCAGAAATTATATTTCATTTCCAAAAGGGTTTACTGGAAAACCTAATCAAACAGCTTGCAGTTGGGCGGAATAAGACCACCTCTATTTAGCGGTTAATAGATTGGGTGATCAAGCCTGATAATGGCTATCAAAACAAGAACCTCTCTTGAAAATACAACCATGAATTTTTAGCTCTGGCCACAAAGGTGGAAAAATTTCCAAAGCAAAACTCAAAGAATCCAAAACACTCCAAACCAAATCCAAATTCAAACTCCAACCCAAAAGCTGGGAAGTCCTTTGCCAAAAATAAAACGTTTCTGGATAAAGAAACTTGTATGCTCCAGAACAAGTAATGGAAAAGGAGTGAAAATGAAGTTTTATGTATTTATTGTGGAGGAAAGCATGCTTTCAATAATTTTGAAAAGTGGCTAGCGCCTGGAGTGACTAAGCTTTCAAAAAGCCATCTTGGAGCTATTCTGATATTGGAAAGGAAGACTGCACTTTATTTAAATATCAGCAAGTCAATCTTTTCACGTGCAAGTAACTTAACCCTCCAAGTTTGAGATTTTTCCTTTTCCATTCCAAAAATACTCCTTATTGTTTTTTACTTGATTCCAACACTAATTTTTCTTTTATAAATTCATCTTTTTCAACTTCCAAAAATCTTAAATGGTCAAAGATAGATAATCTTCCCATTTATTTAGTAAGTAGTGCAACCAATCTGTCTCATTATTTTATCCATAAGGCAAAATGGACCTTTGCATTCTCCAATTTTGCCAGATTTGGATGGGAATTATTTGTCTTGGTCATCCCTGAAATAGATGAGACCATTTTATGTCATGAACTTCTGGTCTACTGGAATCCAAATGTGAACTTTCAACAAGGAGTAATCAACCTTTGAACCTTGAAAACCTAGAAAAATAACCATGTTGTCAAACACTAATTAAACAGCCTAACTGAAACTGTCATTGAGTTCAATTGAAAATTTATTCAAGGAGATTTACAATATCCTGACCTTCATTTCCAAGTTCCCTCTGCAGATTTAGGATTTATTTCTTATTTTTCCAAGTTAGCTCTTCCTTTTTTCTTCAAAGAGAAACAAGCCCCTAATAAAAGGTGTATTTTGAGCTCCAAAATCCTTTTTCATTGTGCAAACACTTCAAACCCCATGCTCAAAGATGATGAAAATATTTAAGATTTAGAAATCATTCAAGAGTCTTTACCTTTGGTTTATCATGAATTTTCTGACCTCTTTTCACCTGTGAAGGCTGATAGACTACCTCCTTCCCAATCTTATGATGACAGGATCAAACTCACTTGCCCACCTCTGGCACCCAGACCAGTTTAATTTCTCTCAAAGCAGGAATGGACCAGGTTTAAAGACTTTGTGATGATAAATTCACAACTCATTTGTGTCATGTGGCATGCTACACAACTAAAATCAAGTTGTATAGCCTCCACATGACTTAACTGTAGTTGTGTGGGACTGGACGCAACTCAAATGTAGTTTTTTTCCATTCCACGCAAGTACAAGTTTTGTGGGCCAAAAAAAAAAAACTAAGACCAAATAAATAAAAATACAAGAAAAAGAAAAAAACGTCAATCAAGTAAATAAAAATAAATAAAATAAAATAAAAATAAATAAAACAAAACAAAATAAAACTAAATAAAATAAAATAAAATAAAACTAAATAAAATAAAATAAATTGAGAAAAATGAAAAAGAATAAAAATGAATAAAAAAAACTGAAGACAAACAAAACACCAAAAAATTAAATAAACAATGAAAGAGTATGGAGAAGCCCTAAAGTATTCGTGCCAAAAAATACAAGTTCAACTTGACTAGTGCTACAGTAAAATTGCCAAAAAATACAAGTTAAACCTGAAAAGCCCTAAAGTAAAAATACCAAAAAAAAAGACAGGTAACTTGACAAGCCCTAAAGTTAAAACACCAAAAAAAATAAGCTCAACTTGTGTTAAGCTGATCCCATCACAGCAATCAAAAATACTCCTTATGATGGGATCAGCCCAACACAAGTTGAACTGACTTATCAATAAAATCTCATTCAAAACACTCATCATAATGATGTTACCTCAAAACACTCAACATAGTGATGTTCAAAATGTGATAAACTTTAATATTGATTTAATTACAACATCAGCATCAACAATATCAGCATCAGAACCCAAACCCAAATGATGAAATTAAAATAATGTCCATAAATTAGAATACAACTCAACTTGATCTTTGAGCTGATCAACCCAACAAGAGGCTTTTTTAGAAATCATGGACCATGGTTTGGAAACTATGGGCAGGATTTTGATCACATATCCCTCAAGCACTACCTGGAACCAATGGTTATTGTTAACAAATAAAATGAATATTGGGTCTGATGCTTGTCTTACATCCATTTTCATAGGAGTATAAGTACAACATGAATCCAATAAAATGAAAAACATTGGTCTTCCATAAGTATCTTCTATTATTTTACCCATATCCAACTTTGAAAGCCATTTTGAAGATGGAATATTTTCATTTATGTCATTGAAATAAAGTCTTTTTTCTATCTTTTCAACGTCTTTACTGCCACAAAGGATCTTAGAATAGCACGTCTTATCTTTCCTCAATGTTTCAATCATTTCTTTTTTTACTTTAAATTATCTATCCATGCTCATCACACCCAAGTGATTTAGAAATCCTTTAAATCCACAATTTCCATCATCAACTGGATCCCAAAACTTCAGCAAGAACCTATGTAAGTTCTCAGGTATTTGATTGAGGTAATTCACTTCCTACAATCAAAAATTAGTTAGCTAAAATTCTACTCTCATTAAAGGAAAAAACACTCACCAAAGATGAGCTTCTGTTTGACTCTTCAATTTCTTCATCTTCCCCCTTTGAAAAGGAATCTGATTCCAACAGAAGGGACCCTAATCAACTTTCAGTCTCTTCCACTAAACAATGAAATGCAGATTGAGAGCCATCCTTGCATTACAGAAACTATTTTTTCATAAGTTCATCAACAGCACAAAAAATGAAAATTTCACAAAAGAAAAGACTTACAATCTTATGTCTTTTCTTATGTGATGCCCTTATAATTATCTTTCCCTGCTTAATTTCATTTTTGAAGTGTTCAAATAAAGAATGATCTCTCCAGGTATCTGTTGATTTTGGTTGACCTCTGCTTGATTGCAAGACTTTAGGGTCAAGTTTTGGCTTTGATTGATATTTTGCGGTCTTCTTAATCAATTACTTCAACATCCAAAAATAATCTTGTTGAGGATGTCCCACAATCATTGAATTGAGCTTCTCATTCAACTGAGAATTGTTGAGAAATTTATCAACATCAACCTTCCAAAATTTAAAAGGATAAAAATTAGTAAAGTAGGAATCAACCATCAAAAATCATTAATCAAAAAGCATTAATTTCATTAAACCAACTTACAGAACTATAACTGCAAGGGTCATAAACCAACCTCCACTGAGGATGAAAATTGTAAGGCACAATGGATCCTTGGAACGCAAGTAGGTCACCTATCTTGTGGAAACAGGGAAAAACCATAGTCTTGGAGTATGACTTGGTGCAAAATTCTCCATCATGGTTCTGGTTTCATTTCTCAAATTGTTCCACAAAAAGTTTAATTTCCTCTAAGGACAACTTGTATCCCAAAAGTAATATTTCAGTGGGAAAAACTCTTTCTAGCTTCATTCAAGAGTTTTAAAGCAATTCCTGAACCAATTTAATTTGATTAGAAACTGTTCCATCTAGTTTTTTCCAAAAATCCCAAATCTTTCTCAAATAATTTGCAAGGAATGGTTTGAGAGTAGTATGGGCCCCTTCCACCCAAAACATGGTTTTATTTCCAAATTCAGGGCTTTTTCAAGTCAAAGCCATTACAAACATATCTTTGATACAGAAGATTTTATGATTCATATACTCAAGCACATCCTCAAAGTCTGCAAAGAAACACTATACCAGTCATAATTTAAGCAACCCAAAAATAAGAAGATTACCATTAGAGGCAGTGATTTGGAACTTACTCTAAGAGCAATTTCCCAGATTAGAAATCATGTCTATCACGGGATAAATCCACTTATTTATCATGCTTTGAGTTGAAAACTGTTAAATCCTAACCATGCTTCATTTCCCATGTTTTAACATAGTTTTTTGCCTCTTCCCTAGTAGAAAAGGCTCTCGCAGGAGGTGGTTTAAGTGGATCTGGCACCAATTAAATTTTTATGTTACAGTTTCATGTTTATATTGATGGCATGCACTCCATCACTTTCAATCAAATTGAAAAAGGCAAAGACCAGAGTAACGTAAAATTTTACTCACCACCAGAGGTCATGTCCATTGGTGAAACATCTTGTTCCTCAATTGTTACCCTATATGAGGATGGAATTGGGTCTTCCAATGTTTCATTACCCAAATCCTTCTTTTCTGCATCTTTGTTAATTGCACTATCAATTTAGTCCTTAAATGCAGCCATGTCATAAACAGGAGGGCTTGGAGGGCTTGCCACTGTTCCCATAATGCAAAAAAAATGCAATAGTACTTCAGTATTCAATCCAAATTTCAATTGAATAACTTCAAAGTTTTCTCAATTTTGACTTGAGAATGATCAAGATTTGTGGGATTTTTGTTTGCAGTTTTTCTTTGGTTTCACTTTAGTTTCAATAAGTTGGTTTGCAGTTTCACTTTATTTCACTTCAGTTTCACTTTGAGATTGCTAGGTGTGGTACAATAGTCCCACGTAGTATGCATTGATCCCAAATTTGGGTTGATGCAATCCAAATGTGGTCCAGGGGGTCGCAAAAATTCAGGTGCAACCCCTGGGGGGTTGTTTACCACGAAAAAAAATAATTTATTTTTCTCTTTCTGAATGGGATCCCTTCAACTTTCAGACCTCCCAGCATTCCTGCGAGCGACTTTGCTTGCTTCATCCAATTCTCATCATCATCCACCTCCCACATCACCTGACCCAATTGGTTTTTCCCACAACCAATCCCCCCTCCATCCTGCTTCACTTCCCTTGATCCATCCAACCAACCAATTTTTCCTCACCTCCTTTGGCTTTGGTCATGCAATCATCCTTGCACATTGATCATCCTGCACTTGCACCCAGTCCTTTCATTGCTAACCATCCATCAACCAATCAATTGACTCTAGTCCCACCTTCATCCATCTGTCAATTGATTTTTCAACTCAATCATCCACCTGATCTTGCACCGCCTCTCCATTGGGTTCAATTGTCTCCCATCAACCTCAACTCCTGCAATCCGTTCTCACCATTGATCCATGCGCGGTCAGAATTGCTCATCCGAGTGCTGTCTGTCATCTCTCCCATCTTGCACCAACTTCTCTCACCATCCTCTTCCATCATCATCTCCTGCTTCTCATCCATCTTATTGCATCTTTTCTTCCTCCATTATTATCCTTAAAAAAAAAAAAAAAAAAAAAAAAAAAAAAAAAAAAAAAAAAAAAAAAAAAAAAAAAAAAAAAAAAAACAACCTTTTTTTAAATAATTTTTTTTTTCTTCTGCTCTATCTGTGTCATCTCTTGTAAATAGTCTACAGGGACCCATGGACCATAAAAGGATGGGATCTCTCCTGCCTATTTTCAATTATCCATGGGAGTGTGTGCATATGCCCCCCAGTTATTATCAGTAATTGATCCTCATCCTTATCCTGGGTATATCTATGATTTCCCCTTGATCCATTGATGCTGAGTCTTTTCCCCTTGGTGGCCTGATCCTTATCAGCAACCAATAGCCTTGCTGGTTGAAGAGAATTCTGTCTGTTGTAATTCTTGAGTGTGTTACACACTTCTTGGATCCCTTTCTCTGACCATACTGGTCTTTATCCTTCCTTGATCATCTTTCTGGAGCCAATCACGTTTGACTCAAGAGGTTTTATTAAGCTTAAACCTGGAGTGTTATACCTCCTTTTATTTTTTTTCAAAGTTGCATTCTGCAAGCCTACTCTTGAGTTTCTTGAGAAGTGTTGAGGTTATCCCTGTTGAAATCAGTTACTTTTTGATTTTAGAGCTTCTCAAAACATTGTGCTTTGTCTTGTACGGCCACCCTCAGTTATCTGGTACACTTCAAGGGCTTGATTGCAGAGATTTTGGCAGTTTCATTGAGAACCTGGAGTTTTGTTGGGGTTTGAGTTGATCATCCACAATCTTCTGCTGACAACCAGAGTTATTAGCTTGTGGGAGTTGTTTACATACAAAAGCTTTGTTCTTTTGAGCTTTAAACAAAAGTTAACTTCTTTTGTTCAAATATCTCTCACATAATCTTGCCTCAGATAGTGCTGTTCCATTGCTACCAACTATTATCAAACTTTATCCTTCACTACTTGATTCCTCACTTAAAAAGTTCTGGACCTTGATCTTGGTTACATTTAAATATTTTTGTAACACCCAGGAGGGCAGCCTAAACAGCACCTTTCCCCTCCACAGAACTTCCATGGCCTTGCACCGTTTGGAGTCTTACAACGTGTGTTTGAAACAACCTTTTTGACAGGTGTAAACAGGTGTATGGGCCCCCACCCGCACTTTGGACCCATGTAGGGAGATACACAACTCCCACACAACTGTGAGTTGTGAATGTTGAGTTTTTGACTGTGTCATCTTGTCCACTCACCTCCCTCTCTCAGTGCACTTATATTTAGATTTATTATATTATATTTTTGGAATACATTTACCTTGTTCTGAAGATTTTATATATGTATTTGTATGCTTGTGGCACTTTTAGCTGTCCCAACCACCTTAATATGTCCTGATACTTATATTTTTCTAGGCCACATTTATGTCTGGCACCTATAGTCTTCTGGCAACATCATCTGATTAATGTCACAAGCTTTTGATACACAACTGTCATTAACCCTAGCATATGTGATACTATTGCTACATTCCTATCCTCAACCATTTTATCCTGTCTTATCTTATTGAATATTCTTCTTTCTTCAAAGGCCCATCTGTGGTTCTCTAGTTGTCTATAAATACTCTTTCTTCTATAATCCTTTGAATGAAAATCTTCAGATTCTTCTGTTTCTTATCCGGGCCCACTTACCAAAGCCCTCCTGAATATGTTCCCTTCTGGACCCATTAAGTCAGATTTTACCTCCTCTTTCATCTTCCTCTTCTCCTCATTTCTCTGCTCATCATCTTGTCAAGCCTCTATTTCAACAGTGAATTCATCATCACCCTTCAAGAATACATTGTAGAAAATTTATCAAAATGATTTCTTTGACAAAGCAATTCAAACACTGGCTTGCCCATCCTAAATACAGGAGACTGAATCAGGTAACCCAGAAGAACACCTATCCAGTACTGCCTATTTTGCAACACCTTAATTTCTTCCACAGAGCTGCTTATTTCTCAAATGTAAACCTTTGAGGTGCCTATAATCTGATTTTCATTGCAAAAGACCATGAGTGTTTGACCACAATGAGAACACCTTTTGGCAGTTATGAGTATACCATCATGTATTTTGGCCTCTGAAATTTTCCTTCCACTTTTCAACATTTTTTCAATGAATTTTTTTCCGACCTTGAAGAGAAATACTTTTTGGTGTACCATTATGACATAGTTGTCTAATCAAAAAACTCTTGAGGATCAAATCACACATGTGCAAAAGTTTCTGAAGCAAATTTGAAAGAATAACCTGTTTGCAAAAGCCTCCAAGTGCTAATTTCACACTCATTCTCTTCAGTTTTTAGGTATTATAGTTTTGCAAAAAGGCATGTTTATGGAACCAGCCAAAGGCCAATTCATATTTGACTGGACTTGATTTTCTTCAGTCAAATCCCTCAATTTTTGCTCTTATTTATAATTTTTAAAGGAGTTTTATTGAGAACTACACCAAGAAGACTGTTAATCTTACTAATCTTCTTCAAAAATACACTCATTTCATTTTTAGTTAACAAGCCACTTTGGATTTTGAAGCTTTGAAAAAATATTTCACCACTGCTCCAATACTTGCTTACTTCAACAAGCTAGCTTGCAATATTGTGGAAACAGACACAAGGGTATATGAAATTTCAAGAGTGATCTTTCAGTATCCTTTCAGTCCTGCAAACTGCTTTCAGCATAACCTAAGTATGAGATTCATCAAAAGTAAATTCTTGCAATTTTTGATTGCTTGAAGAAATGGTGTTCATACCTTTTGAGTCTTATGGAACCTCTTGAGGCTTTAACTGATCAAAATCATCTTAAATATTTCATGAGCACAAAATTCCATACATGCAGACAGGCAAAATGGGCCAAATACCTCTAAAAGTTCAACTTTACAATCACATACCGCCCTGGTAAACAAGGGGTAGTTGCTGATGATTTATAATGCGGGGACAGAGTGTACCCAGGGGGAGGGAGCACCTTTTCATATGAAAACTTTGAAAATGTTAGGAAACTTCTTTGTTTTATCATTACCCACCTTTAAAAAAAAGCTTATAAACTCCAACAAGCTCAATTTGACAAAACAAAGTTTAAAAAACTTTGCAAGATTGCCACAATATTAAAAAGCCATTAAATTATTCACAAAAATGGTTATTTTTTTTATAAAGATTTTATAATATTACCCAATAATTGTTGAATTAAGTTAGATATCTTTGAGTCTTTGCAAAACTCTCCGCTTTCTTGTCATAATTTTCAGGATCAAACCTACCAGTTGATTGCAAAAAAATCCTATTAGCTGTTATGACCAAGGAAGTAAAAGAATATGTTGGCACATGATATGATTCCAATTTTAACAATTCCTCAAAACACTGCAATTATGTGCTGCTTCAGCTGCTTCTAATCCTTCCTTGTTGAGATTTCACGTCAGAGGAGTTTTACTTCCCGCTCGGGGATCTCTGCTCCCAGTGCTCTCCCCCGGACTCTCAGGAGCGGGGGGAACCTTTCTGCTGGTTCTTCTCACTGTCATTGTCCTCACGGACCTCTGCTCAAGGATCAAAACGATCACTCTCAAACTCTTCCTCAAGATAACTTCAACTCACCCTCGTCACCGTCCGTTGTGGTCCTCATTTTCATTATTCTTTCATCTCTATTTCTTTTTTTCATTCTTTCTCCGATCTTGTCTCTGCCTCGATCAATTGTCCTCTGCCTCAAAATATGCCTGGTGAGATTTGTGATCTGTATCTTGCTCTTTGAACTCTTCAAGCTTCGACGACTCACATCTACATCGATTGTAGCTTGTCCCAATCCTCCCTCACCTCACCTTGACGCCATCCATGCTCTATGAAGTCTCAATCAATCATCCCCCAGATTACCACTCATCACTCGTGCAGTCTCACATTCCTGTTTGTTGTTCTCTCTCTCAGTCTTCAGTTTGTTTGCTGTGCTGTTCTCACCTCCTGTCACTTCTTCTGTTTCTAGCTCTCAGTTCTGTGATCATTTCGTTTATCATTATCTCTTCACGGTTAAAAGCCAAAAGAACTCATCAAATCCGCCGATCACCAAACACTCAACCAAGAGAGGATCCTAATTGGGCACCATGGACTCCTTCAAACAAACGATGCTCAAGACTGCACTCAAAACAATTCCTCTTCTTGGCGAAGATAATTACGGAATCTGGAGGGACAAAATGGATGCGGTACTCAACGTCAGAGGATGCACAACGGCCATGAACGATGATACCTCGGTGCTGGAAACCTCTGTTAACGATGAACTCAAGCTTCTCATCTTCTCCAAACTCGATTCTACGGCACATGAGAACATTGTCACGGCCGAGAATAGGAACTCTGCCAAACTTCTGTGGAAAGCAATAATTCACAAGTATGCGTCATCTCAAGCATCTAATCGCGCTCGAGTCTTCAACAGCTTCCTCTATCTCTCGTTCAATTCGGATGATATTGTCGACTTCATCACAAAGGTGAAGGTCTGTCTCAAGAAAATGAGCGAGGTTGGTATTAAACTCCCAGACAACATACTGGAGTATCTCATCTTGTTCAAATTCCCAACCTCCATGGACGATTTCAAGAGGCAAATCATGCATTCCGACAAAGAGCTTTCAGTCGACTTTGTTCTAAATCATTTGACTCAACTCAACAACAAATCGATGGCACAATCTTCAATCTTGGGCTCCAGGCAGAAAGGCAACGTTGCACTCTTTGGAGGAAAAACCACCGCTCACTCCTTGTCTACTAAGGGATCCAACTCTAAACGATGCGTTGAAGGATCTCATCATCCTAGTCAAGACAAGAATCATTCTGCGGGAGAATGCTGGCACCTTCATCCGGAAGTGGCTCCCGACTGGTGGAGAGAGAATCAAGAAAAGTGGAAGGCAAAGAAGAGTGGATCAAAAGCAAAGACCGAGTCTCATTCAGCTCACTATCTGGCTCTTCTCAATCAGTGGATCAAACACGGAGATTCAAGTCGACGGTTCTTGCTCAACAGTGGGGCATCCGTCCATATGATCAATGATAGCAGGTTCTTCAGAGAGATGGAACCCTATTCCGGTTACCCCATCAAGACGGGGAAAGAAGGAGCCAGCTTGCCCATAAAAGGAAGAGGTACTGCAACACTCCTCTGGGACAACCTCACCCTCAAACTTAGAAATGCCTTCTACGTACCCAATGTGACAATCAATCTGATCAGCGCTGGTGCCTTGAATAGCAAGGGATGCACAATCAACTCGTGTGGCAGTCACTTCACCGTGTCACACTCAGGTAAAACGGTTCTAACTGGACCAATCAAAGATAACCTTTACACTCTGCCAACTCCCTCCTTCAATCCTGTTTCAACTTTGAAAAATTTCTTCTCATCAACCTTATCCTCTCCCGAGGATGCTCTTCTCAAGATTCACAGGTGATACGGACACGCTTCTCTATCAAGACTCTCCTCACTCACTCAGCATATTCCCGCTGAAGCTAAGCAAAATTTCCAGTGCATCGAATGCGTCAAAAGCAAGATCACAAAATCTTCCTTCAAACTCTCTTCCACAAGATCATCCAAGGTCTTTGATAAAATTCATCTTGACCTCATGGGTCCAATCAGACCATCCTCCAAATCCGGTCACAGGTTCATCCTTTTGTTAGTGGACAACGCCAGTGGTTACCTTGCTGCATTCCCGATGTGTTTGAAGGACGAGACTCCCAATATCATAATCAGTCTGCTTGAGAAGGAACAACGTCGACGAGGCGTGTTTCCTTCCAAACTATGTACGGATGGAGGAACAGAATTCATCAATGAAAGACTCTCATCCTTTCTCGTGGACAATCACATCTCTCACATTGTTTCAGAACCTTACCACCCAGAACATAATGGTCAAGCAGAGCGGGCCAATTGTACCATTGTTGAATCCACGCGAGCAACCATCAAGGACGGTCGTCTTCCTTCCAAAGTCTGGCATGAAGTTGTGAAGGGGTGCTGTCTTATGTTGAACCATATTCCTCTAAAAGACAAAACTGTAACACCCTGGGAGAAGATTCATGGTCAAGGCCTCCCTACATCCTTCCTGAAGCCCATCGATAACCCGTGTATCTATCTGCTTAACAAAAGGGAGCGAGGTTTGAATTTTGACTCTAAAGGCAAAGAAGGCACACTAGTAGGCTTCAATCACATTCTAAACTCATATCGAATCTTAACTAAGTCTGGTTCTATCGTGTCGTCTAAGCATGTCAGGTTCTTACAAATGCCTGCTCCTCAGGCAAGTGGACCAACCTTTGACGTGGAATCCAAATTAGATGGTGTCAATACCTCAAATACCACGCCAGCCCCTCAACCATCTCCTGAAGATCTTCCTGACCAACAGGTACCATGGACAAATTACCGGGACAAATCCAACAGCTCAGTCAGCTCAGCAGATGATGATGACTCGATCAGCCCTGCTTCAGAAGAAGATGCTTCTCAATCTCCCTCATTCATTTGTCAATACAATCACTCTACGTCTCAACAAACCAGCCGTGAAGTCCAGCCTACTGTCACGCCCATCACGCGGGTGCTGCAAGATTGGTTGCGGGTCAAACCACCGCAACAATATGGTTTTTTTCATTTTTACGAGCCTAAGTCCTACGAGGACGCTCTCCAATGCGATGAATATCTGGACTGGATCGAAGCCATGGACGATGAGCTGAAATCCATTGAGGATCTCAGCGTGTGGGAAGAGTATGATGGCCCCGACCCGCAAAACGCGCTCAAGACCACTTGGATCTACAAGATCAAGCTCGACAGTCATGGAGATCCTGTCCAATACAAGGCAAGATTGTGCGTGCAGGGGTTCAACCAAATACAGGGGCTTGATTACTCTGAGACCTTCGCTTGCACCGGCAAGCCTTCAACCCTGCGGCTATTACTCCTCTACGCTCTCGAATCGCGACAAAAGATCTGTCAATTTGACGTTAAAAGTGCTTTTCTTCACTCGCCAATAAACGAGGATGTCTTCATTCTTACTCCGAAAGGTTTGAAGAGAAAATCTAAATTCCTCAAGCTTCGAAAGTCCCTCTACGGACTCAAACAGGCGCCCAAAAATTGGTACGAAACACTGATTGCTTGGTTTAAGGAGGTAGGTTTCAACAAGTTGGCATGCAACCCGTGCCTCTACCTGTCAAACAATGGCAAATCTCGGATATTCTTCCATGTTGACGACCTGGTTCTTGTCGGCAATGGTGAGGATTTTGAGAGGAAGTTTCTAATTTGATTTTCAGGTTCCACCGCGAAAGATCCAGACTCCATTCTTGGCATGCATATAGAGGTGAAGCGAGACAAAATTCTCCTTAGCCAACCCAAACATATCAAGCGCGGTCTCAAGGAACTAGGCTTAGAAAAAGCTAAGTCGAACAAGTCACCTCTCACTCCAAACCTGCAACTCAAACCCACTACCGACAACAAACACGAAAAGTTCCATGCCCTCAACATCAATTACAGGTCTGCTATCGGCCTACTCAATCATATAGCGTGCTATTCGCGGCCAGACTTGAGTTTTGCCGTGTCTAGCTTGTCTTGATTCAATGTCAAGCCAGGTATAATCCACTGGAATGAGCTGAAGAAGACGTGGAAGTACTTGAAAGAAACTTTTCACCTCAAATTGCAACTGAAAATAATTGATACAAACTCTCTCACTTCAGCTTATTTGGATGCCTCTTGGGCAGATGATCCGGATACTTGTCGCTCTCAGTCAGGCTATCTCTGCGCGGTATACGGGTGTGTTGTATCATGGAACAGTTGCAAACAAAAAAATATCACTTACAGTTCCACAGATGCGGAACTCAATGCGTTTGTTGATGCCTTTCATGAAGCCACCTGGATTCGTTCACTCACCTGCGAAATCTTCTCAGCTGAACTCTCCCCCATTGTGATTCATACAGACAATAGTGGACTTATAGATAAAATCGAGAGATTTGGTTCGAACTCAAAAACTCGCCATCTTGACCTGGAGACTAAAGGGATGAGAGAAGAGTTGAAATCGGGCAACATCACTACCGTGCTTGTCAGATCTGAGCAAATGCCTGCTGATGCCCTCACCAAAAGCGCGGACCTGGCAAGCCTAAAACGCCTTCAGGGGTCTTTCTCTAGTTTTGCTTCTTCATAATCTTCATTCTTTATTTTTTTGTTTTGTTGTTTCCTGTTTTCCTTGTCTTATCTCCTTCCTTCCTCATCTCTCCAGGCATGGGGCGTGTTGAGATTTCACGTCAGAGGAGTTTTACTTCGCGCTTGGGGATCTCTGCTCCCAGTGCTCTCCCCCGGACTCTCAGGAGCGGGGGGAACCTTTCTGCTGGTTCTTCTCACTGTCATCATCCTCACGGACCTCTGCTCAAGGATCAAAACAATCACTCTCAAACTCTTCCTCAAGATAACTTCAACTCACCCTCTTCAACTCACCCTTGTCACCGTCCGTCGTGGTCCTCATTTCCATTATTCTTTCATCTCTATTTCTTTTTTTCATTCTTTCTCCGATCTCGTCTCTGCCTCGATCAATTGTCCTCTGCCTCAAAATATGCCTGGTGAGATTTGTGATCTGTCTCTTGCTCTTTGAACTCTTCAAGCTTCGACGACTCACATCTACATTGATTGTAGCTTGTTCCAATCCTCCCTCACCTCACCGTGACGCCATCCATGCTCTATGAAGTCTCAATCAATCATCCCCCAGATTACCACTCATCACTTGTGCAGTCTCACATTCCTGTTTGTTGTTCTCTCTCTCAGTCTTCAGTTTGTTTCCTGTGCTGTTCTCACCTCCTGTCACTTCTTCTGTTTCTAGCTCTCAGTTCTGTGATCATTTCGTTTATCATTATCTCTTCATTCCTATTCCTTGGCACTTGTTTTTGATGGATTTCATTTCTCAATTACCTATTTCTAGTGGCTATGATGCCATTTTATTATTAGTAGATCAATTTTCAGAGATGGCTTTATTTCTTTGCAGTACTTTGACTTTCTGTTCAGAATAACTAGCTTATATGTTCATAGAACATGCCTTTTCAAATAATTACCTGGTTTATGATATAGTTAGTGATTGTAGATCTTTGTTTGTCTCTGGCTTTTGAACTTCTCTCTGATAAAATTTCAAGATTAATTGCAATTTGTAAACAGCCTACCATGCGGAAATGGATGGAAAGACCAAGCAAGCCAATCAGATTCTTGAAAAGTATCTTTGAATTTATGTCTCCTACCAACAGGACGACAGGTCAAGATGGCTTTGACTTGCCAAATTTTAATACAACAACTCCACTCATTCCTTCAACAAACAGTTTCCCTTTCAGAATCTTTATGGAAGAAATCTGACTTTCAACTCTATTAATAAGAAACTTCTCAACTGGCAAAAAATATCTCCCACTCATTCAATCTCTTCAATTGCAACTTTTATCCAACCTTGAAGCAGCAAACCAATGCTAAAAGGAGCAACCAGACCAATGTTGCACAAAGGCACCAATATTTGAAGTAGGAGATCAGGTATGAATTTATGCTTGCAACATTCACAGTACTTGCCCAACCCAAAAACTCTCTGAGAAGAAAGTTGGCACCTTAATAATTGAATCAGTCATCTCCTCTAACACATTTAAACTTTCATTACCTACAAAATGGAAAGTTATACACCCATTCTTTCATGTGTCCCTCCTAGAGCCAGCTTGAGTCCTTTGCCTGGGAAAGACTCATCCTCATCCTGAACTGGTCAATGTCCAGGATAATTTAGAGTGGGAAGTAAGCCGGATTCTGGATTCCAGGTTATGCAAAAGAGAACTTCAATACCTTGTTGAATTGACTGGCTTCCATTCTGAAAAAGAATGCAAATTGTGGGAACCAAACCATCACCTTTGCAATTCTCCAGATTTTGTATGAAATTTCCATGCAAACTACACTTGCAAACCTTTCCAAGTTTAAAAAATCCCATTCCATCCCATTACATCTCCCAATTTCATTCCATCCTATCTATCCTTGTTTTTCTAATTCCATTTTCTTATGCTTCATGAAGTTTCTTATATTGCAGCCAATAATTTATTATTTTCTATACCTTCAATTCCTTTGTTTGCTTCCTCTTTTGTCAACACATTTTTCTTTCATTTTCCAAAAATAAAGGTTGATGATAAATTCACAACTCCCAGTTTTGTGGGAGTTGTGCAGTGCCTCACACAGCCCAATCAACGCATGGGGGCCCATACAGGTGTCAAATGGGTCGTTCAAAACATGATTTATTTATTTCTTTATATAAATATCTATCTATTTATTTATTTATTTATATAAATATCTATTTATTTATTTATTTATTATTTATTTATTTATGTTTCCATAGGGAGTATCAAAGTTAGAAAAACCACCATTAGAAAGCCACCATTTTTTTTGACCAAACCCGCCATTTTTAATGGGGGTTTTTGGAAATACACATGTCCCCTAACTGGTGTATTTCATAATGGCAGGCTTCAAAAATAAAACCCACCATTTCATCCATCAACCATCCATGGCATGCAAATCACCCATCCACACCTGCAACTCATCAAATCCATACGCATGACACACATCTCATCTCCATTGCTTTACATCTCCATTGCTTCACATCTCCATTGCTTCACATCTCTATCACTTCAAATTCCCATTGCTTCACATCTCCATCACTTCACATCTCCATCACTTCACATCTCCATCACTTCACATCTCCATCACTTCACATCTCCATCACTTCACATCTCCACCACTTCAAATCTCAATTGCTTCACACACATCCCATCATCAGCACATAACCATCTTTCTCAACATGTCAAATCAAAATTCCCCAAAGCAAGTTAAAAATGCAAAAAATCTGACTGAACTTTTATTATTATTTGACTCGGATTCAGACTCCAATTTGGAATTAACTTGGTTAGCTTTGAATTCTCTATTGGAAAAGCAATACATGGTTCCAGAAAGACACACTCTCCACAAACCTATGTATGAAAGACAAAAGCTTCACCTACTCCCCAAATTAAGCTTCCAGAAACTGTTCCAAACTTTATTTCCTTCTTTCATGAAACTTTTGGAGATGATTGAAGACTGAAACATCTTTCAGAACAATTCTCAGAATCCTCAACGCAATCTAGCTATCCAACTGGCTGTTGCTTGTTGTAGATTGGTATCAAATGGAAATGGAGCAGCAATTCATTGATTAGAAAATCAATTCTTGGTCAGTTATAGATCCATTGACTTATACACCAAAAGAGTCATTATTAATATCCTATCTTTCCGTTGCTCTTTCCTTTTTTGGCAAACCAAAGAAGAACACAAGGAGATATCTCAAGTAATGGAGACTGAAGTCTTTTCTGGTTGCATTGGTTTTGTTGATGGAACCACTATCCCCTTGAGTCAAAAACCCAAGCTAGATGGCAACCATTATTTTTATTGGAAAAAAAGGCAATTTATTCATTTACTTTCCAAAGCCTTTGATAATACACTGACCAAATTTGTTTTATTGGTTTTTATAGATACTCTGTGGCACTAAAACTTGTTTGTGATAACAAAAAGAAGTTCATATCCCTCCATTCTGGCTTTCTGGGTTCTTGTCATGATTCATATGTTTTCAATTGGATGTGGATTTCCCAACAGCCAGAAAACTACTTTTACCAAGATCAATACCTTCTGGGCAATTCAGCTTATGCTAGCAGGAGATATTTGGTTCTGGCATACCGCAATGTTTCAACCAATGATCAAGCCAAAACTGATTTCAACTATCATCTTTCCCAATCACAAGTTTGGATTTATAATGCCATAGGAATCCTGAAAGGAAGATGGGACAGCTTACAGGAGATGCAAAACCAGCTTCAATCTTCCAAAGACATGAAGTTCCTCATAAACTGGATTATCAGTTGTGTAATCCTTCACAACCTTCTTTCCAACATCAAAGATGAATGGGACAAAATATTCAGAGAAGATATTCCTGATCCTCCTCAAGTCATCCTAGCCTCATCTTCTACCTCATCTTTGTCCATTAGAGAGCCGTTTCTACCCCTCACACTTGCTCACTTTGATGAGTAGCATTGGGTTTTTAAATAGGTAAAAAATAAAATCACAGAATTTTTTGGTTTTTGTTGTTTAACCAAGAATCCTAGGATGACTCCTTTTTTTTTTTTTTTTTTTTTGGTGGGTTAAGACAAAAACCAAAACTCCAAAACCACCTCAGCCCACCAAACCACTGGTCCACCTTCACCGGTACACTTTCTCCTCCTCACCCACAACCACCACCTCACCCATCACCACCAACTCCCCATCACCACCACCTCACCATCACCTCCACCTCACCTCACCTCATCCACTGCCTCCCCTCCTCCTCACCCTGGTAAGCCCCCTCCCCTCTCTTCCTTTTCCTGTCCCTCACCATTTTCTGATCCTTTAATCATTCAACCTTTAGGTCCCCCCTGGATCCCCATCTAGGTGAGCCCTTCCTCCTCTCCCTGCCCCCAATCAATTGGTGAGCAATTTTTTCTTGCCATTCAATCAATTGTTCAAACATCAAGCACTCAATTGCTTGCAAATTTTTTGATTGATTGACCAGAAACAATTGACCAACCAGTGATGTTCCCTCCCTTCAGCCCCTCCTCCTCCTTCCAGTTCTTGAGAAGTTTACTGACTTTTTTTTTTTGGTGGTAAATTACCAGTAAAATTCCCCTTTTTTTCTATGTTGGTTGATCATCTAAGTGGTTTATACTGGACTGATGTTTTTTTTTTGGTAGGAGAATTTCTGGTATTTTTTTTCTTATTTTTTATGTTTTTTGATCATCTAAGTGGTTTATACTGGACTAATGACCGTTTTTTTGCTTTTTTTTTATTCAATGCAATGCAATTGGAAATTCCATGGCTTCAACCACCCTTTCTTGATGGCCCATTCTTCACTCACCAAACTCAAAATGTTACAACTAATGGATTTCCATCTTGATCCTCACCCCAATCAAAGTATACACTTGGGAGGGAAAAAGATGGAAGAAGATAGTTTAACAAACATACAGAGAAGTGGGAAGAAAAGGGCTTTCCAGGGACAGAGGGCTCAAATGCGGGATTCAGAAATTGCATTGGAAGTGACTGAGGAAACAATTAATTAAAAGGTTTTTTGGGATTCACAAAAACTACGTCCCTTGAAACTTTATCTGTCCATTGTCAAGAAAAGTCAAAAACACACCCCTGAAGACTTGGAACAGGCCAAACAGAAGATCAAACCATTCCATTTATTCAGTTCTGCAAAATTATATGTTCAAGATCAATCAGATCATGAGGCTATAGTCCCATCATCCAATTTATCACTTTAAATGTGTAAAGGATGAAAAGAGCTAAAGCTCAAATCAGTTAAAAGGATTAACAAGATGAGTGAAAGGGGCTTGTAACGTCAAGCGTAACAGACCTGGGAACAGGAGGAAAAGGGCACTCCTGTTGATTATTTTTCTGAACAGATATTGAATTCCACTTGAGACAACCATGGTTTATATAGACTAAATACATGATTGGCTAACAAGTGGTTGAGTACAAAATGAATAAGGAAAAATTGACATAAGAAATTTAAGTGACATGGTAAGTGAAATGTTATGCTTGGAAAGCCTGAAAGTCACTACTAAAAACACAGCCTAGTTATATTTTAACCATTAGTTTAATACTTCAATAAAAACAATAATATAAATCAAATTAATCCAATCAAAGATACTTCAAACTCCAGTGAAAGTAACATATATAAAAACTCAAATTCTAACACACCTGCTTGACTTGCACTGGAGGAAGTTACTGTCCTAAAAAGGAATCTAACTCTTTTTCTTCAATTAATATAATTTTCTACTAACTGTTGGAATAATTCTACACACAGGTTAGTGACTGATTAATAAGATGAGCTGAATAACTTGTAAACTTCCTGTGGAATATTTTATTCTAACTGCTATCTTAATTATTTCTACTATTTTATGGAATATTCTTCAGTTCAAATGTTGATTTACTAGTAAGATGCATTGAATTGTTCAAGGTTTGATTTGATTGTGTAGAATGGAAAAAATTGAGTCGGATGATTTTCTGAGTTGAGTAATAAAATGATAGTGATAGTTTAATGCCCTAATTCCAACTTCTAACTAGTGTGTTCAATCACATCTATTCTAATTGAGATGAGTGTTGGATGAACATTATACAGGTGTTTGATGGATGATTGATTATGAAAAAAAGCCTTGTTGCTTGAAAGATGAAAGTGGTGCCTAGTTTGTCTTCTCTCTCAATGGTCATTGATTGGTGTCTTCGGGTTCTTTGTAGATTGAGAGGAGTACAGCATGATTTTTATTGCTGTAGATGAGGATGATAAAAAAATGGTTTCCTTGGAGCTGGTTTTGGTACCTTTGTTGTATTGATGATCAAAGTCTTACTGATTCCAGTCAGCTCAAACAATAGGGAGATCAGAGCTTGATCCATCTTGTTGAGGCTCTGGAGCATTGGGAGGTGAATGGCACTTGCCAAAGTTGCTGAGCGGATTCAACTGTTCATACACAACGCATCTTGCTCCTAGTCAGTGGCTTAAGCCTGTAATTGGGCGTGGTTTGAGTTTTGGATGGAGGATGATTGGAAGTTTTGATTTGACCCAAAAATGGTATTTATTTGGTTTGAGATTAATTGCAAGTAGTGATGGGGTGCAAGTCTTGTTGATTGGGCTTGATGCCAAAAACTTGATTCTGGTTGATCTTGTAGTTGGATTTAACCCTTGAATTGATAGATCCTAAGCTGAGAATTATGGTTGATCCAGATTGCTGTTTATCTTCCTCTATGAGTTTTCACCTTGGTCTCAGTTTGTGTCAAGAGTGATTTTGTCCAATTTCATCTTCAATTTCAACCTGGCCTTGGCCATCAAAGCTCCCAAGTGTGGGTATTCTTTTTCCATTGCATGCCTTCCCCGCTTGCAACTTGACAACTTGTTCAAAAAGTTAACTGACTTGATCCAATCTTAGAGTCCTTTCACATAAAATTCATCACAATCCTTGCTGATGGTGCTTGATTGATCCCATAGATGGCAATCAAATGTATTTGGGCTCCAGTCATCAATGGAAATCATCCTTGTACTTCTTTGATCAGAGTGTTTGGTCATCTGTTCATCTTCTTTGCTTCTTGTACATTCAAGGTTGGGACCATTGATTGGTTTGTTTTCTGAAATTTGTTCCATTTATCCTTCTGTATCTTTTTGGATCTGAACTGGGCTTCCTTGGGCTTAACAATAGAGATTGATTTGACTAAAAATTGATCCAGAATCATGATTTGCGGGTTCTGAGACACTTGAGACATTCTGTCAGAAATTGGCCTGTTTTTTTTGAGGAAAGCCTTGAAATCTTCTTGGCAAGTGCGGATGATGAGGACAAGGATGGCTTTTTGGTTGGTAGTCTGGTTTGGATCAAGCTGGATGGAGAAGGAAGATGATAATTGATCCAATCCCATGTGAATGTTTTAGGCTTGGATTGATTGATTGAAGTTGATGGCTGATCCAGAGCATCAAAGTGAATGGATGGGATGACTCTAATTTTCAATGAAAAGTCTCATCCTCATCTCACCCCCTTGCCAAAAGAGTCAAAGACCGGTTTTTGGGATGAGACTATTCAAGGAAAACCAGTTGAAAGAAAGATAGATGGCTCAGGTTGAGCATAGGCTTCTTGCCGTGTAAATGATGAAAAGAGCTAAAGCTCAAATCAGGTAAAAGGATTAAAAAAATGAGTGAAAGGGGCTTGTAACCTCAAGGGTAAGGGACCTGGGAACAGGAGGAAAAGCGCACTCCAGTTGATTTTTTTTCTGAACAGAAATTGAATTCCACTTGATAGAACCATGATTTATATAGACTAAATACATGATTGACTTACAAGTGGTTGAGTACAAAATGAATAAGGCAAAATTGACACAAGAAGTTTAAGTGACATGGTTAGTGAAATGTTATGCTTGGACAGTTTGACAATCACTACTGAAAAACACAGCCTAGTTATATTTTAACCATTAGTTTAATACTTCAATAAAAACAATAATATAAATTAAATTAATCCAATCAAAGATATTTCAAAGTCCAGTGAAAGTCACATATATAAAAAATCAAATTTTAACAGAATGAACTCTCTGAGAAAGAGAATAAGTAAATCAAATCAGTAACAACATTCCTTTACCAATCCAAAAAATTTGTCAACACTGTTGGTCCCTCAAGATTTTGGGGTGGGAAAATGTGGGCAATTGGATGGCAAAAATTGATGGACCCTTCTGAAATATTTGGATGATATTTGAAGAAAGATTCTTTCAAATCCTCCCTTAATGAGTATTATTTCTTGAACCTTAGGTCTGACAAGGTCTCTCAAATATTGGGCCAAATTTTTCAAAAATTAGCCAAACTTGCATTCAATTCCAACCATGAAGCTATGATGGACAACAAAATCCCTTCCTTCTCCTCATTGGAATTGGGATCAGGCCTTACTGCTTGTGACTTCTCACCTCACATCACCTTCACCTCAGACTCCTTATACAACTCACCCCATATTGACCAAGGTTATGTCTCTGACTATTTCTTTTTACTTGTGGTCCCAACCAAAAAATCAAATGGACAACCTATTAACAACAAGGATGAATATCAAGTATCTGCCAGCCAATTTGTGTTCCCAGACTTGGTTTTTGGGATTGATTTCAAACAACAGGGTATTGTGAAAATGTTTTGGGCAGCAAACAAGTACAAACTGTCAGCCTCCTGGATGCCAAGACCCTTGCTATCCTTTAGCTACCAGAGGTGATAGAGTAAATAATAAATATATTATTTTATAAATGCAGCAAAAAATCCCTAAAATATTTGGATTAAGCTTATTACAAGGTAAAGTGGTTTGGTTATGGTTTATTGCTTTGAATAAATATGATAAAATTGATTATTAAATATTTTTATAGAGGGGCCACAATTATATTGGGGATCTTTAACACCTCTCTCCAGGGATTTCAGTATGAAAACACGTGGTCCTGGTTACTTTGGGCTCTTTAGTTTAAAGGATATTTTACCCAAAGATAATATGTATATAAAATACACATCAGAGTGGCAGGGCCTTGTAGCCAAGCTTCCACAACAGAGAAAGGATAATAGAACTCGCTGGTATATTATTGAATCATTTGGGTATCTGTTTGAGATGTGCACTGATGGGTTAAACCTGTATACTGGGGTTATAAGGTTGTTCAGCAGTTTTAATTGATATAAAAGAGGTTGAGGAGGGATACTATTGATCAGACGTTGCCATAAATCACTTACTTATCTCTTATAAGTACTTGATTACCTTGGCACGGTGTCTGGATATAAATGTAACTGGGTCTCTGCACATCAATATCCTCAAAAGAGCTCTTTATCTATAGTTTTTGGAGTACCAACATTGTCCTTCTGAGGGGTACAGGGGCTCAAAGGGAAAGACACTAAGGCTAGCAGGGTAACCAGGGGTAGCCTGTCATGTGTTTTTGGTGCTATAGCACGGGTAGCATCTAATTCCTCATTGTATGGGAATTATTCTACTTTATAATAGATATTAGGATGTGTGAATAACACTAATCTGTCCCATTTATGTACTATTTAATTACTTATCCTTGGTAAATGTTCCCATTAATTCAATGATTATATAAATAGAAATTTCTAAGGACATCTTGATGTCAGGTAAGTTCACATTATGTATCATATATCTGGAGTAAAAGTCATAATAATGATTTTACTCCTTATTTTCGAGTTCCAGTTGATTTACTAAGATAAGTACTTAAAAATATAAGTAATGGGAATTCATGTAATATTTTTACATCATTAGTTTTTTTAGTATGTCAAGAAAATATTGATGTCTAGAAATTCTCATAAAAGTATATTAAAGTCTTTTAATATATTTTTAGAAGTTGTCATTGTCTTATTTTCGACATTCTTTGTACTTTAAATTATATCAAATAAAAAATACGTATAAGGATTATTCAAGTATTTTTATATAATATTATGTATTTTTAGACTATCTAGTATCCACGGCAACATTTATTACATATGTAGAATGTTCCCATGTGTGTTGTAGCATGTTTACGCGGTACCTGAGCCTCTCAGGCCGCCTGTCAATCTGTCAACCCGTAGTCCCGCGGCTGCTTACTTGTCAGAGGCCCAGGGCTGTGTATACGACCTTGACCGAGTGACAGGGCTGTATCTCAGCCGCACGCGGGTGCATTGGCTGCCGCGGCTGCATGCAGGAATTGTGACAAAACACATTTCCTCCCGTAACTCCCAAAATATACACAACACCTCAATTCTGACTGAATTTTAGGTGTGAAACCTATATGTGACAATGGGCGTGAAATATTTAATTGACCAAAAACTCAATAGTGGAGCTGTAGTATTTTGGTCTTTCTTTACTTAATTATTTTAAAATATAAGGAGTTGGATTTCAAGGGTGGGGTCAGTGAGTGACCCTACCTAATTTTGGGTGGAAAATCCATTTCTGTCATATTTTTTATGTTTTTCCTACTTCTTCTTAGTTTAATTGTATTATTATTATTTTTATGTTAATTTTGTTACTTTTGCAGCTTGCTCTGCAATAGTAGCAAGCTGACACAAACACTGTACTTTTCCTGCAGTGGATACTGCCACCCATACTAGGATGGTCATGTCCATGAAAATCAATGGAACAACTCAAAACACTAGCAAGGACTTGGCCAGTGGCAAAATATATCTCAGGAAAAAAATATAAATAAAAATAAAAAATATTTGTTCATTGGTGGTGTTAAAAATACTTTCAAACCTTGTTGCAATCAAAAATATTTTTTTTATTTTTAAAATTTTTATCAAATTAAATATATTTACAAACCAAGAAATCAAGTAATTTCCTTTATTTCATCCACTGTTCTGCTGCTACCAATACATCCCATTGCTATCAATAACCTGTCTTTTTTTCTGTGGCGAGCGTTTCCCTCTCCTTTTTGAGTTGGTCTTGCTCTTGATCCTTCTCCTTTTCCTCTTTTTGAAACTCCAGCTCAGCCTGTTTGATTTGCCACTCAGCATCCAACTTGTGTTGATGAGCCAAAATCTCATCCTTCCACTTTTGAAAATCCATAGCCAGTTGAAAATCCCACTTCTCCTTTTTAAATTGAAGTTTTTCAGATTCTATTTGTGATTTCATTGTTTTTTGGAGGGGAATAGGAATGAGCTTGATTTTGAAAGCAACTAAAATCAATAAATTAACTTACTTGAATCTTGCTTCTCCATGATATCCTCAAAGCCAGAAAAATTTTGAGATGTTTCTTTGCTTTTGATGGCTATTAGGGTTGAGGTTGATGGAATTGGAGGCCTTTTGCTTTCCCTTTGCAGAGGAGTTTTTTGTGGTAATTTCATTGCTCTCATTTGAAGTGGATGTGGGAGGCCCCATTGGCTTGAGTATTTGGCCATTCAGGGACAGATGAGCCTGTTTTTTTACAATCAAAATCAGTCAGGATTAACAAGAAAGAAGAGAAAACATCTTAATTCCTTACTTGAGCAGATTATTCCAATGGTGGTCATACAGGAATAGCTTGCTCCTTGTTGGCCAAGTTTTTAAGTTCTTCCACCCCAGGAAGAGATAAATCCAAGGAAGGAAGTGAGGGGTCCAAGGAAGGGTTTGAATTGTTGATCAATGCTGATGTAGACATGATTGGAGCTGATTCTGTTGGAATATCCTCCTCCACATCAGATTGTGGCCACCAATAGGTTTCATTGGGATCATAATTGCTAGGCCAAGCATCAACATCCAGGTCCTCGGCATCAACTGAATCTGATTTTTGGGAATCAAAAGCAGATAAAGGGGTGATATTGGACTTCTTTCCAAAGATTTCAACCATTTGAACATTAAAAGGAAAAATGGATTCCAACTTATCAACCATAGAGTTGATTCCCTTGGCTTTATTGGTGTCGGTGATACCAAAGCTGGTGGAGAGTGACATTGAGCGGGCTTTTTTGTACTTGGTTTGATATTTCTTGAATTGCACCCGCATCTGTTTGGACAGAAGATCCAGCCTACCTTTGGTTTTATTCTTGAGTTCATCGGCCATCACGAGATAACCATTAACCTTAGAGGATGAATGTTGCAAAACTTGTTTTTCATTGTTGGATCAAAAGCAAGTATTTTAGTTGGATGGAATTTTTGAGCCATTTTACCAGGATGATGTGATCAGCTATCTTGAGCTTACTTGAGACTTTGGAAGCTGATGGGGTAGGATTGTTGGATTTAGAGTTCCTGGGGGATGTTTGCTTTGGTTGAGTGGACTTGCAGGGGGTAGTGTTGCTGAGGGGCCATTTAAAAAGAGTAAGTGGGATGAAGTGATGAAGCAATAAAGCAATGACAGTTAGGATGTGATGAAAGGGGGGATGAAGTGATGAAGCACTGAAGCAATGAGAGGATGGGTGTTATGAAAGCAATAAAGTTATGACAGTGATAAAGCAAGGTGAGAGTGATGAAGTGATGAAGCGCAATGAACAATGAGAGTGATTAAGTGATGAGGATAGCAATGAAGAGATGAGACTGATGAAGTGATGAGGATAGCAATGAAGCCATGAGAGTTATCAAGTGATGAGGATAGCAATGAAGCAATGAGAGTGATGAAGCGATGAGGATAGCAATGAAGCAATAAGAGTGATGAAGTGATGAGGATAGCATTGAAGCAATGAGAGTGATGAAGTGATGAGGATAGCAATGAAGCAATGAGAGTGATGAAGTGTTCCAATAAGGTTGGAGGATGAAACCAGGGGTGATGATGTGGAATGACGTGTGGTTGAGCTGTTGAAGGCCTTTATATACTTTATTTGAAAAAACCCATTTATTTTCAGGTAACTTTGACACATCTGATGTGAAATAAGTGGTTTTTTATTTTTAATGGCAGATTTGGGTTGAAACCCGCCATTAAAAATGGCAGGTTTGCTTAAATTTGATACGCCCTGATTTATTTATTTATTGATTCATTTATTCATTTTTTGATTTGTTGATTTATTCATTAATTAATTTATTTATTTTACCAAAAAATCAACATATTTTTATTTTTTGGTTGATTTCTTTTTTTTTGTGAATTTTTATTCAATTTATTTTACTTTTTTATTATTTGTTTGTCCAAAAAACTTGTAGTTTTTTGGAAGGCTACAAGAATACATTTTATTTTTTTGAAGCTCCACACAACTTGCATGTAGTCGTGTAGGGTGCCACACAATACCAAACTGTTGTGTGGGGGCTACATGGCTACAGTCAAGTTGTGTAGAGGCCAAACAACTCAATTGTAGTTGCATAGCATGCCACACAGCCCATTGTTGGCGTATAAACAACTTAAATTAGTTGTTAGTTTATCATCACCCAATATAAAATTAAAGTTGTAAAATAAAATATAAAATAAAATATAAAATATGAAATAAAATACAAAATTAAATTAATAAAATGAAATAATATCAAAATATAGATATATATACATTATAAATTTTTGTTTATTTTTTCATCCACATTTTCACAATTTGCATTTAATTCTCTACTATTGATTTGAATTCCTCAATTTCCTCTTTTTTTATTAAAATATAGATATTTTTCATCAAATGGAACTGTGCAACTAAAGCCTCTAAAAAGATCTCTCCAAATATTGCAGTTTAAGCCATCTTTGGTCTGATGTTCTATTCATCCAATTTGAGAAGTTCTTGATGGGCTCAAAAAACCTCAAAAATGTCCCCAGTCAACCCTCTCACATCAGTTTCAATCAGAACCACAACAACTGCAAAAATTTGAGAGAGCTGGTTGGAATGGGACAGCTGAAAAAGGAATGAAAGGATGGCTTATGTCTCTAAGGAGGGTAGATCCAAGGAGTCAGGTGGAGAAGCACTCCAATTCAAAGTAAGGGAGAATGGATGATATTCATTCACTTGAGGTTCAGCTGGCTTAAATAAACTAATTACAAAAGAGGCTGACAATTGGTTGAACAAAGAAATTGAAATTAATAAGAAATATTAAATAGTGGGCCATCAGAGACTGCTCAATGTGAAGGACTAAAAGTCAGGTTGCACTCAAGATTAAGACAACACTAATAGTAGGAAAAAATTCTAACAACAAAGACCTGGGTTTCTTTGACTCAGCTTTCCATTCCATTAACTTCTGTCTCATTTCTTTCACGTCCTTCCTCCCGTGCTGTTCCATTCCCTCCCTAGTTTCTGTTTCCTTCTTCCTCCCTAGCTTTCTCCAAGATCACCTTGCACCTTGGTCTCCACTCAGTCAGTGGTCCAAAATATGGTGGTGGTTGTGGTGGCCTATTAGTTGTATATATTCTAAACTGCAGTAACACTAAAGGGACAACAATCATTTAATTAGTTATATATCCATTTATTTACTTTGTATCTCAACTTTCTCACCTGGTTTTTGCACTCCAAGAAATTCAATCTCTGGCACTGGAGGGATGTGATAATTCACTTGTAGCCCAGACCTAAAACTTTGAACCTCACTTGATGAAGCTTGTGGGGTATTTAAAATTGGATTACTATTTAAAGTGAACAAAAAGGCCACCTTATAAAGGCAAAACTGCTTGAAATTGCCTCAAATGCCACAAGCAGTGGTTCTTGGCATACAATGCTTTTTGCAGCAAATGCAGTTGTTGCAGTGGCAAGACAAGGATGACAAAATAATTAATTTAAATCTGTTTTATGAATTGGTGAAATTTATAAGGGAATAAAGTGAGTTAAAAACCTTTTTAATCAATGGTAATCCATCAGGATCCTTGCAGGAGCTTGTGTTTTATACCTGGGCAACTGTCACACTCCAAGCTTAAGGGCTATTTTCTTCATCAATTTGGAATATCCCTTTTCTCAGTACCATCTACCTCAGTCCCCAAGTGTGACACAAATAAGGCACAACATCAATGGTGCATTCTGCTTGCTACCTCTGGCTTGCATAAAAAACCTTCCAGTCTTTGAAACTCAGTCTATACATGCAATATTCACAGTTAACTTTAACCCAGTTTACAATCAATTTTAGCTTTTCTCTTCTACCCCTGGGTATCTAAAGCCCTCAGAATTCCATCCTTGGTCACCCAACTAAGCTTTTCTGAACCTACGCATAGATAGCCACACCAACTGCATATTTCCTCCAAAGGAATAGCTCCCTTTTCTGCATTATTAAAACCATCCATTTAAATTGTCTTCACATGTCATTCCTTCAATGTCTCACCCATTATACTCATGTAATTTGCATATTCTATTGTCTTGCACTGACGCTATGACCTTGGAAAAAATTTTATTTTTCATGTCATTTTCCCATTCTTTTCCTTTAATTCATTGAATCATTGCTCTCTAGCTGTATAAAAATTACCATCAGGTTGTATCTATTCACCACCAGATTACCTTACAAGGACTACACTTTCTGCCTAAATCTTGCTTCCTCAGTTAGTTAATTTCATATGTTCTTGCACTTGCTACAGTTGAATTCATCACATTAGGCATTTGCCTATTTTCTTTCCTTTGGAAAAATTTCATTGCTCTTGCTGTTTTTTGAGCCATTGAACCATCTTTTTTCACTTTGTAGTAGCTTTGCTATCTTGAATTCTATGTTAAACTCAGCCTCTCCCATTTCCACTCACAATCATCCAAGATTGCCCTATAGTATGTGGGGTGGTCTTGTGACCTCTGTTAACAAATTCCTATATTTATTTAGGCTCACTGATCTGATAGTTTGAATAAGATAGGATAATAATTTGATGCCCTCCCAATAAATTGTGTAAAATTGCCTCATATATATCACCCCAAATCAGAATGGAAGAAAAAGGAAGAACAATAACAAAATAATCCTCCACGCTACTTTTCCCCCTTATGCACCTCTGAAATTTAATTTTACTGATCCTAGCTATAATTTTCCCAGCACCAATCCATCTGCATTACTTAAAACATGGCTTGCAATCCCCAATAATCTTACAAGTTGATCCGCCCCAATATACTTACCTTTGAAGATCCCTGATGATCCTCCTTGACATATTCCCTTCAATCTTGGCATACTGTACCCTTGAAATTATTGAACTATTGTCCCAAAAATCACCTTCCCAATCTGAGACCCCTTGCATACCCCCTAGTTGGTCTTCAGATTCATACTTGATAGTCTTCCAATCCTGTGCTTTGTCCATAAGCTTCTTGGCACCTATATACTTACCGCTCTGATGTTGATATCCTAAGTACATAATTTTTTGGAATGTTGCCAACTCCTGCTTCCCACGCAGAAACCCCTTTCACCATGGCAAAAGGCAAGATTTATCCTCAGCATTCTTCTTCTTGTGCCTCTGAGCTTTTTTCTGCCTCCACCAAACTAGGCAAAAGGGTGAGCTCAGCATCTCTACTATTGTGCTGAATATCCCACATCCAACCATTTCTGACCCCTATTTGTCTGCTGTTCCACTGCTGAGCCTATGCCTATTAATACCTATAAATATCCACCACAGCATATTTATAGTGATGAAATTACTATCATAATACCAATGATGCCTTTTGGCATCATCTTAGCAATTATTTTGATAAAATGATGCCTTTTGGAATCATTGGTGTGATTTTAGTGATTTTTTAGGGGAAAATTTAGCCTGTCCTTTGATCTGGGGCATAGAAAAATAGTCAACGGTATTATTTTATTTGACTTTTTAGAAGAAAATCAGTTCAGAGCTTTCAAATGAGGGCATTTTAATGATTCCTGGTCTTGGAGAAAAAGGTTTTGGAAAGTGGATGCAATAGTACATAGTTGCAGAAAAGATATTTTTTTGACCAAAGTTGAAGAAATTTCATGAAATTAAGTATCATTTGCAGTGTTTCTTTATTTATAGGACAAACAATTTTAGGAAATGAACACAGATTGATCCCAGAAAATTGGAGCAGTGTCCATTCATTTATTACAATGTCCAGAATCATGCACAATAAAGGTCCAGCCTCTGAAATTAGATTTTTTTTTCTGATATCCAGAAATTCATACACATTGATTTGATCCATTGTTGGTTTGGTCATGGTATCAGGACTTGTCTATCTAGGAGGCAGGGGTGGAGTTGCCTCAGAATACCTTAAATCTTGAAAAAATCATTTCACCCTTGATTTCATTCAATTTTATTCTGCTATTGCTCTTTTGATTCATTGATTAGGCTACTTACTGACAGTCATCTTCTACAAAATTTTCATTTTTGGATCTTGTTGTAGTTTTTAATTCACTCTTGGGAAAGTTTGAAAACTTGAGCCTTTCCTGTCAATGCTTCAGGCCTTAAAGTGAATACATGATTATCATCTAACTGTGTATAGTTAAAACCAAAATTTCAAAGCTGAAACTGCTTGTGGTCAGCCCTATTTCCTTGTTATTCAGTACTTGTGAAAAACCTTCATAGTGCTTGATACATTTATTTCCTTTTCAAGTTGAGAAAAAAATTATTTGTGAGATATGTAGGGTATATACAAAGATTTTCATGATATAGTAATTGAGTAGCTCTATGAGTTGAATCAATTTGCTTTATGCTAATTTATCCTATAAGCTTTCAGGAGCTTTTCTTTTTATACCTGGGAAAACTTAAATCTTCAGACTTCAGGTCTTTTGTTTGCAGACAAATTTGACATACCTCCGTCAAATCAGTATCCAATTTTGAACCAAAATTGTGATACCTAACCAGAAGCACACAAAACCTTTGTGAATTATACTAAATAGTTTTGAAACTAAAAGCAAGGGACCATTTCATTTTTACTAATTATTCATTAATTTGAATTGATCTTCAAATCCTGCTTTTCAACACCCACTCATATAATCACTTGGTGATTGATATTTGAATCTCTTTCCTTTCCTCATTCATCAGCCATTGGCTTTGAGCCTGGTGAACTAATTTTTATATTGTTATCTTCAAACACTTGTGTTGAAATTTGCTTGTTCTGATGAATTACAAATGAATTATAATTTGAAGCCATAAATGCAAGATTTAAAGAGACCTTCTAACTTTGAGATGCTTTGTATTGAATGTCTATTCTTTTTGAACCATTTACACCAAATTTCTTTTTCTTCTTAATTATATGGGGGCGGATTTTTACATCTTTTTTGATGCTCTGTTATTTTTTTCATTGTTATTTTTAAGTTGTATTAGAAAACTCTTTGAAGCAGCTTTGACTCAGTTTTTTACAACTCTTTGACCAAATCTTTGATGATTTCTCATGCTAATTTGATCCAGATTTTTGATTGATCTTTTGCCCTTTGTTTAATCTTTTGCTTTTCTGTGAAGTTGAATTTGAAGTAGTTTTTATTTGAAACTTTTGCAATTTTTTTTTCGCTGCAGTTTCTGATGTCAAGAGTTTCCTGCCCTCCCTCCTCCTCCCAACTTTGTTGGAGGGAGGTCACAAATTTTCACTTTGCCCCCTCCAGGGTTGTTTCAGGAGGAGGGCCAAAATCTTCCCTGGGTGGTAAATTTATGCAAAAATTAATTCAATTAAACAAATTTTTACATGCCTCTCTTCAATTGAAGGAAGCTTTCCACAACCTGCCAAAGCAAGAGAAGGTGTGAACACTCATTCTTTATGCAAAAATTTTCCCAATTCAATTGAATCTTTCACACCTTCCTTGGGTAGAAAAAATATCCAAGGGTGTGAATTTATCCCACAAGGCATGAATTTGTAATCTTATTGATAAATTCATGTCATTCACACTTTTTTTAGGTTTTGAATTGAAAAGCCATTAATTTATCAATTTGGGAGGCATCAATTTATCCTGGGCCATTTCTCCATCCATTTAACTCCAAATTCAGCAAAAAGCTTTTGAAAATACCTGAATTCTTGATTTTCAAATTCATTGAAGTGCAGAATAAGATTCTCTCCCTTGCATGCTAGTTTTTGCTCAACAGGACGCTCTGTTCCCGCTCATCAGTTTAAGAAAATACAATGGCTTTCAAGTGGTCCTAAGTTTTGCTACACTGATAGAATGTTATGTTGTTCACGCTGCTTTTGAGGTAATTAACTTATACAAAGCTATCTCCACCAAGAAAAATCAAACTGCCTGTGTAATCCACGTTTCTTTTCTTTGAATTGAGCTTGAAAATCACGGTCAAAAATCTTTGTAAGAGGGTTTGCATAAGAGTATACTGAATTCTATTTGAGGAAATTTATGTTACGGAAAGAAACTCAAAGAAAGATTCTCATGATGGCGGGTGGCGAATAAAACGGCAATCATTTCGAGGTTTTTTTAAAATACGTCAATTTACAAAACATCCGATCTTGAAATAATGAAAAGATACTGCACTTGGAATAACCATGATGATGAATGCAAATGCCAAGCCATCGCTGTGACGCGCGATCAATACAAATTACACGTCCTCTGGAACTTTTCAACCACAAAACCAAGAAAAACGATAACTTAAAATATCTCAAAAACCCAATTTCTTTTTAGAAAAAGTATATGTACACACTATGGTTACCAAAGCGAGATTAAAACATTGACCTCTCTTGCGACTCGGGTCGTTGGAAAGATTACTCGCTGATGGGTTCATGTGCCATCTCTCTCTCTTTCACGCCTATATCGAGCAATTTTCACATCAATTAAATACGAATCCAAGATTTTGTTCCGTCCGACCCCTGTACTAAGGCTAAAAAATATGGTGAAAACTAGAATTTGGGTCACGATTCATCAGCCCGGAGTGAGCTAACATGCAATTCGCACGTGTGGACCATTCCATTGTGAATCGTGCAGGTTTTTTTACGCACAATTAGCCTATTGTCTAGGTCATCCCCGCCCTCTTAGTTGGTGAATGGCTTCAAAGTGGCCTGGAGCGGGTGAACGAGCACTGAAATCTCGCGTGGATGGTGTCGGGAGGAAAGAATCGACGTCACTGGATTGTGAGCGGAAAATCGGGGCCGGCAAGGGGTAACTTGACTGAAACCCAATGCTTTGTGCTCCGGGTGATGGACAAGCTGGAGTAGAGGGAAGTGATGATGAATGAGGAGCTTGGGTTGCTTCTGATGCTAGCAAATGCGAGGGCCTATAGTGAGAAGTAGTTGTGTTGAGATGAGGAGCTGGATGGCCTTTTTGAGCCGGCGAGATCCTAACGAAGTTGGAACTGGTGAGGCTAAGGATTTGAAAAGGCGAGCCGTTTCGGCCAGTCCGCGTGCTCCCCTCTGAAGAAGGGGCTTGGTTTCGACTCGGGACCTTGCCGGAATCGCGAGAGATAGTGCTAAGCCCGATTCGGGTGCATAGGACATTCCAGCCGCCGACGCCACTTATGTTTGTTAAAGCAGCTTGGGGTCGCTCAGGTGTAGCGAGTAAACCATCACTATTTGTGGCGCCGTGCACATGAAGTTTTTCTGCTGTGAGGACGTGATGACTGCGAGGTAGATTGCCAGAAGCATCCTCTTCGCCAAGGTCGCTATCTTGATCGTTGCACGCGTCCATCGCCGCCGGCGACCCTTTTTGCGGCTCTTGGGGAAGGGTCGGGTTTTTAGAGAAGGCCACGACACAAGCCAGGAATCCCAAGACCGCCCCAGGACCGCCACCCCAAGACCAGGCAGCCCACTGTTCGATCGTGCGCAGAAGATGGCTTAGGGAGATTGATCGGGGGGCATCAAGAATGTTGAATACTAGAGGAGTGTCAAGTGAAAATACCAGACGAAGTTACTCTCAGCGTTTCCAAGTTACGATTGTAGTCTCATGATCTTTTTGTTTTATCAGGTTATTGCAATATTTTTTCTCTTCGAGAAGGGGAGGAAAGGTTGAAGGAATGATTTACCGACAAAAATGTTTAACACGATGTAAGATGTTGCTATGAGGGTACAGAACACTACCTGCCACGCAAAGCGCACGCAGTAGTTGACCAATTGTTTGTGGTTCTTTCGAGTGGCAGGGTTGATGTTGCTTGTTTCTTCATAAAGGTGCGACATCCGGTTTCCGCCTTTCGAGAAATTTTCATCTCCTGAAACATGGTACGCCGGTGGCATGGTCCTCGCTGGCATTCCCAAAAGATCATGATCGTCGTCGTCATCTCCCAAAGTTGGGACCCAAGTTTTGAGACGAGAAAAAAATGTTCGACGAGGAGCCACTTGGACTGGATGAGCTTTAGATTGCATAGTCTGCGGAGCACTTAGCGGCTTTCCCTTGGATCCCAAGGTTAATCCAGCCAATAGCAGTTCACGTTGTTTCCGAATCTTGGCCAGTATTTCGATTTGGCCCGTTAATGCAAGGACCAAAGCAATGGAGCCGCCAAGAAAAACGAAGAGAGCACAAAGAGAAATAAAAAGCCAGGCACCGGAAAAGATTCTGAGATTTCTCAACGCTTCATTTTGAGCTGACTGTAGGCTTGTGATTTCTTTTCTAGCTTTGAGGACCATGAGCAAACTAACACCGACATTTTGTTCGACCGGTAGCTGTAAAATTAAGTTTTGGGCTGTGGTTCGGAAGGCCTGTAATCGTTCCAGGATCTTTTGCACCCAGTAAACTGTAAATGAGAGAGATGGGATCGGAAGAAGGCCCACCAGATATCCACAAAAAATAGAACAATTGAAAATTTTTGGGGATAAAATTCTACGCTTTGTGATCATCGCAGTGGAACCAAGGACATCTCGTCGGCGCAGGCGAAATATGGATGATGGAAGAGCATACAGCACTGCCCATACTAAAATCGGATTAATCCAAAGCGGTGCGATGAATCAGGGAGCTACATTTGGGAGTTGTGGAAGCCATTTTGGCCCGCTATATCTGCGCCCGACTGATCGAAATCCTTACCTTTAGTCCATCCAGCGAAGTACAATAAGCTGCAGGCGATGAGGTTGAGGGCCACTACTGTCGGTACCTGCCCCTCTGGGGCATCAGTAATCACAATCAGTCCGATAGAGGCTGTTTGGACTGCGGAAAAGGAGCACAGGATACAAAGATTGAGTTGTTAGATTGGCAGTTGGAGCTAACTGAGCGACTGCTAGTTTGTATCTGAGGATGATGATGGTGCGGGTGGGAAGTGAATCAACTTACTAGCTGCATGAACGATGGTGACTAGGGGTATCGCAACATGTACATTTGGATGCCAATACCCCTCCATGTCTTTCTTAACGCACCAGAAGCCATTCAAAGTCGCCCGTCTGAGTAGACTAGTTAAGTATAAAGCGCCACCCAAAAGTACTACTATCCCTTGGCACCAGAGCACGCGCTTATCCTTGTTGCTGTAAGGAGACCGGGCTTGTAGTTCAATTTTCTCTTGAATGTAAGACCATTCCTCTGGTGTGATGGGAAAGCCGGCACCGGAGGCCAAGCTCATGATGACGAGGGGCGCCCCGAAAGCTTATAAGCTAGCGAGAAATATTCAATGAGGAAGTATTACTAGCAAAATCTCGGGTGAAATAGTAACGTTCCCTCCAAGCCATCCACTGTCCGAGGTTTCCAAGATGGAATTTGAGACGAGCAAGGTGGGCCCTGGGTACAGCAGGCAAATGAATTTGAAATAGAGGAGGAGTAGCTCGCTCCGGGATTTAGGCGGCTAGCCTTGAGTGCAGCCGATGGGAAGGTTATCGCGAGAAACCCGGAATTGATCAAGAATGGTGCGCGAAAATCGCTCACTCAGGAGACCGGGGAAGGGCCGTGAGAGGCGTACGTGTGACTGGCAGGACTACCTATCATTCACAATCGAAGAAACATGTAGCAACGGGGCTACGACACTGAAACAAGTGGGATCAACAAAAAGCATGATTCTAATTACTTACAGATGAAAACCCGATCAAATTGGCAGACAGAACGGACTTTCCTGGATAGATCTCATCAGAGGTGTGACAAGTGAGAGCTGCAGTGCCCAGTTATATGAAAAGCTTAGAATACTGGGACCCAGACGTTTCCGCCAAGTTTTAGCGAAATTTTGAGATTTAGCCTTCAGTCCCCTATGCGTTTCGCCTCCCGAGGCAAAGAGACATTCATACATGCTCCGACCAGGACACAAGCGAAAGGTGCTACGCAAGTAGCTTTTCATTCAGGGCTTGTCGGGATTGTGATGACCGGAAAAAGGGAACGCAGACAGTCGTGTTGTGATGTACACCTCGCACCAAGCGGTTATAGCTCAATGATTAGAGCATCCCGCATGCAATGGGCAGATGTGGGTTTGACTCCCACTGACTGTGTTACCTTTTCCCCGTCATTACAAGTGGGAGTCAAAGCAACATCTACGCAATGCATGCGGGATGCTCTAACAATTGACACCGCAAGCAAACCGGTGACGATTTTGCATAATCGTCGCCCGGGCCATTTTGGTGTTGCACGCGCCAAGTTGCATACAACACTTGCGCAACAGTAGAATCCACACCTGATCCATCACGCGACAGCTTGTGAGACAGGCTGTGTGACGATTTTGCGCCGTCCCGCCTTTCAACTGCCAATAAGTACCAAGATTGGCCGGTCTCATCTTTCAAAGTCTGTGTTCATCACAATAATCAGCATGGTCATCTGTCTTTGCTCAGTCTGTTCAAGCTACTTGTGCATCAATTCCGGAGGTCAAATGCAGCATGGTCGTCATATCTCTGAGCATAATTACCTCGAGCATTGTGCAGCAGACTGACAACATGCATTGAATTCAACCAGTTTGGTGGTGAATTTTTCTAGGCCTATTGCTGCATCATCTGTAGAAAGCAAACCAGGTTATGAATCAACAATATTGACATCTAGTGTCCAGGATGAATCTAACAGATCAGTACAAAATTCAGAAAGTAAGTCTTTCCATTTTATATATATTTTGCTATCCATTTGAGGTTGCCTTACAGCCTTTTTTGGTCAAAAATTGATGATTTTGTGGTAATTTGCAGGCATGGTTTCATCATTCATCTCATGGTTACATCTCTACAGCAATGTTAGTTTGAAGAATTGTGATATTGCGCAGAATCTATTGGTGAAGATGATGAAGGATGACAGTCAAGTAACTCTTGACTCACTTGTTCCCAGAAGTACCTGAACCATCCTTAAGAATGAACTCAGCACCCATATAGTCAAGATTGCCTGTTGTCACAAGTGCTATACTCTCTACCAGCCCCCTAATCTACCCAACACATGCTCATATTTCAAAACACCCAAGTCAAGACCTTGCGGATGCCTTTTATTCAAGGACAAGAATCTGTTTTTGGGTTCCTCCCATATTGGCAAGTTCCAAGCATCAACTTCTTGACTACAAATTAATCAAACACCTTTGGTTGGTGTTCCCCAATGCACCTTTGTTTTACAGAAATTGAAGACATGGGTTGAGTGGTTTCTTAACATACTGGGGGTTGAGAAAGAAATAGACAAGTGGAGTCAGAAAGTTGAAGTTCTTCCCACCCAGGTGGTCTTGGACATCCAGCAAGGTGATGCGTGGAAACAACTACCTTGGAAAAGTACCAGCAACACACTCCACCTATTTTTTTTTGTTATTTGTAGATTGTTTTAACCCAAGAGGCAATAAATTAGCAGGAAAGCAAGAACCCATCAACGTGATTGTAATGAATTGCTTGAACCTTCCACAAACAATGCAGCAAAAACGGGCTTATACATTTGTTGCAGGTATCACTCCAGGACCAGACTCCCCTAGAATGATAACAATATCCCATCTCCTCAAGCCATTGATTGATGAATTGGTTGATTTTGCCAAGCCTTTCAAAGTTCCAACCACCTCCAACCCATCTGGGAGATTCTGTGAACTGGAGCTTCTCCTCTTAGTTGGCAATTTGGGTGCCACCCACAAAGTTGCTGATTATGCATCACATTCAGCCAAGCACTACTGCTCTTTGTGTGATTCAACAATTGAAAAGCAACCCCAACTTTGGCTAGGAAATCCTTGGAATGGTACCCAAGTTTGACAAGTTTCCAACCAATGGAAATCCACACCAACCTTGAATGGACAAGAAAACTTACTTGTAAGACTGTCATCCAACACTCAGAGCTCAATTGGCTGTTGTACCATGACCCTGTGCAACATGTTGCATTAGGGGTCCTCCACAATTGGTTTGAAGGGGTCCTCATGAATCACTTTTGGGAGAGGTGGGGGTTCCAGAGCTTGTCATTCAAAGAAAAGCCACAAAGAGGTGTTGATAAAGAATCAAGAAAATGGTCCCACCTTTACCCAAGTGTTATCACACTGGATGACACCAACTCAAACTCCAGTGCCACTAACACTGATACCAAAGATGTGGAGCTCAACAAAGGAGGGAATGGCGGTCTTTTCAATGAGAAAGATATGGATTACTTCAGGGAAGCAATTCAAACTGTGGTCCTACCAACCAAAATTGGAAATCTTCCAAGTGAGCTTGGAAAATCCAAGTTCAGAAAGCTCAAGGCGTCTGGATGGTATACCCTTTTTGTTCATGTGATTCCTCTGATTGCAGCCAAAATCTTCCTGGACTCCATTGAAGACATTGATAATGGATCAAACCAATACTTTTTCATGGAGAAAATTAAAAGCTTGTTGCCTGTACCAATGCTGTGGCTTTGTGCAAGGTCCGAGAAAGTCACCAAAGTCTTTTTACCCAATTTTACAAGACATATAGCTTGACCTCCAAGGACATCTTTGAAAAACTGGTAGTCCAACCCAACCATCACTACAAACTGCATATTCCTGAGCAGCTCAAGCTGTGGGGGCCTATGTTGGGTGTAGCTGAGCTCAGTGGAGAGAGGGTTATTGGCCTCTTGTGTGGGTATCAAACAAACAAACGGTCCGGTAAGTTTAGCATAGGCTTTGCATGTTGAGGGAAAGTTTTATAATGATCAATTTTGGGTTCCAGGTGAGCTGGAGAGTACACTTCTAAAGAATCTTTGCAAGTTACAATGGCTGGAAGCAAGCCTCAGCTTCTTGCAGTTTGTGAAGAAGGTTGAAATGAGAGCCAATTGAGCAGAAATGACAGTCAAAAATTGATTTTGGAGGATGGTATTTATGATCAAATATCAGAGTATGTACGTTGGATAGATGGAAGCATTGTGGATTACCATATTTTGCCGCGCCCTGAGGGTGCAAGGATCTTGAGGCCCACTGCCAGAATTCAGATGCGTTGTTTGGGTTTTGATGCGGTGGAAGTATTGGTTATGAAACCAAATATCTGCATGTTTTACAAAGAAGACAGGAAGATTTACTATTGCATGGTCAGGGATATAATATTGATTGAATTGCCCATGGTGGGACATGACATCCTGTGCAATGTGCAAACTATAACTGACTATTTCTACAAGGACACAGCTTGCCTTACCAAGTGTAAATTTAACACTTGAGAGTCACTTTATTGCAGTTCAATATATTATTCTTGTAATAGTAAATCTTAGTTGAGTTCACTACTAGTAATCCTGGCTTGTTGATTTTAGGAGAAGATGACAGGAATTCTTTCTCCTCCTTGATGCTGCTGGGGTTCCAGGGAATTTTTTGCGTGATGTACCGGATTTTGTGTTGATGGTTGGATGGCGGCAAGGATAGTGGACGGAGACAAGGTGGGACTGATCTTTGGGAGATGTGGAAGAGAGACAGAAGACATTGGAGGTGAGGGACTAGGAAGGATCCAGGGGAGTCCCTGTTGCGCAATCTCTGGGCATGCAATCCAAAACAGGACCGGGCACACTTGCGGGAGCAATTAGCAAGGACTGCGTGAGGAGGCTGTGGGATCTTTAGTTAATGCACCTCCTAGATTCCGCGGCGGTGAGATGTAGCTGGAGCCTGGCCTGGACAACCTTGACATAGCCAAGTGGTTTTGTGAGGATGTTGGCAATCATTTCATTGGTGGGCGTGTGTTTGACTGAGATTAGGGATTTGGAAACCACGTCCTGTACGCACTGGAACCGGATCTCAATGTGGCAAGAGTTAGGGTTTAATTGAGCTTCCTTGCTTATGAAGTTAGCTCCTTGGTTGTCATTCTCTATCTTTGGCTTTGAGATTGGTATTCCAAGGCCAATGATGAGAGTGGACAGCCACCTAATCTGTTTTGCACAAAGGTTTATCACTATGAATTCCGCCTCTGTTGTGGACTGGGCGACTATGGGTTGTTTCTTGGTGGTCCAGCTAATAGCATTGCCGTACAGTGTAACCACGTATCCAGAGGTTGACTTCTGTGTGGTGACAGAACAACCGTAATCCGCATCTGCCCATCTGCACAGTTGGTCTCCAGGGTTGATGGACTTGGTGAACAGTATCCCGCTGGATTTTGTTCCTTTCAGGTATCTGAACAAATGTTTCACCATGTTCCAGTGGGCTTGAGTTGGCTTGTTTGCAAATTGTGACAGGAGATTGACAGTGAATTGAATATCCGGCCTAGTGTTCATGGATAGCCAAGTGTATGAGGGTACCCAATGCTTTTTGCATAGTCTTCATGTCAACGTTTGTTGATTCTTGTCCAACAACGTTGTGTATGTTCATGGGTGCGGGGGCCTTGACAACTTTGAGCTGCTCCAAACCAAAGTCCTTCAATGCTTTCTTGGTAAAATCACGTTGGTGCATCATCATCAAACCATCCTGATTCCATTCAAGGGTATAGCCCAAATGTTGAGTTGGGAATTCTTGGAGCTTAATTTTGTACTGCACCCCCAAAAGTTTCAGGAACCGCACAATTTTGCTTCAATCATTCCCAAAAATCAGTCCATCGTTGACATGTAGGTGTAGACTGATAAACTGAGACCAAATTGTGACTGTATTGCAAATTAGGACCAATGGTCTGACAGGATCACAAGTGTTATTCAAAAGTTCAAGGAAAAAAAAACAGGGAATGAATCAAGAGAGCCTTACCCAGGATCCCTTTTACTTAAAAACTATGGACTAAAAAATGACAGGTGATAGAGAGAAGAGAAGTGGAGACAGGAGTGGAGTCTGTGACAGAGCAACAGAGAATGATGAGAACAAGGAAAGAGGATCCAGACAACAGGTATGTGCCTCACATCTGATCAATTTCAGGTTTTAGGTAATCCTTGTGGTTTGGAGGCAAGATCAGTGTAGTAATTGAGTCAAAGTTGATGAAGGAGATCTGTGTGTTGATTGAGTTGAGTTGATGTTGTGAGAGAGGTCAAGGAGTGATTCAAAGAAGTGGGTGGACTGAGGGCAAGATGACAAGAAAAAGGTGACAAGCGATGCGAGAGGGAGGGAGCGTTGGGTGAGAGGTGTTGGAAAGTTGGAGAGGAACAGAGAAGGAGAATGGATTGAGAAGTGGATAGGAGGAAGGATGGTGAAGAGACAGTGGAGATTGGAATGAGCAAGATGAGCGATTGGGGGGGGGGGGGAGAGTGATGAGGAATGGAGTGAGAGCGCGGAAGCGGGGATGAGGATCAGGAGACAACAAGTGGAGGATGAGATGAGAGGGATCAGGGAGGTTGGTTGGCAATCAGATTTTCTGAATCAGGAGAGGAAGATTGTGAGGAAGGATGGCAGGGAGTGAAGCAGGACGGCAGGGAGTGAAGCAGGACGGCAGGGAGTGACAAGATGAGGCTTCAAATTTGGAGATTTTGCACTGGTGGCGCAGCCGGGCTACTAGGTATGAGAAGGGTGGAGCAAGGGTGAAGCATGACACACTGCCATGATCAGATGTGAGGTGACATGGTGAAGGAGGTAAGATTGGCAACAGAGGAACAAAGGGCAGCTTTTGTTAGTGAATCGGCTAGCATTCAATTTGAAGGGACAAGATGAGTGATGAGGGAGTGGCTGTCGCGTTTCTCTTGCAACCATTTGTTGCAATTTTCAACGTGTTTGAGAGCTCCTTGATGAGATTCTTGATTTACTAGGTCATTCAAGGCTTTTTTTTCAACAAAAGAGCAGTGACTTAATTTCAGGTTTGGATTTATTTCCATGATTAATTGTGACAGCCACAACTTCTCTTGCGTGGCCAGGACAAGAGCTTTGAGTTCTCCTTTGGTGGAGGAAAGGGAAATGGTTGGTTGGAGCTTACTGTGCCATGAAACTGGACAGCCATAGAGGAGAATGAGATAGCCAGTATGACTTCTTTGGAATTGGGGATTGTTGCCGCCGTCTAAATTGCTGAAGACTTCAATTTCATATTCAAAAGAGGAGTTCTGAAGGCGGAGAGCTAAATGTTTTGAAGCACTTAGATACCCCCAGGCATGTTTGGATTCAATCCAATGAGGCATTCCGGGTTTAAAATTGAACCAAGAGATATTTGAGACAGCGTAGGCTAGGTTGGGTTGTGTTTGGCTGGCAATGAAGTTCAAAAAACCGGTGGAAGATTGATAATTGATGTTAAGTTTGAGGAAGTCTTGATGTTCTTCATTGGTTGCGGAGAGAAGTTTGATGTTGGGTGTGAAGGGTGTCCTGATTGGCTTGCAATTGATCAGTCCCAGCTCACTGAGTGCGGTTTCAATGTGATTGGACTGCAGAAGCCTGATTCCATCTTTGGTGTTCACAAGTTGGTTTCCTAGTATCTTACTCAGGGGACCGTCTTGGGAGATCTTGAACTGAGCTTTTAGGCAATTCCTGAATTAAACAGAGTTACCAACTATCAATAGATCATCAAAGTATACAAACACGTGAAAATTAGTAGCTGTATTGATATAAAGACAAGGGTTGGCACTTGATGTTGTGAAGTTTTCCTTGATGAGCCAGTTTTTGAGAGTGTTGTACCAGCTTTTAGGTGCTTGCTTCAGACCATAAAGAGCCTTATTGAGCTTGAGGTAAGGGAATGGAGTATTGTATCCTAAGGGGGCCTTGATGAAGAGTTCCTCATCCAGTGGAGGGTGAAGGAAGGCAGATTTGATGTCCATCTGCCAGAGAGTGAGCTTGTGATGTAGAGCATATACTAACAGGACCCAAAGTGTGGTGATGGAGCCCATCGGAGCGTAGGTTTGACCATAGTCAAAGAATTTCACCTGCTTGAATCCCTGAACACAGAGTCAAGATTTGAATGAGACTCCCGTTTTGTCAGGATTTTCTTTGATTTGGTAGACCCACACAGTCAACAGGGAGATTTTACCATTGGGAAGAGAGTGACAGCCCTCCCAGACTTTCATAAGATCAATTCCGTTGAGTTTGGACTCCATCAAGGCCATCCATTTTTCTTTATCGCCACAGTGGGTGGCTTCATAGTAGCTTTTGGGAATAATCCTTGCTATGAAGCCGTATTGTTGAGGTTTCTGTAGGGTGGCACAATCCCAAAGGTTAAGAGATGATTTGAATTGGAGTTGAGCAGCCACATTGGAGTCATCATCATTGGAGTCCAAGTTGGTAGGATTGGGTTGGGCATAATTAGGCTGAGAGAGGTTAGGAGGATTCATCAGAAGAGATTCAGGAATGGGGAATTGCTGGTTTGGAGAGATGTGATTTTGATCATTGAGAGGATTATTGGAGGGTGAGATGGCAGGGAGATTGAAGTTGAGAGTATCAATGAGTAAAGAATCATCAGTTGGAAGGGGATCAAATCAGTTATAGGAGATTGAAGAATCATCTGAGAGAGTAAAGGAAAGAGGGGATTTTTCAAAAATTTTGACATGTTTTGAACAAAAAATATTTTTGGAATTGGGGCAGTAGATTCAATAGGAACATAGGTCAAAATCAAACCCAACCAAAATTCCCTCCATTCCTTTCTCCTCAAACTTGCCAGGAGACAAGGCTTGAGTGAGGAAAATGGTTTGAGAGCCGAGGATCCTAATGAGATGGGTCTTAGGAGGGTTGCCGGTCCATAATTGGTGAGCGGAGGTTTTGGATTTGGAGGATGGGTGGAAATTGAGAATGCAGCAGATGCTGATGAGAATTTCATCCCACAGAAACTTGGGTATGTTCATATTGATCATTGTGGTTCTTGCGGCTTCTAAGAGAGTGCAATTTCCCCTTTTGGCAACGGGATTGTGCTGAGGGGTGTACGGTTCCGACGTTGAGTGCTTGATTCCATTTTTGGTGAAGAAAGTGTTGAGAAAATGGTTGAAAAATTCTCCTCCATTATTGGGGTGGAATTCTTTTAAAATTCTTCCCTTCTGATTTGCGTGGAGCTTGATAAACTTGATCAATTTGTCAATTATGTCCGACTTGAGTCAAATGGGGACACAGGTTTTGAATTTGGACCAATTGTCAGTGAGGAGTAGGAAGTATCTGCACCCATTCAAGGAAGGAGGATTGATGGGACCGCACACATTGGTGTGAATGAGATCAAAGGAGTTTGTGCTTGAGGGCAGGTGTTTGAGAAATGGTTGTCAATGTATTTTGGCTTTTGCCCAAGAAATGCAATTGATTAAATCCCATTTCAGGTTGGGGAAATCCTTGGATAAAAGAAGAGTTCATTCTTGACGGGGATGACAGAACCGTTTTTGAATGGTAGATAGAGATACAAAAGTGTAAGCAATGAAGTTAGGGTGTTTCAGTTTGTTGTCAATGAAGAAGAGATTGTATTCTATGTCTACAGAGAATATTTGCTGCTGTTTTTAGAAAACGGCGAATCTGTTTGGGGACAGGAGAGTCAGTGAACAGACCTTTTGAATGAGCTGACCAAGGGCAACAAGGTTGACGGCTAGATTAGGAAAAAAGAGAGAGTTCTGGAGATTGATTGTTGCTAGTTGAGTGGTCAGATTTGCAACACCAACTACCAAGGAGGAGATGGGGGCGTTGGGATTGCCAGTTTGTATCTAAGTATTGTCGGGACAGAGACTTGAGAAGAAATTCAGATTGTTGAACATGCAATTTGAAGCTCCAGAGTCAAGCAGTATTTGTTCACGGCTGAGAGTTGGTGATGTTACCATGGCAAAATTGTAGGCTAGATGCGCAGAGGGAGTTTTTGGAGGTTGAGATTCCAAGCAGTTGGTTGTTGCTCCAGTGTTCTGGGAGCCGCCTGAATTTGGTCACAAGTGTGGGTACAGCCACCAGCATTTGCTTCAATCATGATTGGCTTGGGGGTTATGCCATGTTGCTTGGCACTTGATGACCTTGGTCCTAGTTACCAGTGCGCAGGCGTGCGATCCAGCTACCACTTCATTTTTGACCTGATTGAGGTGTCAAAGGACGAAGTCGGCATCAATTTTTGCCTCACCTAGCAAATGTGTAATGGTTGTTTTGAGGTGTTTGAGCTGAGGAGGGAATTTATAAAGCAGAAGGTGGGCAAAGATGTTGTTGTCCATTTGGATCCCAATTTTGGCAATTTGGAGAAGGGAGGCTCTGGTGTCGGTGATAAATTTCTCTACTTGTTTGGAATCAAATTGGAGATTGAGGAAGTTAAAGAAAACCCTGGAGCGGTTGGTGGTTTGGGACAAGGCATAGTATTCATTTATTGACTTCCACAGCTCAATTCCATTTGAGAGGTGATGATCTTTCACACAGTTGATGTAGGTTCAATTGTTGAGCTTGGCAAGAATGTATCCAACAATTTCAAGATTGACTTTGGGGGGACATTTGTTGGGTTCAGATGAGTTCAACCAGTGTGAGACGCCCTTGAGGGAAAGGATCTTTTGGATCTTGGACCTCCATAGGAAGAAATTAGAGTTTGATGGGCTGGGAATTGAGTCCTTCAAGGTCTTGAGCAGGGATTGGGAGGCCTCCATTGGTCCTTTGATTGGTCAGCGAGCAAGTCAATGGATTCTTTGGCTTTTGACCGTGATAAACTGAGACCAAATTCTGACTGTATTGCAAATTAGGATCAATGGTCTGACAGGATCACAAGTGTTATTCAAACGTTCAAGGAAACAAAAAACAGGGAATGAATCAAGAGAGCCTTACCCGGGATCCCTTTGACTTAAAAACTACATACTAAAGAATGACAGGTGATAAAGAGACAAGCAGTGGAGACAGGAGCAGAGTCTGTGACAGAGGAACAGAGAATGATGAGAGAAAGGAAAGAGGATCAAGACAACAGGTATGTGCCTCACATCTGATCAATTTCAGGTTTTAGGTAATCCTTGTGGTTTGGAGGCAAGATCAGTGTAGTAATTGATTCAAAGTTGATGAAGGAGATCTGGGTGGTGATTGAGTTGAGTTGATGTCGTGAGAGAGGTCAAGGAGTGATTCAAAGAAGTGGGTGGACTGAGGGCAAGATGAAAAGACAAAGGTGACAAGCAATGCGAGAGGGAGGGAGCATTGGGTGAGAGGTGTTGGAAAGTTGGAGAGGAACGGAGAAGGAGAATGGATGGAGAAGTGGATAGGAGGAAGGATGGTGAAGAGACAGCAGAGATTGGAATGAGAAAGATGAGCATGAAGATGCGAGCGCGGTTGGCTGTTTGAGAGGAGGCAAATCGCTCCTTGATGGTTAAACAGAGAAGTTTAGCTGATGAAATATTTGAGGAGTTGACTATGTTGTTGTGAGTGATAGCGTCTATTCAAGAGAGCAGGATCACTCTGATTTCCATATCTTTGGTCAGGCTGAGCCTTTTTGAATCGTCTTCTAGAGAATCCTTCACGCCTTTAAGTTCCAGTAACATCGTCATCTTGTCCTTCCAGATGGAATAGTTGTTTTCCGTCAGAATAGGAACCGCCTCAAGAGCAGCTTTCAGAATAACTTGACAAAATCCATTGTTGCTTGATCCCTCCATTGAAAGGGTTAGGTTTGTCGGATCAGCTTTGGCTTTTAACCGTATTAACTATTTGATTTAATGATAAAGAGTTAAAAGAAAGAATAAACCTAAGAGGGATCAAGCTTGAAGGGCTTTTGGCAACAGTCGAGGATAAGCAGTTGAGGTCAAAGAGAGGTTGAGGAGAATTTGGGTTAAGCTGGTGAGAGGCAGTCTTCCAGGGTGAAGATTGAGTTAGGAATGGATTTCGGTCTGTTGAAAGAGTTGGGAAGGTTCTTGATTGGTCTTACCAGGCATTTGAAGATGTTAGGATGGATTCAAAGTAAGTGTGATGGATTTGAAGTAAGAGTGCTGAGGAAGTTGATGGTCTTGAGGAAGTTGCACGTGATAGGGAATGGAAGGAAGATAAAAGAATAAAAAGAAAGGATCAAGATGAGAAAGAAAAGAGACTAGAGTATGAGTTGGTGGATTGAGTAGAGTTGACAAGAAGTTGCTGAGGAAAAGAGCTGAGGAAGAGATCTTCCATCGACGGGAAGAAAGGAATTCAAGTCTTGTATTTTGAGAGTTGTTGTGGTGTTGCTGAGAGATGGCAGTTGAGTGATTGTGAGAGAGCCGGCGGTGACATGAGATTGAATTGTGACATGAAGATGAGAACCCGCAACACTGACATGAGAACCTGCGCATTGGCATGGGAATCCATGTCAAAAGCAATAAGACAAATGAAGAGAACAAAAGAAGACAAAAGAATAAGAAAATGGTAGAAAAAGGAAACAAAAGAAAAAGAAGAAATTATAAAACAGTAGAAAAAGACAATGCTGAGAATTGATTATTCAACACCCCCCATGACTGGTAAGACTGGAGATAATGCCTTATACGCAGGATCAATGAGATTGATGAGATTAGCCAAGGAGTGGGCAGGTAAGGGTTTGGTAAGCCCATTGGCTTTCATTTCTGAAGATGAGACGAGTTTGATGACCAAGTTGCCAAGCTTTAGCTCTTCACGTAGGGCTTTTGTTTTGATGTTGATGTGACGAGTTTTCGAGTTGCAACCAAACTTTTTGAGTTTGTCTTTAAGACCTTTGTTGTTGATGCAGTGGAGACTTTGTTTGAGATCCTTCTTCCAGAGCTTGGCGACTAGGTTCTTCATCCATATGGTTTCCAGAAAAGAATCGACCAAAGGATTTAGTTTGGCTTCCGTGGTCAAGTGGGTGACGTTTTGTTGTGGGTAACTGCTCCAAGAGATTAGTGAGCCAAAGAGAAGGGACAGTTGTCCAGATTGAGATCGTCAATTTTCTGGGTTGTCACTCCAGGTGGAATTGCTGTAACACTCAATTTGGGTTTTGAAGGAATGAATTTGCAGGGTTAGATTTATGTTTTGGGTCGCCTTGAGGTATTTCCAACAGCCCTTGACTTCCCTCCAGTTTTGAATTGCAGGTTTTTTGCAGAATCTTGCCAGGCTGGAGACCGCAAGGCTTAAGTCAGGTCAAGTGAGACATGCAATGTAATTCATCAAAAACACGGCGGATCAATAGTTGATATTAAGAGCTTTGAATTCTTTGTGGTCTTCGTCAGAGGAAGGAGAAAGATTTTCATTTATGGTCAGGGGAACGGAGGACGGTTTGCAGTTGGTCATTTTGAGTTCTTCTAAGCCATGTTTGATGTTTTTAGGTTGAGAAAGTAAGATTTTGTCCCCCATTTGCTCGTATTTCATGCCGAGGATGGTGTTGGGCTCGTGATGGCTGGAATTTGGAAATTGATTGGGGAAGGCCTGTTGAAAGTTGTTTCCTGTTCCCACCAGGATTAGATTGTTGACGTGAAAAAAGAGAAGAGATTTACTATTGGAGTGGATGTAGAGACAGGGGTTGGAGATTGATTTGTAGAAGCCTTGTTTGCGTATCCAGGAAGTCAAGGTGTGGAACCAATTTGCCGGGGCCTGTTTGAGTCTGTAGAGTGATTTCTTGAGAATGAGGTATTTAGAAGTTCTTTTGGATCCCTTGGGTTGTTTGATGATGAACTTGTATGTTAGAGGAGCGTGTAAGAATGCGCTCTTGACTTTGAATTGCATTATAGGCAGAGAGTAGTATAATCCAAAGAGAAGAGCCATTCGGAGGGATGCCGCCTTGCCAGTGGGAGAGAAGGTGTCCTGGTAATTGAGACCGTAGATTTGGTCAAAACCTTGGACACAGAGACGGCTTTTGTAAACAAGTGGATCTCCGTGGCAATTGTCTTTGATTTGATACATCCATATGGTGTTGAGGGGGTTGATAGGTTCAGGACCTTTGTAGTTGTCCCACACGGCAAGATCCTTGATGCCGTTGAGTTCGCAATCCATTGAATTGTCCCATTTGAGAGAGTCAGAGCACTTTTTGGCTTGCTCGTACGTTCTAGGGACAAAATAATGATGATACCCGTATTGATTGGGGCATTGGATCAGGGATTGGTCTTGCAGTTCGTAATTGGGGTTGAGCTGATGGGCAAGATTTTCGGAAGAGTCAGAAGAGGAGTCGGAGGAGAGTTCTTCGAGCTGAGAAGCGACAGAAGCAGGAGTAGGAGGAGAGACAATGGGAGTTTGAGATTTGGGGAGTGAGTTAGTAGTGAGAGGGGTCGAGTTTAAAGGAGGAGGAAGGAGAGGAAAGTCATCGTCAAGTTTTATAAGAAGAGGTTTGTCAGGAATGTTGTTGGGGGGAGTAGTGGTGATTGAAGATGAGACAGAATTTTTGATGATCTTTATGTGTTTTGTAGAAATGATGGAGTGGTCAGGAGTGAGGATTTGATAGGAAAGGAAGCTTGGGTTATAAACCACTAAAGTACCGATGAGGCTGCAATCTTTGAACTTTTCACCTCAAGCTATTTTATTGTTAACATAGGCTACTTTGAACCCAATGGGATGAAAATAGCTGGAAGGCAGCAATTTGTTAGTAAAAACTTGGTAAGGAGAAGGAGAGTGCGGATTTTTGGGAATTTGATTGAGAGTGAGGCAGGCAGTTTTGGAAATTTCAGCCCACAGGTTGAGCGGAAGCTTGGAACTTCGAAGAATAGAATGAATGGATTTGGTAAGAGTTCTGTTGGCTTGCTCAATTTTTCCGTTGTGTTCGTGGTGATAGGGTTCAGTGATGAGATGTTGAATGGAATTAGAGGTGAAGAAGTCTTTGAGATCAGTTGAACAGAATTCGCCACCGCTGTTGGTGCAGATGGTGGCTGGATAGCGATTTCGTTTCTGATGCTCATGATTAAGAATGATTTTTAGCTGGGGTCAGGCGTCGGATTTGTATTGGAGAGGAATGGCTGATAGGTAGCCTGAGTAGTTGTCCACAATCAACATAATGTAGCTCATGTTGTTTCTCAAGGGTGGCGTGATAGGTCCTATTAGATCTATCTGAAGTTGTTTGAAAGGACAAGATGTTGATGAGGAAGTGCCGTTGAAGGAGGATCTAGTGATTTTGGAGAAGACGCAGTCTTCACACTGAAAATCTGAGATGGCTTGATGTGAAAGATGAGGGAAGAGGTTCTTAAGGCGACAAGGACTGGCATGACCCAGTGATTTGTGGAGATATTTTAGGCCGTCAGAGGGGAGCTCCTTTTGATTGAGATAGCAAAGCTTGCGGCGGTTTCCTACCAGCGAAGGAAGATTGACAACAAAGAGATTTCCCTGGATAAAGCCGGAGAAGACAGGATTGGCCTTGGGGAAGAGTTGGAATTGGGAGCCTTTTGACACTAGGGAGCAGCCCTTGGTGGAGATGAGTTCGCCGGGGCTAATGAGGTTGATGACAAGATCCGGAAAGAAGAAACAATTGGTTAGGGTAACCACCTAGTTGTTCCAGAAGAGTTTGATGGTTCCTTTCCCTTTGATGGGGAGTTTAGCACCTTCTTTTCCAGTGTTGATGAACTTGTTGCCAGTGAGATAGTCAAGATTAACAAAGAAGTCCAAAGAATTGAACATGTGACAAGAGGCACCTGAATCAAGGATGATTTGATTGACGGGGCTGATTTCTTTGATCCAGGAGGTGAGTAAGGCATGGTAGTGAGCCACTTCTTTCCCTTTGGAATTGGAATTGAGTTGGGCTCTCCAATTGGCTTGAGCTTCTTTCCACCATTTGGGAGCCAGATGCTTGTGTTTGTGCCAGCATTTGTCTTCTGAGTGGTCTGGGGATAAAGGATTATGGAAGCCGCGTTTGCATCTGAGTTTGCGGGGAACAGGTTTCTTGGGGTTTTGAGAAGAGACGAGTGCAGTATCATGAGACTTAGTTTCCTTTGACTTGGATTTGGATTCGTTATCAAGTTGAGTAAGATGGTTGAAGACAAGATTGATGGTGACATTCTTATTGGACTGCATTATTTGTTGCCGGAGGGGATGAAGAGTTGACGGGAATTTGAAAAGAATCAAATACAAGAGTATATCATCTGGAAGGTCAATTCCAACGTCTAGCATTTTCTTAATGGATATCTTGGTGTCAGTGATGAAAGTGTTTATTGCGTCTGTCCTGAATTGTTGGTATAGAAAGTTGTTGAATATGCGAGCGCGGTTGGCTGTTTGAGAGGAGGCGAATCGCTCCTTGATGGTTAAACAGAGAAGTTTAGCTGATGAAATATTTGAGGAGTTGACTACGTTGTTGTGAGTGATAGCGTCGATTCGAGAGAGCAGGATCACTCTGATTTCCATATCTTTGGTCAGGCTGAGACTTTTTGAATCATCTTCTAGAGAATCCTTCACGCCTTTAAGTTCCAGTAACATTGTCATCTTGTCCTTCCAGATGGAATAGTTGTCATCCGTCAGAATAGGAACCGCCTCAAGAGCAGCTTTCAGAATAACTTGACAAAATCCATTGTTGCTTGATCCCTCCATTGAAAGGGTTAGGTTTGTTGGATTGGCTTTGGCTTTTAACCGTATTAACTATTTGATCTAATGATAAAGAGTCAAAAGAAAGAATAAACCTAAGAGGGATCAAGCTTGAAGGGCTTTTGGCAACAGTCAAGGATAAGCAGTTGAGGTCAAAGAGAGGTTGAGGAGAATTTGGGTTAAGCTGGTGAGAGGCAGTCTTCCAGGGTGAAGATTGAGTTAGGAATGGATTTCGGTCTGTTGAAAGAGTTGGGAAGGTTCTTGATTGGTCTTACCAGGCATTTGAAGATGTCAGGATGGATTCAAAGTAAGTGTGATGGATTCAAAGTAAGAGTGCTGAGGAAGTTGATGGTCTTGAGGAAGTTGCACGTGATAGGGAATGGAAGGAAGATAAAAGAATAAAAAGAAAGGATCAAGATGAGAAAGAAAAGAGACTAGAGTATGAGTTGGTGGATTGAGTAGAGTTGACAAGAAGTTGCTGAGGAAAAGAGCTGAGGAAAAGATCTTCCGTCAACGGGAAGAAAGGAAGTCAAGTCTTGTATTTTGAGAGTTGTTGTGGTGTTGCTGAGAGATGGCAGCCGAGTGATTGTGAGAGAGCCGGCGGTGACATGAGATCCAATTGTGACATGAAGATGAGAACCCGCGACACTGACATGAGAACCCGCGCATTGGCATGGGAATCCATGTCAAAAGCAATAAGACAAATGAAGAGAACAAAAGAAGACAACAGAATAAGAAAATGGTAGAAAAAGGAAAAAAAAGAAAAAGAATGAAATAATAAAACAGTAGAAAAAGACAATGCTGAGAATTGATTATTCAACACGCAGAAGCGGGGATGAGGATCAGGAGACAAAGAGAGGAGGATGAGATGAGAGGGATCATGGAGGTTGGTTGGCAATCATATTGTCTGAATCAGGAGAGGAAGATTGTGAGGCAGGATGGCAGGGAGTGACAAGATGATGCTTCAAATTTGGAGATTTTGCACTGGTGGCGCAGCCAGGCTACTAGGTATAAGAAGGGTGGAGCTGGGAAGGGTGGAGCAAGGGTGAAGCATGACATAGAAGGAGTGACTTTGACTTGTTGACCAAGATCAATTTGTTGCCTAATGAAGGTTTCAGGCTCAGCAAGAGCAGTGTTTTGGCCAGGTGATTGAGCCAGAGCCTTGGAGCTTTTTTTGTCCCGTAGAGGGATTTATTCAGCCGCCAGAACCAGTCTTCCTTGCCCAGTACCTTGAATCCCGCCACCTGAGCTACATGAACCACCACATCAATATTGCAGTAGAGGAACACCTTTTCAACATCAAATTGAAAGACATGCCAGTCATGCTGCACTGCTGCCAAGAGTAGCGCCTTGAGCAATTCACTTCTCCCAACAGAGGAGTATGTGTTGAGGTAATGTTGGGGGTATTCTTGATGATTCCCAAAGCAGACCCATTCTGACTTGCAACGGGTGACTTCACCAAATTCATTCTTCTTCAGCACCAGACGCCACATGCCACCGATGTCCTTGTTGTTTTCCAGTTGGGGGACCAGAGTCCCCATATCATGCATGACCAGCAACTGATTTTCCGCTGCCATTGACTCCATCCATTTGGGTATCTTGTCTGGGTCCGCAAGAGCCTTTTCCACGGAGACCACTTTGCTTATCAGCATCTTGTCTGTGTCCTGGTCGCCGGCTGCACAGTGCCCTTTCCGACAATACCACTTTGCTTATAAGCATCTTGTCTGTCCTGGTCGTCGGAAAGGGCACTGCAAAGCCGCCTGCAATGCGGTAGCATGACAGCCAGATTGATGTCAGAGGAGATGTCATGGGGGGCTTTTTTGTAGTATGGCACATAAGTGTAGCCCTTTGGCACCGCAGCAGGTGGAGCTGTTAGGTTCTGCAGGGAGTTTTCATTGTCAGTGATGGGGGGAGCAATGGGAACAGCCTTGGGTGGGGCATCAGGTGAGGATGAGAGTGGCACAGAGTTGACAGGAATTGTCATTTCCGCCGCGTGGCGGTTTGGTTGTTCTTGGTGGCAAGAGGTAGGGATGTGAACAGAAATGTTCTTTTCCAAGCTTGGCCGGAGGGGAAGTGCACACTGCAGGAGCAAGGAGGGCAATTTTTTCAGGGACTGAGCGGATTGGTAGGGGAAGACAAGACGGGTTGGCGTGAAGTCACGGCTTACCACAACATTCCGCTTGCTCAGATCCAGGAATCAACCAGCATCTGAGAACAGCTTGTATCCCAGGAACAGCAGGGGCTTAGATCTCACCTCTATTTTGGATGGTGGGGAATTGTGCACGTGCACCTTCAGGCCAAATGGGACCAGTGTGAGCACGTCTTGGACGGGTTCTATAGTGGCATTCATATCAAGTAGAGTGCTAACCGGCAATTTCAAGCCAAGTGATGCTGAAGGAAATACATTTATCAGCATGGATGAGTACCTTGAGGTCTCATCCCAGTAGTTGATTGGTACGTCCAATTGTTCTAGGAGGAATCACATCTTTGTGAGGATTGTCTGATTGAAGCGCTTGGCAAGTCTGTTTGTTTGAGGTGAGTCAGCCGGGCCTTGCTTGAGGACAATTCCATGTTTTGAAAGGAAGTTGTGAAACCTTGTCAACCCAAATTTGCCACCGCAATTGCAGTGTATGAAGCCCGGTGTGACGTCAAGTTGATTCTTAATCTTATGAATGTAGCCCATAATCCTTTCCTTGGCATTGGATTTGTTTTTCAGGATGAAGACCCTGTTGAACCTTGAGTAGTCGTCAATGATTTCCAGTATGTAAAACACCACTTGCTTGCACGGGGGAGGTACTTGAAGAAAATCCATGTGGAGTAGTTGGAATGGTTTCTTTGAGCTGGGTAGCGGGTTGGAGTGTGCCTTTCTTTTCATCTTTCATTCAGAGCAGATGTTACATCAATACAACGGCGGGAATGGTTTTGGTGTGGGGATCTTGTGAAGATGTAGAAACTTTTTAAGGTACACGTACGAGGGGTGACCAAGGGTGATATGCCAGTCCACTGTGGAGTTGGTTAAGTTGGCCATGTTGATGTGCAACGGAGGGGAGTAGTATGAGATGTAGAGGTTACCAATACACAGAAATCAATAGAAAATTCAATCCGCAAGTTTCACAAGTACTGTGCAATGTTTATGAACCACTCGCAGACCGTGATCTTCTAGCTGAGTGGCTGAGATGAGGTTCCTGGGACTGTCTGGAGCGTAGAAAACAGGGAAGATTGTGGTACCACCTATGTTTAGTTTTCCGAGGTGGGTTACTTTGATATGGCCCCCATATGTGCTGAGCTGTTTGGTGACTGGGGTGGGATCAAGTAGCAGCAAGAGATTGCATACAGTTGATCTTGACACCCTGGAGTCATAGAACAGTTCAAACCTAGGGTCATTGGGAGTGGAGGTTTCATACAGCAAATCTTTACAGGTGAGAAACCCACAGTCGTCCGGGTCAGTGGATTCTTCAGCCATCATAAGGGCATCATTGGCCTGATCTTCTGTGTGAGATTCCTTGGAGCAGTCTTTGGTGATGTTGATTGAGTGTTGTGACCAAAGTTGCTTAAGTTCTTGATCAAGTTTTTCTATCTGGGCAGCTAATGACGTGGGTTGAGAGCGTAGTTGAGGGTTCTTTCTTGTAGGAGACACTGGTTGGGGTCTGAAGGGTGGAGTTTGTTCTGGTTTATCTCTCACTGTTATGGATGTTTCCTTATCAGATTTAGTTGGACCTGGTTGGTTGCTAGAGGCATAGTAGCTGGTATCAATGGAGTTTGATTTTTGCCTTGAGTCTTTGACTAGGACTCTGGTTGAGACTTCCTCCAGTGTAAAGGGTTGAATGTTGTAGAGTGTTGACGTTGTGGTGCTCCAAAACCTAACCTATAGCCATTAGACTCACTTTTCTAGTATAAGGAAAGCTCCAATCATCAAAAATACCTCAAAAATGGATTCTACACCAAAAATAACCCCTAGTCACTCAGCCAAAGTACCCCTCTATCTCCCATGGTTTAGAAGATACAGCTCAAATCAACCCTGGCCTACCCATACCCCTACCAGGTGTCACAGACCAGTGAAGGTTCATGGACATACCCTGGATGCCTTCAAGAACATACCCCATACAGTACAACCATACAGCACCAAAAAAACCTTCAACAGCATACATAATTAATATATGCAAGGCACTGCATGAAGAACCAAACAAATCACCTGTATACACAGCAATATATGAAAGACACTGCATGCAGAGGCTGTACAGCAGCATACAGGACATAATACAGAAGCAATATATGCAAGGCACTGCATGGAGAACCAAACAAATCACCTGTAAACACAGAAATATATGCAAGACACTGCATGCAGAGGCTGTACAGCATCATACAGGACACTATACAGAAGTAATTTATGCAGGGGGCACCTGTATCTATGCAGAACAGCAATGCATGCAAGGGTGTACATGCATGTAGATCCTGCACAGCCTCCTCCTCTGACCAGCAAAAATGCCTCATGAACTGTATTCACTGTATCAGGGAGACCCTCAGGGGCAGCCCTGAGGGCAGGATTTTCTATAAATGGAGGGCCTCTCTCCCCCATCCAGGTCCCATCAATCAGTTCCCCCCATCCTTCCCTCCAAGGGACCACCATGCCTCTTAGGCACCCTTAACCCATACTTTACTACCCTCAACCATTATCCCATAACCCATACTATCATCATCACCAATACCATATTCCATATCATCACCATCACCATCACCATCATCATCACTATCAACCATCCCCATCACCATCACCATCATCAACACATACTTTTGACCATGACCCAATCCAATAACCCATAATTTTGACCATCCACCACCACCATTATTTAATCCATAACCCATACCTGTGAACATCACCACCATTTGCCCATAACCTGAACATCATCACCTACCATCATCATCATCAGTCATCATCATCACCTACCATCATCATCATCAGTCATCATCATCAGCTACCATCATCACCATTGGTCATCATCATCATCACCATCCATCATCAACATCACCTACCTTGACCATCATCCATCATCATCATCACTCACCATCATCATCATCAGTCATCATCATCATCCATCATCATCACCTACCTTGACCATCATCAGTCATCAGCATCACCTACCTCATCCATCATCATCCATCATCATCACCTACTTCATCAATCATCATCATCATCAAACATCATCATCAGTCATCAAATATAGGCCCAACCATTTCAAGCTTTATTCAAATCATCACCTGTATCACCAAAGGAGTATCAATCAGTAACCAATAAAATAAATATAAAAATATATAAAGGAAAAGACTGTAGAAAGGAATCTTCCCTTACTCAGCTTCTATCCACCAGGTCACCTATCTGTTCCATCATTTCTTCCTTATCAAGCTTGAATACATTGATCCTAGGTCTGATAGAGACTACTATAGTAGCAACTCTATTTGAAAATCAGCCACCATTTCTCTTTTTCTTTTATTGTTGTGAGACTACTATAGTACTCAGAGGGGCAGGCAATTCAAAACCACCCTTAGTATTCCTCTATCTTATTTGTAGTTGCAATACAAAATTCCCCCTCAAGTGACTGCCAGCAAGCTATTTGCTACTTTTTTACCCAATCCCAAAGAAGTCTTCACAATGTGATGCTTGATATTAGATCATCCTGTTGGAGGCTTTTGATAAAAAATACCGCAGCCAGGGCAGTGGAAAAAGTCATGATTTGATTCTTGGCTGGTTGGCCATCAATCATGTTGGTGAGGTTTACGTAGGAGGTTTTAAACAATGATTTATGTTCCCGCAGGCTTCTACCTGGTTTGTAGGTAAGGTTGACCAATTGAATTAGGGTGTCCCCAACGACTATCAATGAGCTTTTGCCGCATTTGTTAGCAAGTGAGCGGTAGGCTTTACTGAAGCTTGACTTGCTTGATTTGACGAAGGACAGCAGATCCCTTTTGACTGAGTTTCTTAGCAGGCTGAGAGCTAGGGAGTTCTTGCGGCGGTAAGTTTGTGTTTGAGAGTTGGCTTTGATCCATTCATTGTCTAGGATTTCCTTGTGAACTTTCCCAATGAGTATGTCCTCAAACGCGCTTTTCCAGTCGTGCCAGTTGCTCTGGTTAAGCTTTACTATCTTTGAGATTTAGTCAAGTAGTTGTTGTCAGAGTCCTCCAATTTTGGGATGAGAATGGGGTGTCCTTTTCTTTCAGCCATTGGGTATGGTACCTAATCTCAATGTGGGTTTCTATTCAGGATTTTGTTTTGAACCAAGGGTTGACTCTTGCTACCATGTAAATTTAACACTTGAGAGTCACTTTATTGCAGTTCAATATATTAATCTTGTAATAGTAAATCTTACTTGAGTGCACTACTAGTAATCCCGGCCTTGTTGATTGTAGGAGAAGATGACGGGAATTCTTTCTCCTCCTTGATGCTGCTGGGGTGCCAGGGAATGTTTTGCGTGCTGTACCGGATTTTGTGCTGATGGTTGGATGGCGGCAAGGATAGTGGACGGAGACAAGGTGGGACTGATCTTTGGGAGATGTGGAAGAGAGACAGAAGACAATGGAGGTGAGGGACTAGGAAGGATCCAGGGGATTCCCCATTGGGCAATCTCTGGCCTGCAATCCAACACAGGACCGGGCACACTTGCGGGAGCAATTAGCAAGGACTGCGTGAGTAGGTTGCAGGATCTTTAGTTAACACCCAGATCTTCTGCTACTTGCTCTAAAAAATGAAGGCTGTTGTTGGACAAATTTTCCCAGAATCATTCCAGGTCATTTCCTCTTCCAGAATTCTGCATGTGGTTGCATATTGACTCCTCCCTGCTCATACATTCACTCTTGATGGCAATGGAATCATCCTCACCCCTGTGAATCATTATTATGTGCTACAAATAAATATGGATAACCCCTCACAGATTATCTCATAACCCCCTTGATTTTATTTATCCATTTCTTTCTTGTTTTTCAATGGATCTTTTTGTTTGACTCAGAGAAATTACAAACAACATGTTTATTTGCAGCATAGTAATTAGAAACCTAAAAACTTTTTAAATTGGGTTTAGAGTGACCATACTCACTTTCATTGGGTTTGCCCCTTGGTTAAATCAAATAAAATTCTCAGCTTGGAAAAAGCTAGCAGAATAACTCCCATAAAAGATCTCAACCAGTAACTCCAATGATAGATAACACATGAATTCCCACCTCATGTGAACCCTGGACATTGATCACTCCTGCATGTCATTGCTTCCTATTCCTCCTTGCTTTTGTCATTTTCTGCTTTGTCAGAACCAATGCTGCTGATTTAATCTTCATCATAGCTTGGATCATCATCTTTTTTGTAATGATTTCCCCAGTCACCATCAGACAAATGGGTTTCAAAGTCCACTGGGCTATCTCCCAGTAGATCAATCACCCCCCCCTCAATATCAGACTTGGCATCTTTGTTTGGCTCTTCTTCATTGATTTATTCCTCTTTTTTCACAATGTCAGTCAATTGATAGTCTTTCAAAACTTGTTCAAGGTATTTCTTTTTGAAACAACTGTCAGGAATATTTTCATCTTTGTTGTAGTTGGGATAGTTTTTGGGAAACAGGGACTTGGAGAGATTGGGAAGGAAGACAAACTGATTAATGTCCGGAATTGTTTGCTGCTGACCAGCTGGCAGCTTGGCCAACCATTATTGGCGGTAGAAATCCAAGGGGAGCTGCTTTGGTGCCTTGAAAAACTTTGAGGAGATTGGTTCCACTGGCAACTTACAAGTTCTCATTTGGCTTGTCTTCGTGGTGGAAACTGCCACATTTTTCATTACCATGTCAAATCTACAAAAGAAAATATTGGCTGAATTTGAGCAATAAACAAGTGTCTTGATGGTGAAACAGCCATGATCTGCGTCCCACTTGTTGTAACTGTGGGCCTCCAGTGATGATTTTGCAGTAATGTTTGGGGAAATCATTCATCACTAGAAATTTCAATTGCGCTTAACATAGCTGAAAAAAAATAAGAACAGTTTAGTCATACTATAAAAGAATGAAAGCACTAAGCAACTAATCACTTACCAATAATTCTTTTGGATGCTTCACAGTTCCATAAAACTGTGATGTTTCCCAGATGTCTTGCATTCAGCATTAAATTTCTGGGCCAAGACATGATGAACATAGTGGTTATAGGCGCAAATAATAATCAAAGTCTTGTACTTCTATTTGTAATTGAAGTTCATGAAATTGTAAGCCCCTGCAACTTTCATCTGTCTAAAAATTTTGATTGCTGCAATTCAAAAGGCTGCATTGAACAAGCTCTTGGGGCCTTCTTCCAAGTTTGGTCTCCAGCATTGGATGCCAACTTTTTCCAGGTATCCATGAATGTAGCAGATGTGGCCATCATCAATGTGAATCAAGTTCCTACCAACTTTCAATCTACTGGCACAACAATCTTTTAAATTTTGGAAATTTTTTTGGGAAATTAATTGAGCTGATCTGGAATCCTGAGAGAACTTTTCAAACTCTTTGATGGATTGGAAGTTGGCGCAGAAGCTCCTGATGAACTCAGGGTTTACAGCAGGAGGTACCAATGAAGTCTGAATTAGGCCGCAGAGGAGTCTGACATGAAAAAACAGACATTCCTATGCATTTAAAGTGGGTAAGTTAGTTTCTGTGTTGGGATTGAATTAATTTAGGAGGCCTAACACTAACCTTGGTGGCCTTAATATCATCTGGAAAATCCTTGGTGATCATCTGATTGGGTTTTTTCTTGGTAGCAGATCCAGATGCATATTGAGTACTAGTACAAGAGTCCTTGCCTTTCTTGAGCGGGGTGGTGGTATTGCCTGGAGTAGTAGGGGCCAGCTTGGATTGAGCACAACGGAAAACATTTTTTTGGGTTGATTTGAAAACTAATGGGGCCCACTTTTTGACAGGTGGAGTTGATGTTGTTTTTTTCTTGGCATCCTGGGTCTTCTTTGGCTCTGCAGCTTGCTTGGGGCAAGTTTTTGCACTAGTCAAGGCTTTTGGGTTGGAATCTAGCCCTTTTGATAGAAAATACTTGGTGGTTGAGGGAGCATCATGTAACTCAAGCTGGTTGATTCTTTCTTCCATCTTTCTTAAGGTGCTATGAAGACTGGACTTGACTCTGGCTTCAAGGGTGGTGGCTTGATTGGCTAGATCTGCGGAAAACATGGCCTCAAGGTTTTGGGGGTTAAATGTTGGAATGGGGGGTTTCACATAGTTTGGTGGCGCATTTGAGTGACTGGGAGCTGGGGGGGGGGGACCTCATTGTTAGCCATGTTCTTGGTCAGGTTGGCAGAATTAAAGTAGTGGGGATGGAGGGTCTTAGATAGGGTGGAGAGGGGGCGGTGATGAGGAGGGGATATTTCATGCGGTTGAGGAATAGCAAAGTGGCTTGCCAGGGTGGGGGCTGGGGGACCAAGGGCAAAAGGAATTCTCATGACAGCTGTCTCACAAGCTGTCGCGTGATGGATCAGTTGTGGATTCTACTGTTGCCCAACAGTTGTATGCAACTTGGAAGGCACAACACCAAAATGGCCCAAGTGACAATTATGCAAAATAGCCACCAGTTTTCTTGCAGTGTGAGCTATAATGGCTTGGTGCAAGGTGTACTTCACAACACACCCCCATACACCAAACACCCATTTGGAGTGCCCTTTAACCCCATAGTCATGCATTTTTATTCAATTTTATAGCATAATATTCACAAGAATCAGGATGCTACAGCTGCAGTGCTGGGCTCATAACCTGTAATGACCAGAAAAAGGTAACACAGTCAGTGGGAGTTGAACCCCAATCTACCCAATGCATGTGGGGTTCTCTAACCATTGAACTGTAACCACTTTTTGCAAGGTGTACATCAAAAAAAGGATTTCATACTATGGGTTTTCCCCAATACTAGAAGAATACAGTTTTCCCGCTATTTCCAGAATTCCCAGAGATTCTTATACAGAATACCGTTGTGGTGTCAATTTATAGACACGGATTGGGAACTGCGTCGCAGCTGCGCGCTCAGAATTGGAGGCAAGCGGGCTCAGCATTAGGGTATGCCGAGTGCTCAGCAGCGGCAGCTGCTGTTTGGCTCCGCAGCTAGTGGACGGGTCGGGCTCAGCATTGAATGCGGCCTGGGCGGCGATCCGGCCCGGAGATCAGATTCGGAAGGTAGTGCGCTCGACTAGGTTTGCGGGCGCGCTGGTTTGGATACGTAGGGGGGGAGCAATCCCCGGGCTATAAAGGGACGGATGGAGCGCGCGCAAGGGCGCGGATCATGCCAGATATTACCGGACATCCACAACGGGCGCGGACGAACCAATACAGACAGGCGCGGGGGGCTCCAAGTAGGGCCCGGTGCAAGGACCGCGTCATGAGAAGGACAAACCAGATGGACAGAACGGCGTATGGAAGTTGGGGGGGGGAGTTTGGTACGGAGGTGTGGAGAGGAGGCTAGGGTTTCTGTCTTGGGATTGTTTTCTGTTTTTGTTTTCATACTGTTATTTGCGCGTGTACTTAGGTTAGGGTTGAGAGGGAGGACTTATCCTCATTCTTGACTCCGGGTTGGGGAGGAGGGCATGGAGGCATGGAATGGAATCAGACCATCACATCACTGGATTGGATCAATCATCTCACCAAGAGATTAAAGGAAATCATACCGGATACACATGCAGGTGGAAAGTTCTTAGGATTGAAGGATTGGCAATTTCATTCTCTCTCTACTTTTCTTTATCTCTTTATCTCCTTATTTATATATTTCATTTAAGTGCAACTTTGGGAATCCCCATCTCCTGTCAAACGCAGGGCACCGTTAACTTCCAAACCTTGGGACAATTATAGGGGGATAACCCTTATTCTTTCCACATCTGGGGGTCTGACCAGGAAGTAACACTCCGTTTCTTGTCTTTCGAAGGTAACTGGGCGCAATGTCCTATCCATACCTCCCTACAGTTGCTTCCTCTTCTTCTTCTTCTTCTCCTTCCGTTTCCAGGTCCGCTACTCCAACCCCACTTGCGTCTTCCATCCCTCCCCCTCCCCCTCCCTCCGCTCAACCCAGGACAAGCTACGCCGTTCCCCCATTGGTCTCCAGTGACCATGAACCCACTTGTCCAGTTCGCATCAGGCGGCGCGACTACCCTCACATCCAATTCAACACTGCGGATGTGGAGTGATTCATCTTGAGATACAAAGGTATTGCAGATGCGGAAGGTGCGTTGGACGCCAATAAGGCCCAGATTGTTGTCCTGTTCATTAAGGACAAAGAGAATCTCCGGGATGTGGAGGAGATGGAAGGCTACAAGAATCAAGATTGGCCAAAACTGAAGGCAGATATCCTAACGCGGTGGGGTAGGCGCAAACCTTGATTCCGGGAAAGCAATTTCAACTGCGTGGCCTCAGAGGCGAGCGCGCGCGGAGGAGTCAGGAATCGGGTGGAGCTGGCGGATTACACCTTGACATTCAATCGGATCTATCGGTACTTGTCAAAGAACGAGGTGGTGGCAGGACAGACTGGGGCCATGAAAAGCGCGTTTCTGGGAGGTTTAGGCGCTCAACTCTGGGCAAGGGTGCAGCGGCATCTTTACAATCATAACTTGGTAAAGCGGTCATTGGACAGGAGTATTGCGCTCCTTCCGGAGCTGGCTGTCATTTGCCAGGTGGTGGAGAGTGAGCTTGACTTAGAAGATCTTATTGAGGATACCGCTAAGTCCTTCCCAGCGGGACCAAAGAAATCTTCCCCCCAGGTTTTGGCTCCGGTGCAATTTACGGCCCCGGTTCCACCTACTTCCACGCGTGTTCCAGTTCCTCAACCCACGCCCGCCCCTCCAGTAAGTGAATTGACGGAGCTTATGAAGGATTCGAAGATCTGCATGAGCCATATGGGCCAGCAGCAGCCGCGAGGGCCTCCACTGCACATGGTGGAAGGGTTTTGGCCACCTGGTACTTTTGTGCCAAGGGGGTGCTTGTACTGCGGGGCAAACAGTCATTGGCAATTGGCGTGCGAGGAGCTTACAAAGGATCTCAAAGCGGGATTGGTTTGACCGGCGGGGATGGGGTACATGTTTCTGACGGGCAAACAGATTCCAATGGAGCCAAGCCAGCCCACTGCAATGCAGCATGTGCGCACACGGGGTCAGGAGGCGGGAAAAACGGCGCAAGCTTCACTAGGCATTGTTACCAGTCCCGGTTTGTGGCAACCACCTTTGGTGGAAGCTGAGGTAAGGGTAGTGGAAATGGAAGAGAAGGTGGAAGTCTCCAATAAGATGGAGGTGGATGCAAAGGATCGACCCCCGTCAACCGTTCCAAAACCGGCTGCACGCGCGCCCTGAATCAAGGTGCCGGCAGCAAATCCTGTAGGGAAGAAGAAAGCGGCGGACATCGTGCAAAGGGTAATGGGTAACAAGAATCCTGTCCTGCTGACCTTGCCGGAACTGGTGGCTGTGTCTCTGGTGGTGGTAGACAAGATGGTTCAGGAGTTGCGGGATTGCGGTCAGGGCCGGGTACCTCAGAGGGTGCAGCGGGTTCATGTGGCGCGGAAGGAGGAGGGGCGCGAGGAGTGTGAGTTGATATTGATTTTGACTTGGCTCGCTTACGTTCCAATGGCCATAGCGGGGAGGAAGGTGTGGGCTATGGTGGACAGCAGTTCAATGGTGAACCTTCTGCCATTGCCGATGGTGGATGATTTGGGGTTGGTTTGGCGGCAATGCGCAATGGGTCTCCGCGCGCTCAAAGTAGGGGAGTGTTGTGTGGATAGGGTAGTTGAGGAGGAGGAGGTCAAGTTTGCAAGGGTCTGTAAGCCTCTTTCTTTTCTTTCAGTTGATTGTGGGGATGTGATTTTGGGAAGGCCGTTCATGTTTGGGTTCCAAGCACAAATGGTTTTCAATCCGGAGGTGGGAACGCAGGCGTTGACGGTGGAGGATTTTTTTGGCAGAAGGTTTGAGACAACTATCTGCAATCACGGGAAAGGCAAGCAAAGGAGAGTGTTGGAGTATGAGGAGGAACCGGACGGAGAGTTGGTCTGTGACGGGCGACCCTTGGAGGATTTTTTCTAGTCAACCAAGGAGACCGCATGGAACAAGCTCCGGTTCTGCGCAGGCGGTCAACTAATGAGGAGCAAGGAGGGGAAGGAAGGAAAGTGCAGGGCGCGCACGTCGCAGAAGTAAGTCCCTTTTCTCAGTATGCATCACCCGAGGGTACTAAGCTTTGAAAACCCTATCATTGTGCCACACTTGTGAGAAAAGGCAAAAGCCGCGGTTACATTCTTTGCAGGACCTACAGCAAAGGATGCGTGCGGATGATGCAGTGCAATTCTGGCAAGTACAAGCCGGTGTTGCGGAAGGTCTGACCAAGGAATGAGCCGATGCCCCAGGAATTGAATGGACCGCTTTGACCAATTGCTTGGTTGCGGGACCCTTGGGTCACGCCAATTAAGGCTTTGGGGTGGGTTACTAGTTCGGCCCGGATCAAGGAGAAGCGGATTGCAGCTTTCAATTTTGGCCCAACGGGATGGTTGAGTACGGAGGAGTGTGAGTTTCTGGTTTTGGTTCTGGTTCTTTGGGAAAGAGCGCTCCCGTTTGGACCTGAAGAGCGGGGGCTTCTGAAGAACAATATTGGCGACCCCTATGTCATCCCCACTGTCGATCACGAGCCGTAGCAGATCAAGCCAATTCCAATACCACGGGAGGTCCAGGAGCAGTTTCTGGAGTTGGTGCGGGAACGGGTGAAGACTGGCCTCTACAAACAGTCAACGTCTAGTTACTCCAGTCCAATCTTTGCGGTAGTTAAGCAGGACGGAAAGTCCTTGAGGATTGTCCATGATCTACAGCGGCTCAACTCCTTTATGATCTGGAACGCAGGACAGCCCCCTTGCGTTGAAAAGTTCCTTGAGTAAATGGCGGGGAGTGCTTGTTACCGTTAAGTGGATGTGATGGGGGGATATGACCAGCGCGAGTTGGATCCTTGCTCTTGTTGGAGTACTTATATCTGATGCCACCCAATAGGTCCCAGGTATACCATACTGTTTCTGTCTCTGTTTTCCTTTCCTTTTCTTTTTCTACTTCCTTCTCCTCATATCAGTTTCCTCATGACTCAACCATCAGAAATATCAATTTAAAGGTGTGCTTCACCCGTCTGTCACACGCGCTCACTCATACTTGTCCATACTTGTCTCAGTCTGTGTTTCACCCATGCTCATATGTCACTTTCACTGCTCATGTCACATTGTCCGTGATATCTTGTCAACCACCACTACCTGAGGACAGAGGTCAAGGCAGAAAGAAGTTTTTCTTCTTCATCCTTCTTTCTGCTCACTCCTCTGCGTCTCCTCAGGTAAGATTTATTTTCTGAATCATCTGTTTCTTTTTATTTCTTTTTCCTGCTTTGTTTTCTCCAGTGACTGAGTAATAAGCATCCTTCTTTCTGCTCACTCCTCTGCGTCTCCTCAGTGAACTCAACAGGTTATGAGCCCAGGTCGTTCATCATCACGACTCAATTTATCCCAAGAAGGATCTGACTCAATTCCTTGTTGTTAAATTTTAACCGTACCTTGTAATACAAACCACAATGGAAGAATCCCAAACCGGACATCCTGTCCTGAAGACACCATCAATTACTCCGCTTAACTCTCCCGGATCTGAATCAAACTACCTCAACTGGGCAATGATTCTTTGCATCCACTTTAGGGCAGCCGGTGTAAGCTATCTGTTCAACAACAATCCAACCAAGACCAGTCCGGAAACGCTGTCTCAAGATAATCTGGCCGTCTGTTCCATAATCTCAAGATCCATCCTCCCTGTCAACTTCCAATACATCAGAAAGTATGAAGAGAGCGCTCTGGGAATGTGGAACGCGCTGAAGGAAGCTCATCAAGACAATTCGTTGGGAGGAAGGATGTACTGGATCAGAAAGTTGCTTCTAACAAAACTCAACGATAAAGATATGACCACCCATCTCTCTGAAATAGTGTCCTACGGCAAGAAACTCGGCTCACTTATCACTCCCAAAAATCCTCTAACCTCAGACAACCTTCAATCAACTGAAATCTTACTGTCCCTCCCGGACAACTGGCTTGGATGCGTCTCAAGTATGATGAACGAGGAATTGGTTCCATTGTCTAAAATAATTACCGCACTTAAACAAGAACACCTAAGGATACAGACTTGAATCGAGGATGAGATAGGCCATTCAGTCAACACTAAAACAATAGCAAGAACTCAGCCTAAAAAGAAGTCGACTCAGAATTCAAACAGCTATACTAGAACCTATTACTGTACCAACTGCAAGACGGAAGTACATTCATTCTCCAGGTGCCCAGAGGTGCTTCAAATTATCAAACAGTCAAAAAGAAACAACCAGCGACCAAATGACAGAGGAGTCAGATCCAAACCATCTAACGCGAACGCAAGCAAGGCCGTTGTGGAATAAAAATCAGAAGATGGAGACTCGGACAACCTCTCTGACTCTCAAATCATTGTCCACGCTGGTTCAACCATCTGCAATCTCACCAATTCGACAGCCTATCTGAAGAGAGATTTCAATCTCAACTCCGGGTGTTCAGTCTCCATGACTCCATACAAATATCATGTCTCCAATTGAAAGACAAACCACACTCCTGTTTGCCTTGCCGACAGATTCACCATCACCTCTGTGGCAGAAGGATCACTGCCTCTCCCTTTCTGTCAAATCAGGACTCTCGTGGTTCCAAAATTGAACGAACCGCTTCTGTCCGTTTCAGGCATCTGCAACTCAGGGCTCATTGTTGTATTCTCCGAAGACGGGTGCAAAATATTTGACAAGAACGTCACCGACTTAACAACCTTTTCTCTCCAATCAGGATATCAAAATGGGAACCTATACTACCTCCCAAGACAAGAAGTGAGCGGCTATGACTCTCTCTCCTCAGCTGTTTCTCATTCACCTGACGACAGTCTTTTTGGCTATCATAGCAGGCTGTCCCATTTGAATCTCAAGTCCCTCAAAAAGCTCCTGAAATCACACAATATCTCCCCGCTCCCGTCAAACGATTTTGAGGTCCAGCAATTCCCAATCGGCATCAAATCTAAAATGACTAGGACTCCCTTCCACACTCGACTCTCTCACAGATCAACTAGACCGGGACAAATCATTCACTCCAAGGTCTGCAGTTTTGAAACCACGTCTCGAGAAGGGTACAAGTATTTTGTCACGTTTATCAATGATTACTCCAAAGCTCTTTTTGCCTATCCAATCAAAAACAAGTCAGACGTATTCCAGTGCACCAAAATCTTCATCCCTTTTTTTGGAAATCAATACCAAGCCCAGATTTCTTCACTTTGTACCAACAATGGAGGTGAATACCTCAACCAGTCAATGAAAAATTACCTCAAATCAAGGGGAATACTCATCAAACCTGGGCCGCCACACTCCCCTCAACTCAACGGTGTTGCTGAACGGTCCAATTGCACAATATGCAACATGATTCAAGCCTCACTCATCTCCTCCCATCTACCCAAATCCTTCTGGGCAGACGCTCTCAGACACTTGATTTTTGCTTTCAACTCTTTTCCTTGTAAAACTCCCTCTGGATTTGTGTCACCCAACTCTCTTCTCCGTTGCGATGATGTCCCACTATCATATCTCCATCCTTTTGGCTGCAGAGTTTGGTACAAGGTCCCTGAAGCAGACCAATCAAAGCTCAACAGGAAAGGAAAGTGCGGAGTTTTACTATCCTATCTACCCGACGGCAACAGATATTGAATCCTTGACTCTCAAAGCCGCAAGGTCATTAAATCACGCGACTGTCTCTTCAACAATGCTATTTTTCCTAACAACCATCCCACCAGCATGGATAATAACCCTCAACTCTCACCCACATCTGATCTCCTTCAGATTCAAACCACCCCAAACCCACCTGCAAGTACCAGCGTCCCAACCGACAAAGCTATACAGCTGCCTCTGGATGACTTGTCCACCCAATCACCATGTGCACCTCCTATCACCCATCCTGGTCCAGATCCTGTGTTCAGACACTACCAGCCTGATCCATTGTCCCGGCCGCGCTCATTGAGTGCTAGCTCATCTGGCTCTGACTGGATCCCACCTCTCCCCACCCAGCATGTCCCCACCTCCCCACCCTCTCCCTTTTCCGTTCATGATCCTCTGCCTTCCCCTCTCCCTACTCCTCCCGTTGAAATCTCTCCCCCCGCTCCAACCGTCACCCTCCCTGTCACCTCTCCCCCCATCCGCCGTTCCTTGAGGCAACGTCAATCTCCCAGTTGCTATGGAAATTTCTCCCGATCCATTTCCGTTAAAGACAACCTTGTCGCTCCGAAGACCTGGAAACAGCTCCTCAAATCACCGCATTGTTGCCAATGGATTCTCTCCGCACAGGACAAAATGTCCTCGCTCCAGGGTATGGGAACATGGAAACTTGTCCCTCCACCCAACGGTAGGAAGGTCATCCGTTGTAAGTGGGTTTTCAAGGTCAAACGCCGACCAGACGGCTCAATTCTTAGTCTCAAGGCCCGCCTTGTTGCAATGGGTTTTTTGCAAATCCATGGGCTCGATTTTGATGAAGTTTTTGCTCCAACTCTCCGCATGGAAAGTCTTTGCCTTGTGTTCTCTCTGCTAGGCCACAACAATTGGTTTGGCCATCAAATTGACTTCAAAACTGCCTTCCTGAACGGCCACCTGGACAAACCAATCTACATGTCCCAACCGCCAGGATTCAAGGATCCGTCTTGCCCTGACTGGGTCTGTGAAGTCTCACACGCGATCTATGGACTATGCCAATCCCCTCGCCAGTGGAACCTTGAGCTGAGCTCTGCAATGCTCTCTCTTGGTCTGTCACAGTCCTTGTATGACCTGTCTCTCTATTACAGGCTCGACGGTGGGGTTCTCAAGGGAGTAGTTGCTGCTCATGTTGACAACCTTGCTGTTGGGGGGACGCCTGGTTTTGTTAAAACCTTTGTCACTGGAATCAGCAGTAAGTTCAAGGTTGGTTTGGATGAGGACCTCCATCTATTTCTGTTGCTATCCGTCCAGCGCGACTGGAAGGCTAAAACCGTCTCCATTGGCCAGTCCCACTACATTGAATCTGCCTAAAATCGCTTCCTGCCCTCAACCCAGTTAACAACCTGTTGGTCTCCAACCACAAATTCCTTCAAGTTTCTCCAGAAGCGGACTCCAGACTCTCCTAAAGCCCCGCCCGAATACAACCAACTCATTGGTTCCTTGCTTTGGGTCTCCCAATGCTCGCGCCCTGATGTTGCTTTTGCGGTCAACCTGCTCTCTCAATTTCTTCAAGACCCCTCACTTGATCACTGGCGCGCCACAATCCGGATCCTCCAATATCTCAAAACCTCTGCCAATCTGCAACTTTTCCTTGGAGGCCAATCCCTCAATCTCATTGGCTATACAGACTCTGACTGGGCTGAGGACTGCCTCGACAGACAATCCAACTCTGGATACACCTATCAACTTGGTTCAGGTGGCATCTCCTGGAAATCATAGAAGCAGCCCACGGTCTCCCTCTCCAGCACCAAGGCAGAGTAAAAGGCTCTGTCCAATGCCTGTAAGGAAGGCTTGTGGCTACAAAATCTGCTGGCTGAACTCCACCTTCAAGACTCTTCACCAGTTGTTCTTTTTGTTGACAACAGCGGTGCTGAGGCACTGGCAAAAAATCCCCTTCACCACTCTCGAACGAAGCATATTGACGCAAGACATCACTTCATTCGCAAATGCGTCAACCGGTCTCTCTTTGAGGTTTGACACATTCCCACTGCTGACATGCTTTCTGATATGCTCACAAAACCTCTCCCCAGGGTTATGCTTCATAGACACTGCTCTCCTTTTGGCTTAGTATGACATGCTCAGCATGGGGGGGTGTGTACTTATATCTGATGCCACCCAATAGGTCCCAGGTATACCATACTGTTTCTGTCTCTGTTTTCCTTTCCTTTTCTTTTTCTACTTCCTTCTCCTCATATCAGTTTCCTCATGACTCAACCATCAGACATATCAATGTAAAGGTGTGCTTCACCCGTCTGTCACACGCCCTCACTCATACTTGTCCATACTTGTCTCAGTCTGTGTTTCACCCATGCTCATATGTCACTTTCACTGCTCATTTCACATTGTCCGTGATATCTTGTCAACCACCACTACCTGAGGACAGAGGTCAAGGCAGACAGAAGTTTTTCTTCTTCATCCTTCTTTCTGCTCACTCCTCTGCGTCTCCTCAGGTAAGATTTATTTTCTGAATCATCTGTCTCTTTTTATTTCTTTTTCCTTCTTCTTTTTCTCCAGTGACTGAGTAATAAGCATCCTTCTTTCTGCTCACTCCTCTGCGTCTCCTCAGTTAACTCAACAGCTCACGGCCTCTGACGGCATTTGAGACTGGGTTGGGAAGAATGCAGCTGACTTGGCTACCGCAGGGCCCAACAAATTCTGTGGCGGTGTACCAGGCGCAAATAGCTTGGATCCTGAAAGATGATCTTCCGGAGGGAGTCCAAATCTTGATCAACGACGCGGGCATCAAAGGTCCAAAATCTGATTACGGAGGAGCAGAGCTGGTTGGAGTTCCCGGCGTCCAACGTTTTGTGTGGGAATACGCGCAGACGTTGGAATGCATCCTGTTTTGCATCAAGGAGGCAGGACTTACGGTGTTGGGGAAGAAGTTGATGATTTGCGTTCCAGGGCTTAAAGTCCTTGGCCATATTTTTGCTTCTGACAGCCGAGGCATTGCAGAGAAGAAGCAGAACAAGGTCCTTGAATGGCCAACCCCGGGGACGGTGTTGCATATACTTCAGTTCTTGGGATTATGTAGCTATGTGCGTATGTTCATCAAGAGGTTTGCGGAATGGCTAGCCCTCTCCAATCACTAACGCAAAAAGGCGCGGAGTGGAAGCGGGGAGAAGAGTGCGATCGCGCGTTCCAGAAGATCAAGGAGATTGTGGGACGTGACATTGTGCTCCGCGATCTCGACTACAGCGCAGGAGGAATTAGGCTAGCAGTTGATTCCAGCAAATTTGGCGCGGGGGGGTTCTCACTCAAGAGGACAAGGGCAAGGATAGGCCGGTGCTTTACGAGTCGGTCACCTTCACTCCGACGGAGATCCGGTACTCTCAGCCAAAGTTGGAGTTGTGCGGGGTCACCAAGATTGTGCGACGGCTTCAGTATCTCTTGTGGGGGGTTCACTTTGAGCTTTTGGTGGATTCGGAGGCGCTGGCGCCGATGATCAATTCCCCGGTGTTACCCAACGCTCCTATGACCAGGTGGGTGGTGTTTCTTCAACTTTTCTCCTTTGCTGTTGTTCATGTTCTGGGGAAAGCGTTCACTATTCCCAACGCGTTGTCACGGTATCCAAGGGATGACCCATTTGAGGATGCGGAACTGCTTGATGTGGAGACCCCGGTTGTCAAGGTAGGGGTTTTGGAGGCAGGCTTTCAGCTTCTGCTCCGGCAGATCGGGCGGTACGCAATTTTTTGCAATTACTTGCGGGACCTTTGTTTTCCAAACGGAACTACGGACAAGCTCATGCAATGGGCAAAGCGGCGGGCAGGCAACTTCTACGTACAGGAGGGGCAGCTTTGGCGGCGGAAGACTCCGGTTCCTCTTGTGGTTACCACTTCAAGGGCGGATCAGGAAGCTATCCTCCGAAGCCTTCACAACAATTTTGGCCATTGAGGGGGGGTCAAAACGCAGAAGCTTGTGAAAGAGCGGTTCTGGTGGCGGGGGGTAGTGCGTGCGGTACGGGAATGGTTGGCATCCTGCGAAGCCTGTCAACGGCGGAGCGCGAAATTGCCTAAGGAAGTTGGAAACCCCACAGGGGAAGAAACCCTCTTTGGTCAAGTCTTGCTTGATGTTGTCCACATCAAAGCGGGCAAGTTTGCCTATCTGCTTGTTGCGGGGGACAACCTGTCCGGTTGGGCGGAAGCGCGTCCGTTGGTGAAGCTCTCGGCAGACAAATTTTCTCTGTTTCTGGAGGAAGATTGGTTTGCGCGGTACGGGTTGCTTTGTCTGGTTACGGTGGACGGAGGGGCTGAGTTTTGCGGCCGTTTGGTCAAGTTGGTGAAGAGTTGCGGAGCCAAGTTTGGCCAAGTAACGGAGTATTATCCCAAGGGGGCCGGCATGATCAAACGCGGGCATCAACCAATCAAGGACACCCTGGTCAAGATGTGCGGGGAAGACGGAAAGCGCTGGAAGGAGACCCTTCCAATAGTTCTGTTTGCGGATCGGATTTTGGTGAAGCGGTCAACAGGCTACTTGCCGTACAAGTTACTTTTTGGACAGCGCCCCGTGCTTCCGGTGGACATTGAGTTGGAGACGTTCCTGGGGGTTTCCTGGTGGAAGGTGAAGACTTCCGCCAAATTGCTTGAGGCTCGCGCCAAACAGCTCCTTTGACAGGACGGGATGCTCACAAAGGCCGCGGACCGGCTGAAGAAGACTCGGACGGCATTGGTGCGCTATTGGGACGAGGGCTGCTTGCATCATCTCCGGGATCCCTTGCAGAAGGGGGATTTGGTGCTCCTGTACAACCTAAGTCTGGAGTATCAGTGGGGGAAGTTGTTTGCTAACCGGTGGAACGGCCCATTCCGCGTGTCGTCCAAGTTCAAGGGCGGCAGCTATCAGTTGGAGGAACTAGACAGTACTCCTCTGAAACGGAAGGCGGAAGCTTTGCATGTCAAGCGCTTCTTTGCGCAAGGATCTACCTTGTTTGACGAGACAGCGGAAGGGGGTGAAGGATCAGACAAGGGGATTTTGGAGCGCGGCAATGGTGTTGGAAAGCAATCCGGGGATTTGTCTTTGGGCGGAGAAGTGGAGAACATGCCGTTGCAACGGAGTAGGCGGTTGCGACCAGCTGGGGACAGTGGCCAAGTTGGGGGGGCTGGTGGGGGAAGGGGATAAGCTTGATTTGGTGAGGGGGTGCTCTAGCCGGTTCACAGCCGGAACAACTAGACACCCCAGAATGTTTGTTTCTCTCTGTTTCTTTCTTATCTGGATTGTGAGGTCTTTGCTGGCTTGGGGTTTTTTTTGCAGGAAATGCGGGCGCGGCGCGGAGCCGGGTCCGCAAACTCAAGGAAAAGCCCCGCAAAACCGGGAGGTGTGGGAAATCCTGCGGATAAGGGAAGCGGGACAAAGAGCGATTTGCGGGAGGTCTACGGCTGTCGCGCGCAAAAAAAAAAAAAAAGTGTTCTTTTCTATTTTTCTTCTCTGTTGGTTTCTTTTTCTCTTTTTCTTTCTCTCAGGATATCTCAAGGATGGGTGGCTGGTATGGTATTAAGCTTGATTTGGTGAGGGGGTGCTCTAGCCGGTTCACAGCCGGGACAACTAGACACCCCAGAATGTTTATTCTCTCTCTCTCTCTCTTCCCTTACAGTGGCGCGCGCTGGTGTTTTGGTTGTTGTGTTTGTTACAGGAAGGGTACAGGGAACTGTGTGGCAGTTTGTCTGGGGCAGTCCAGGTGCCTCTTTTGGAACGGCTAGTCACTTACGGTTGCTCACAAAGCAAGCGCGCGGGTGCCGACTCAATCTCGGACTCACTCTCTCAAAGCGCGGCCGCGCACTTTTTTCTCAGAAGGAAAGGACCTTGCGCGGAGACATGTATTTTCTTAATAAAAAGGGAAGCGCGGTAAAACAACAAGAAGAGAGAAAGTAGAGGAAAGGGAGAAGGGGAAAAGGGGGGGCAATGCGCCTACGCCATCTTCATCATTTCCTCCATTTCCACCCTCGAGGACGCCAGTAGAGCCCGGAAAGAGTCCAGGAGTTCGCACCGGGATTCTGAGGATTGTGCGCCGGGGATTGCAAGGAAGTTCCGGAGCATCGTGGTTGACCTTTCCGCGAAAGCTTTGAAGCCGGCCGCCGGGAGCGCCATTACAATCGGAATCTCCGGGATCTTGGGAGGGCTGGCTGGAGGAGTGGCCAGTGAAGATGGTGCCTCTGGGGAACCAACAGAGCGGGGGCTCGGTCCAGCTGGAGGTGATGACGGGGCGGAGGAGAGTCTTGTGTCGTAGGCCTCTCATCCGAGTCCGCTGGTGGCGCGGGAGGTGTTGGCGGTTGTGGAGTAGGAGGAGAAGGTGCTGGCGCGGCCGCGAGTCTTCCGGAGAGTCTTGGGTCCGGTACCATTTGGTTCACGCGGACAGCAGTGGCCCAAGCGCGGGTTGCTGCGCGCCATTCCTCCAAATTTTTGTATTCACCCCGTTGCGGAGGTCCAGCCCGGCGGAGGGGTGATTCTGAGTCGTGGCTCACGTGGAAAGTGGTGGGTGATGGAGCTCGGGGGCGGCGGGATGGAGGTGAACCGGGTGGTGTCAATGAGCCTTCCGAGATTGACTTGTTGTCCAAAACCACAAACGGGTCTGGACGAGCCCTCTTGCGCAGCCTGGGGCAAGAGCTGGATTGGGGGGGAGCTGGAGGGATGCTGTTGCTAAGTGAGCAGCAACAATGACGGCAATGGAAAGCTACACAGGCACGTCGACTGGGGATGATCAAACACGCGTGCCTGTTCCGAGCGCAGAACTCTCAAGGGAGCATGATGGCGATGGAGAGGAGGGGAGACAGAGAAGGTGGTAGTGGGAAGTGGTGGGGTGGAGCGGAAGTAGCGGAGGTGGTGGTATGGCAAAGCAATGGGAAACTTCTGGGGACAGAGCTCAAGTTGGGGGGGGGGGATGTGGTGTCAATTTATAGACACGGATTGGGAACTGCGTCGCAGCTGCGCACTCAGCATTGGAGGTGAGCGGGCTCAGCATTAGGGTATGCGGAGTGCTCAGCAGCGGCAGCTGCTGGATCAGCAGCAGCCGCTGTTTGGCTCCGCACCTGGTGGATGCGTTGGGCTCAGCATCAAATGCGGCATGGGCGGCGATCCGCCCCAGAGATTGAATTCGGAAGGTAGTGTGCTTGGCTGAGTTTGCGGGCGCGCTGGTTTGGATACGTAGGGGCGGAGCAATCTGCGGGCTATGAAGGAACGGATGAGCGCGCGCGCAAGCGCGCGGATCATGCCGGATATTACCAAACACCCACAATGGGCACGGACAAACGGATACAGACAGGCGCGGGGGGCTCCGAGTAGGGCGCGGTGCAAGGACCGCTTCATGAGAAGGACAAACTGGATGGACGGGACGGCGTACGGACGACGGGGGGAGTTTGGTACAGAGGAGGTGGGGAGAGGAGACTAGGGTTTCTGTTTTGGGATTGTTTTCTGTTTTGTTGTCATACTGTTATTTGCGCGTGTACTTAGGTTAGGGTTGAGAGGGAGGACTTATGCTCACTCTCAACTCCAGGTGGGAGGGGGAGGCATGAATGCAGAAGAGGAGGAAGAATCACATCACATCATCAGGCTGAATCACTCATCTCAACCGGAGATTAAAGGAACTCATACCGGATACACATCCAGGTGGAAAGTTCTGAGGATTGAAGGATTGGCAATTTCTCTCTCTTTCTACTTTTCTTTATCTCTTATCTCCTTATCCCTATTTCTTATTTAAGTGCGACTTTGGACATCCTCATCTCCTTTCAAACGCAGGGAACCATTAACTTCCGAACCTTGGGACAATTATAGGGGGATAACCTTTATTCTTTCCACATCGTCTGGAAAGCCTTGGGTCCGGTACCTTTTGATTCACGCCGACAGCAGCGGCCCAAGCGCGGGTCGCCGCGCGCCATTCCTCCGAGGTTTTGTATTTGCTCCATTGCGGAGGTCTGGCCCGGCGGAGAGGTGATGCCAAGTTGCGGCTCACGTGCGAGGTGGGGGGTGACGGAGCTTGGGGGTGGCGGGACAAAGGTGAACCGGGGGGTGTCCACGAGCCTTCCAAGATCGAGTTGTTGTCCAAAACTACAAATGGGTCTGGACAAGCCCTCTTGCGCGGCCTGGGGCAAGAGCTGGGTTGGGGGGGAGCTTGGGGAAAGCCATCACTAAGCCAGCAGCGACGATGGCTGCGACGGCAAGCAACACAGGCACTTTGGCCAGGGGCAATCAAACACGCGTTCCCATTCCGGGCGCAGAACCCGTATGGGAGCATGGTGGCGATGGAGCAAAAGAAGGATGGGGAAGGTGGTAGTGGGAGTGGTGGGGGTGGTAGTGGAAGTAGCGGGGGTGGTGGTATGGTGAAGCAATGGAAGACTTCTGGGGACAGAACTAAAGTTGGGGGAGGATGTGGTGTCAATTTATAGACATGGATTGGGAACTGCGTCGCGGCTGCGCGCTCAGAATTGGAGGCAAGCGGGCTCAGCATTAGGGTATGCGGAGTGCTAAGCAGCGGCAGCCGCTGTTTGGCTCCGCACCTAGTGGACGGGTTGGGCTCAGCATTGAATGCGGCGTGGGCGGCAATCTGCCCTGGAGATTGGATTTGGAAGGTAGTGCGCTTGACTTGGTTCGCTGGCGCGCCGGTTTGGATACGTAGGGGGGGAGCAATCCGCGGGCTATAAAGGAACGGATGGAGCGCGCCCACAAGGGCGCGGATCATGCCCGATATTACCGGACATCCACGATGGGCGCAGACAAAAAAATACAGACAGGCCTGGGGGCTCCAAGTAGGGCGCAGTGCAAGGACTGCTTCATGAGAAGGACAAACCGGATGGACGCAATGGCGTACGGATGTCGGGCGGGGGTGTTTGGTACGGAGGTGTGGAGAGGAGGCTAGGGCTTCTGTCTTGGGATTGTTTTCTGTTTTTTTTGTCATACTATTATTTGTGCGTGTACTTAGGTTAGGGTTGAGAGGGAGGACTTATCCTCACTCTTGACTCCAGGTTGGGGAGGAGGGCATGGAGGCATGGAATGGAATCAGACCATCACATCACTGGATTGGATCAATAATCTCACAAAGAGATTAAAGGAACTCATACCGGATACACATCCAGGTGGAAAGTTCTTAGGATTGAATGATTGGCAACTTCACTCTCTCTCTACTTTTCTTTACCTCTTTATCTCCTTATTTCTATCTCTCATTTAAGTGCAACTTTGGGCATCCCCATCTCCTTTCAAACGCAGGGAACCGTTAACTTCCAAACCTTGGGACAATTATAGGGGGATAAACCTTATTCTTTCCACACCGTGCCTGTATCCCAACTTCCCAACTTTCCAAATTCCCTTGTCCATCTCTTCTCACCTCTTAACTATCTGGGCCAACTTGTGGTTTGCTGCTTGTTTGATACACCTATATAAGCCTTGTCATTTTCTTATTTGTTCCAATCTTCATGGAAACAATCTAAGTCCATAATATATATTACATCATAAATAAATATTCATGAAATTTTGTTTCCATCTACAAAAAAAAAGAAACCAGCTACCTAGCTGATAGCCACACCATGGGGCCACCTTTCCTGCAAGCTGCCAGCTTGGGAAACGCTGGTTTAACCCTTTCCCTTTGCACAAGTTGCCCCATAAACATAACTTTGGCAATCCATAACATCAAAGGAGGTCAAGCATTTTCTAATGGCTTGACACCAATTCCACCCTAGCACCAATGGCCCCTTGTCAAATTGATCTCAAGGTTGATTTGGAAGTGCTTTGACTTGATGGTCAAGGGTGCCTCAGGGGTTGAATCATTGTCACCCTCAACAATGATTTGACCAATTTTTCACCCATTTTTTTAGTTTCCATTGTTGGTGCAGTGGGTTCATCCATTTGAATTAATCTTGTATTTCTTTTCATTTTAATTTTAATTTCTGTTTTTGTAATCTGCAATAAATATTATTACACAAATTTTTATTTAAGATGGAGAGAAATTTACAGGATTATTGGAAAAATGGAGATGAGAGAAAATTAAAAATTTTTCTAAAGAATAATGTACATTCCAAATCAAGGATCTCTGCTTCAGTTGGCATGATCAATGCCTTACTTTTCAGATCTTCAGTTGTAGTTTTACCATCAAGCATTTCTTTATCTTTTTCAATATAGCTTTTGCCCACCTGTTTCCCATTTTGAAGATTGATTTGATGCAATTCAAACATTTTAGAAAAACTGTTGTGGATAGTAAGAGAGAGATACTCCCCAAGTTGTCCTTCAGTTTGGAAGCAATGGTCTTGGCATCTTTAAGGTTAAGGATTCTTCTTTATTTTTAAGAAAGAGAGAGAGAGTGAGATAGAGGGTAAAAAAAGATGATTAATTCCTTCCCTTCCTTTTCCTTTCCTGCTCCAATGAATCATTGATAAGAGATATGATGAGAGCTGGGGTTGAGAGTCCGGACTTTATGCCCACACTCTCAATCCTAACCTAATTACAAGCTCAATGACAGCCCAACAACAAATGTGAAAGAAACCCTAGGCTCAGAACCCTAGCCTAACCCTAATCTGTTCCCAGCCCACTTACTGTTACTTACAACCAGTTTTTCCTTTTAATGACCCGGCCCTCTGCTGCGCCCTACTTGGAGCTCCCCGCTTGTCTTTATCTGCCCAGCGCGCCACATGATTTTCTTCCCCATGGGTCAGCCCGCGCCTATAGCCCCAATCAACCTGCCCTACCTCCCCAAACTAGCTGCCTGCAAAGCTGGTCAGGCCAGCTCCATTCTTGGGTCCTTAATGTCCAAGCGGGCCATGGCCCGCCACATCTGATCAAACCCAACCCATGCCTGGTATGCCAAGCCCTGTGGTGCCTACTGCTGAGCTGGCTACGGCTGCTTCTGAGCCTGCAGCGGCCACTGCTGAGACCGCGCGCATCCAAGTACTGACCCTGACCTACCAAATGCTGAGCGCACTGAGCGTCAAACAGTTCCCAATCCAAGGCTATATAACAACACTACACCGTGATTCCACCAAAATGAATATGAAAGATTAAATTCTTATGCTGCAAAACTGGGAATTGGCTGTTGTTGTAAATCTTGCAAGTCTCAATAAATTGGTTTCCAGTGCATAGTATCCCCACGCACTGTGCTGGCCATATGGATTGCAATTTGGAGCCATAAGAAAGAAAATCTCACCTTTGCTTGGAGGGGTTCCTTGAAAATGAATTTGTTGGATAAGTTGTGTTTAGTCTTTGTTCCAAAGCTTGATATATCTTTAATGAATTCATGAAAGAATTCAGCTGAGAAGGATAACTAGTTTGTGAAATAAAGGAAAGCATACCTTGACCAATATTTTGGACAACATGGGAATTGGCCCATTCCTAACGTGAGTACCTGTATCTGAAATATTTTAGAGGATCTCAAGGTGGTGATTGGAACAGGTCAGTTACAAAGATAAGAATGATTTTTGAAGATGGAATTAAACTTAAAAAATTTCTTAAACTGGACTTTTTGTATTTAACCAGTTTACCAAAAAATAAGGCCACATCCTTTTGGGCCATTATAAGACTCCAAAAGGTGCTAGGCCGTGGCAGTTCTGTGGAGGGGAAAGGTTCTGTTTAGGCTGCCCTCCTGAGTGTTACAAAAATATTTAGATGTAACCAAGATCAAGGTCCAGAACCTGGTAAATGAGGAATGAAGAGTAGAGGATAAAGATGATAATAGTTTGGTAACAATGGAACAGCACTATCTGAGACAAGATTATGCTGGGAAAAACTTGAACAAAAGAAGTTAAAGTCTGCTTAGAGTTCAATGAACAAAAGCTGTTGTATGTAAACAACGCCCACAAGCTAATAACTCTGGTTGTCAGAAGAAGATTGGGGATGATCAACTCAAATCCAACCAACCTCCAGGTTCTCAATGAACCTGCCCAACTCTCTGCAATCAAGCACTTGAAGGGTACCAGATAACTGAGGGTGGCTGTAAAAGACAAAGCACAACATTTAAGAAGCTCTAAAGGCAACAGTAACTGATTTGAAGCAAGGATAACCTCAACACTTCTCAAGGGACTCAAGAGTCGGCTGGCAGAACGCAACTCCAAAGAAAATAAAGGGAGGTATAACACTCCTGGTCTTAAGCTTAATAAGACCTCTTCAATCAATTGTGATTGGCTCCAGAAAGATGATCAGGGATCAGGACCAGTATGGTCAGAGAAAGGGATCAAGGAGTGGTATAACACACTCAAAAATTCCAACAGACAGAATTTTCTTCAACCAGAAAGGCTATTGGTTGGTGATAAGGATCAAGCCACAGAGGGGCAAGACTAAGGGTCAAAAATGGATCAGGGGGAAATCAGAGATATACCCAGGATAAGGATCAGGATCTTCATTTCATGGTGGGGGGGACATAAGCACACACTCACCTGGATTATTTTCTATGGAAAAGGAAGGGGAGAGCCCTCCTTTTATATAAAAGAGGTCTGTAGACTATTTACAAGAGAGATTTACAATTAGAGCGGAAAAAAGATTTTTTTTTTGTTTTTTTTTTTTGAGGATGATTGTCATGAGAAAACAAAAGGAAAAAAAGAAACAAACAAAAACTCAGAAAAAAAACAGAAGAGTTGAATCAAGACCCTGGCCCGTGCCAAGGGTGGGGACAGGCAGTAGAGTAGCTATTGAGGGGCCCGCGGACATGCTGATGGGCCCGGGAAACAGTGGAGACCTGCTTGGGCAACATACAAGCCGCGCGGGAGACTGGTGAGCTGGAGGTGGACTTCGAGAGTGTGGTTGATCGAGAGGAGCTGGTTGAGTTGTTGCGATTTGTGGAGGTAGTGGTCTTGTTGAAGGTAGGGTGTCCGCTCTCAACAATGAAGAAGCTGGCGGCAACCAGATCGCCCAATCCGGTCCTTGACACGTAGCTGTTGACGTACCAGTGAGAGGGGGCAGTATTGGCTGCAGAGAGGTTGGAAGGAGCGTGGAAGCTGGAGGGTTGCGCACACAACAGCCAGGCGTATCAATGAGGCCCGGTGTTAAGAAGTGGTCCAGGACCTGCGTAAGCTGTGACAATGGTACCAGATCCAGCGTTCAGCGCCATGGCGCCATTTTTCCCGGCGTCTCCAAAGTTTCCCCGTTTTGTAGGAAGTGACAATAGTTACCATCCTTATCAAAGTTTCCCAGGGCGTTCGCATTGGCTAGCATCAGAGTAAAAGCATTGGGAGCTTTGAAGTTGTTGGCGTGGCTTGGGATGATGGTAATTGTAGGTTGAGTGGAAACAGCAGAGGCTGAATAGTTGTTGGCGGGGGCGATCACCCCACTTGGGTAAGCCACGTTTAGGATGGATTGGGCCTTGAGAGGGATTCCAAATCTATCAGGATACGGAGAAGAGAGAGACAGGCTGTCAAATTCTGAGTTCACGCTTGATAGTTGGTCTGAGGTGGCTTGACCCAGGATGATCTGGGATGATTGTAGGAATAGGCTCAAGAATCCAATTGAGCGTTGGGGGGAGACTTCTTGGAATGATGAGGGTTGGATGATGGAGATCATGATTTGGACAACTGAGCTCAATTCAAGCCAGTCAACGCTTGAGGTGGGAGGTTATACTTGGGTTGAGTTTTGGGTTTGAGAATGGATTGGAGAGTGAGATCTGGTACCATCCGGATCAATTGTTGAAGGGGGATATGTGAAAGGCCCTTGGGATGGTCCATTGGTATTGGAATTGGCCAGGGTGTCCAGGATGGGGCACAACATCTCTCCCCAACTTACAGAATGTCCCTAGTCTGCACCCAAGCTTGATGCCATAAAAAGAGAAAGGAAAGAAAGATGATTGAAACCAAGGAATGGCCATTTTGATCTTGAGATTGATTGAAAAAGAATATGTTGACCCATCCAAAGGAAAATCCTAGAAGTGGCTGAGATAAAATGAAGAAGGCGTCCCAGTTGCTCACATGCGTGGCATGAAGTAGAGTTTCACAACAAAACGCAGCAGATGACCCTGGTGGCTCACAATTGGGAGGACTTACTTTTGGAACAAGTTGCCTCCACAAGAATGAAATTTCTTGACCTAATCAGCAGAGAACCTTCTGACCATCTGAGTACCATCCAGTTCCTCCAAAACATATGATCCACCTCTAACTTGAGGGATCACTTGGTAAGGACCATTCCAGCGGTTAGAGAAAAGCTTTCCCCACTGAGTTTCCAAGGAACAATTATAAGCTAATACTAGATCCCCAGGGTTCAAGGGATCCCTGATTTGCTTTGAATGCTTGTCTTCCCAATACTGAACTGATTTTCCCTAGACTCCATCATCTTCTGATAAGCTTCACTACGGACATCTTCACTCCTTTCCAGCTGCTTGGATCTAGCAACTAATAGATCAGTGGTTGAAGAAATATTTTCCCAAGAAATACCTAAGAAAGATTCCATTTCCAGATCCAGAGGAAGGACAGTCCTTTGACCAAAAATGATTTTGTAAGGTGAGTAGCCAGTGGTTTGTTTAGTTGAAATTCAATCAGAGAAGAGGACCAGGGGGAGGAATTTGCAACAATTCTTGCCACTTTCACCAGCCAGTTTGACAGGAGCAGCCTTCAAAGGAGCATGGCCTCTTTCCACCATGCCTTGGCCTTCAGGATGATAATGAGTGGTCACCCTATGTTGACCAGGAAGTGATTGGATCATATCAGCCAGTTTACCACCAAACTTGGAGCTGCCATCAGTCAAATAAGATTGTGCCAAGCCATAACGCATCGTCCAAGTCTCATAAAGGAAAGCTGCTACTGATTCAGAGCTGAGGTTCTTAAGAAACTTTGCTTCAACCCATTCAGAAAAATCATCTCTAGCCACAATGAGGTACTTAGCTCCACCAGCCTTAATGTGAACCACATCCATAGCAATCCTCCCAAAGACAGTGGACTCTCCAGTGGGGTAACAAATTTTGGCTGGGCGCCTAAGATCACGTTTCTGGCACACTTCACAACTCCTGCACCATTGAGAGACGGATTTCTTCAGAGATGGCCACCAAAATTGTTTGGATATTTGTAGATAAGTTTTGGTTTCCCCACAATGACCAAGGCCTTCATGGAGACTTTCCAGGATCAAATCTTGCTTAGAAGGGATAGTGACCACAACAAGTGCACAAGGAGTTCCTCTTTTCATAAGCCTAGAATCTTGGACAAAGAAACTAGAGGACTTCCTTTTAAGAGACCAAAATTCTTTGGCAGAGAGATCAGGGGGTCTTTGGAGAGTTGAAAGGTACTGCTCTAACTTAATCCAGAAACCTTGCTGGAAACCAGAGAAATCTTGGGAGGAGAAAGCAAAAACAGGGCAGACCAAGGGTTCTTCCTCATCAAAATCCATTCCAACATCTGATTCATCATCTCCAAGAGGGCATTGAGATAAACCATCAGGCATGGTGAAAGATTTTCCAGGCCTGTGAACAATATCAAAAGAGAAAAACTGGATGAAAGCCACCCAACAAGTCATTGGAGCATTTTGAAGGCTGGGGGCATTGATCATTTCAATAATGGATTGTGCATCCACTTGTAACTCAAAGTGTTTACCGCAAACGACAGTCTGGAGCTTCTTCAACATTCGGTCCACACTGCAAAGTTCCAGTTTTGGCTGGGAGTACCTGGATTCCACATCTGAGAAAAGAAGAGATTCATACAGAGCAGGACAATCCAAACCATTTACATCTTCCTGAGTAAGGACAGCCCCAACAGATTGATAACTAGAGTCCACTGCCAGCTTGATCTTTCCAGCTCCAGGTCCATAAGTGATCTTTTTCAAAACAATGTCTTTCCCAAAAATTGTTTTGAGAAACTGAAATGATTGTTTGCAATCTTGGGTCCAAATCCATTCAGCTTCCTTTCTGGTTAGACGACGCAAGGGTGCACAGATTTTGGATAGTGAGGGAATGAAGATCCTGACATAAGTTACAAAACCTAGGAAACCTCTAACTTGCGTTGGATTTATTGGAGTAGGCTAGGAGATGATTTTGTTGACTTTAAAGGGTGCCATCCTTCTTCCTTCCTTGCAGACTATATGACCAACAATTTCCAAGGCAGGGACACAGGCGGCAAGTTTTGATCCATAGACAGTAAGGCCAGATTCCTTGGTTTGAAACAAAATTCTTTCCAAGATAGTAGCATACTCCCAGATTAATCGGTGGATTCCTGAGTGCCAAGGTAAGAGCTAATTATCATAGTCAGAAACTGGAACTTTAATCCCACCATCATCAGTAAAGATACCTGCATGATCCGGGATTTCATCCTGGAGGATCCACATCATCTGAGCCTGATTGACTGCAACCAAGTTTGTGGCACCTTGAGGCAATCGAGTCAGTTGAAATTGACCAAGGGGAGTATCAAAAGTAGTGAGGGGACAAGAAATAGGATGCAAGGATCATTTGTCATAGCCACCCATAATGTCACCTAGACCATAGCAAGCTCTCCCAGAGAAGGATTCAACAAACTCTTCAGTAGCAGGAGGGATACAAGAGTCTTTACTAGTAACTCTATTTAGATGCTGGAGATCATGAACTATTCTAAGTTTACCATTACTTTTCAGGACACAGAAAACAGGACTGGAATAGCTAGAGGTTGATTGTTTGTATAAACCGGTTTGGACTTGTTTGCGGACCAACTTGATGAATTCATTGACTTTTGCAGCAGGAATAGGGATCTTCTTCTTTTGCCAAGGATCATGTTCAACCACAGGGATGATGTAAGGGAGACCATAGGATTCTTTCAAGAGACCTCTCTCTTCTTCACAGAATGCAATGGATTTTTCTCTAAGAGCTAGGACATTATTGATCAAATTTAACTCATCAAGAAGAAGCCATCCATCTGGACCAAAGTTGACCACTTTCAGACGTTCTTCAGTGATCCGACCAGAGGGAATGAATGGACCAGTGAGGGATTGGGATAGACCACAGTAAGGATTGCGGGATAGAGGAGGACGCATAAGGGGAGGATTGAGGTTGAGAGGCATTGGTTGGTTGACTGGCTGGACCTTCTTTGCAACTGGTTTGTACTTAGTGGCAAAGGAGAGGAATCCTTGCTTCCTCCATGCATTGACCAGTGAGACCTGACTACAAAAACTGAGACCACGTTCCAACATCTTCCAAGTTTGATGTTCTGCTGCGTCCTTGAAAGGTGCCGTCTCAATAACAGAGGATCCAAAAGATAACAAATTGCTCACATGTGTGGCACAGGGTAGAGTTTCAAAAATGACAGTAGTAGAAGCCCCTGGTGGTGCACAATTGGGAGGACTTACTTCTACCCCAAATTGCCTCCACCTAAGACCATACTCCTTCATACCAAAGCCACTAAGAAAAGAATCAAGATTGAGATCTATTTTAGACTCATTTTGGAGATTCAAAACCGGAATAGAGCATGATTGATCAGGCTGAAAAGAAAAAGGAAAAGAAGATATAACAGATCCAGACAGAGAAGAAATATTTTTGGATTTTTTGGATTTTTTATGTGTTTGATTTTTGATCTTATTTGGATGAGAAGGAAATGATGAGGAAAAAGAAAGATATGCCTCTGAGGTGGGAGTTGGTCCATGAGTTTAAGTCTGAGGCTGAGAAAAACTACAACTATCAGTAGGGCCAACTATTCTGCTAAAAAATGAGGATGAGAGGAATGAGAGTTTTTTTTCTGCTTTCCTTTCAGGACAGATTTGGGAGGATGACCAGGGAAGTCTCTTTCCCAACGACTAGAATCCAGAGAACAAAGAGGAACTTCAATCTTTCTGCCATCAGCATCAGGGAGGAGAATTCTCCCCCCAACTTGATCAGAAAACATCAGGGTAGCACCAAAGTTCATTAAGAAAGGCCTTCCCAAGATCATGGGACCATCCAGACAAGTGATCCAGAAGTGACAGGTGCCAACAATATTTGAACAATTTGAACAGGGATATCCTCAGCAATACCAACCAGCTCACAGGAATGGTTCCATATTCCATACACAGCAGAATTGAAACTGACCCTTGGGCTAAGTTTAAGCTTGCAGGCCATAGAGTCCAAAGTCAAGTTGAGCTGAGAACCCAAATCCACAAGGAGAGAAACCGTTTTAGTTGAATCACCAAGATAACATGGGAGAAAGCCAAGAGGACAGGAATACAGGTTGGTATCTGAAGAGGGATCTGTTCCACCAGAATCCTCCATCAGAGTACCAGAGGAGACTTTCAATTCATCCGGACCAATCTCCACATGTTGACGAGAAACCCATTTCTTCATCCCTCCAGCCACAGATGGAGAGATCAACAGGAGTTCAGCCACAGATAGATCAGGGATTTTAAGATCAGAAATTTTCTTTAATACTCCTTCCACAGCATTAGGGTAGTCCTTGGAGATGCCCCTCTCAAATCAAACATTGGGCTGGGTGGAGGGAGGAAGATCAGATGAAATAGGTGCTGGAAGAGGATCTGAGGGTTGGACAGGTTGAAGAGGGGGAAGATCAGAGTTGTCCTGGAACCTTTCCATAAGTGGTTCCCTTTCTACTTCCATGTCTTCCACATCAGAGGAAGGAGTCTCAGGTGAAGATCAAAGTTTAATGGGTATTTTCAGGATTGAGGATGGAACAGGAGGAGACTTATGAGGTTTTGCTTCCTCATGGCGTTTCCTAGCTGGATCAGATTGATATGTGCCAGGGAAGCTGGAAGAAGTGATAGCTGGAGGATACCAAGGTTGCAGAGTTCCAAAGGATGATCAAAAATCCACAGAGACCAAGGATGCCTTTTTGTGAGTTGGTGGTTGGTATGAGGCCACCACATGACGGATCGGACAAGATGAATCAAAAGGGATCAAAGCACCATTAGGAAGGAAGAAATTATTTCCCTTCTGCTCTACTAACCTCTCCTCCTTGTCCTTCTGGAGTTCAGGACATCTACCAGTACCATGGCCTTCCCTATGGCAATAATAACAGACTATAGTAGATTTAGGAACAGAATTAGCAGGTTTAGGAGTGGCTAAAAAGGATATTTTCTGATCTATTTTATTCTCAAATGCCTGAAGTAATTTAGTGATCTCATCTATAGTAGCAGATTCCTTATTGGCCTGGGGATTTGATTTGGGTCTATGATTTGCTTCAATCTTGTTCATGATTTTGTTGGATTCTTTGAAGGGGGGAGCATGGAATGGTTCAGCAATTCTGGTCTTTTCAAAAGTGAGGGCAATTTGACGTTTCATGAAATTGTCCACTGCTCCCCTCAAAACCAGAAAAGCAGGAAGTTTGAATTGATTATCCCTAGTAGTGATCATGGATCCAGATTTGACCAGTTCATCCCTAATTCTTTCCTGGACTCCTGGTGAAAAGGATTGAAAAAGTGGACTCAAATTTTGTCCACAGTGTTGATGTGATTGTTTCTGATGAGGTAAGATTGGATAGGATCCCAAGATTTTCTGAAAGACTGATAATCTGAAGCTGAAGAGACACCACCATTGGAGATCCATTGAGAAACCAGGGCATCCAAGTCTTGCAAAGTAAATCTGGCTACATCTATTTTTTCTCAATAGGCCAACATAGCCTCCTTCAGGAGCCTCCATTTATGAGTTTTGAATCCATCAAAAAATTCAATAACCTCCATAACTTTGTCAGAAGAGATAAAAAATCGTAACTGATAAGCCATATCATGTTCACTGGCACCCTGTACTTCAGTAGCCATCTCATAGGAGTCCAGGAATCATTTGACATTGGTCCCATTGAAGCCTAAATTTTTGTTCTGAGGTTTGATTTTGACCATCTTGGCCCTAACAGATGAGGAGGATCCAGCAGATTCCATGTTGAAGGGTTCCTAAGAGATCCAAACAAGCAGAGTTCCAAGGTGGCTCACAAGTGTAGCAAGAGTAGAGTTTCACAAAAACGACAAGGATCTTGCCCAGATGGTGCACAATTGGGAGGAATTACTTCTGGACCAAGTTGCCTCCACGGATCAGATCTGAAAAAAGAACAAACAAAAAAAGAAAGAAAAGAAAAAAATCAGATCGGATTTCGGACTTGATTCTTCAAGTTGGGAATGTAAATCCCAAGTTTACTTGTTTGATCCCGGCCCGGGGGACCAAATGTAAGACTCTAAACGGTGCTAGGCAGTGGCGGTTCTGTGGAGGGGAAAGGTGCTGTTTAGGCTGCCCTCCTGAGTGTTACAAAAATATTTAGATGTAACCAAGATCAAGGTCCAGAACCTGGTAAATGAGGAATCAAGAGCAGAGGATAAAGATGATAATTGTTCAGTAGCTATGGAACAGCACTATCTGAGACAAGATTATGCAGGGAAAAACTTGAAAAAAAGAAGTTAAAGTCTGCTTAGAGTTCAAAGAACAAAAGCTGTTGTATGTAAACAACGCCCACAAGCTAATAACTCTGGTTGTCAGCAGAAGATTGGGGATGATCAACTCAAATCCAACCAACCTCCAGGTTCTCAATGAACCTGCCCAACTCTCCACCATCAAGCGCTTGAAGGATACTAGATAACTGAGGGTGGCTGTACAAGACAAAGCACAACGTTTAAGAAGCTCTAAAGGCAACAGTAACTGATTTGAAGCAAGGATAACCTCAACAATTCTCAACGGAATCAAGAGTAGGCTGGAAGAATGCAACTCCAAAGAAAATAAAGGGAGTTATAACACTCCAGGTCTTAAGCTTAATAAGACCTCTTCAATCAATTGTGATTGGCTCCAGAAAGATGATCAGGGATCAGGACCAGTATGGTCAGAGAAAGGGATCAAGGAGTGGTATAACACACTCAAAAATTCCAACAGACAGAATTTTCTTCAACCAGCAAGGCTATTGGTGGGTGATAAGGATCAGGCCACAGAGGGGCACGACTAAGGGTCAAAAATGGATTAGGGGGCAATCAGAGATATACCCAGGATAAGGATCAGGATCTTCATTTCATGGTGGGGGGACATAAGCACACACTCCCCTGGATGATTTTCTATGGAAAAGGAAGGGGAGAGCCCCTCCTTTTATACAAAAGAGGTCTGTAGACCATTTAAAAGAGAGATTTACAAATAGAGTGTAAAAAAGATTTTTTTCTTTTTTTGAGGATGATTGTGATGAGAAAACAAAAGAAACAAAAAGAAACAAACAAACACTAAGAAAAAAAACAGAAGAGTTGAATCAAGACCCTGGCCCGTGCCAAGGGTGGGCACGGGCAGGAGAGTAGCTATTGAGGGGCCTGCGGACATGCTGATGGGCCCGGGAGACAGTTGAGACCCGCTCGGGCAATGGACAAGCCGCGCAGGAGACCGGTGAGCTGGAGGTGGACTTTGAGAGTGTGGTTGATTGAGAGGAGCTGGTTGAGTTGTTGCAATTTGTGGGGGTAGTGGTCTTGTTGAAGGTAGCGTGTCTGTTCTCAACAATGAAGAAGCTGGCGGCAACCAGATTGCCCAATCCGGTCCTTGACACGTAGCTGTTGACGTACCAGTGAGAGGGGGCAGTATTGGCTGCAGAGAGGTTGGAAGGAGCGTGGAAGCTGGAGGGTTGAGCAAACAAAAGCCAGGCGTATCAATGAGGCCCGGTGTTAAGGAGTGGTCCAGGACCTGCGTAAGCCGTGACAACGGTACTGGATCCAGCGTTCAGCGCCACGGCAACATTGTTCCCAGCATCTCTGAACTTCGCCCCGTTTTGTAGGAAGTGACAATTGTTACCATCCTTATCAGAGTTTCCCAGGGCGTTAGCATTGGCTAGCATCAGAGTAAAAGCATTGGGAGCTTTGGACTTGTTGGCGTCGCTTGGAATGATGGTAATGGTACGTTGAGTGGAAACAGCAGAGGCCAAATAGTTGTTGGCGGGGCAATCACCCCACTTGGGTAAGCCACGTTTAGGATGGCTTGGGCCTTGAGAGGGATTCCAAATCCATCAGGATACGGAGCAGAGAGAGACAAGCTGTTGAATTCTGAGTTCACGCTTGATAGTTGGTCTGAGGTGGCTTGACCCAGGACGATCTGGGATGATTGTAGGAATAGGCTCAAGAATCCAACCAAGCATTGGGGGAAGACTTGTTGGAATGATGAGGGTTGGATGATGGAGATCATGATTTGGACAACTGAGCTCAATTCAAGCCAGTCAACGCTTGAGGTGGGAGGTTATACTTGGGTTGAGTTTTGTATTTGAGAATGGATTGGAGAGTGAGATCTGGTACAATCCGGATCAATTGTTGAAGGGGGATACGTGAAATGCCCTTGGGATGGTCCATTGGTATTGGAATTGGCCAGGGTGTCCAGGATGGTGCACCACACCGTTAAAGTGTTTGTGTTGTAACCAGGGGGGAGGTACTTGTGTTTGACAGTGACCAATTGTTTGGCAACAAAATCACAATGGATCAAATACATGGAGTTTGAATATTACTTAAAAGGGGAAAAGGAGAAACTTACTATTGTTGACAGTAGTAGGGAGCCTGTAATTGGCTTTCAATCATATTTTGAGTCCCTCCATATGCCTCAATATAGCATTTGAGGATATTGGCTTTGATTTCATCCCAAATCAAGGTCTGATTGAATATTGGAGAGTTTTCTAATGGATTGTAATAATGATAAATAAAATATGCTTACCTGGATGTATTCACTGTATTGGTAGCATTTGATTTTGTTCACTTGTCTTAATTTCCTATTGTAGTTGTTGATTTCATTGGTGGTCCAGGGATGGAAGAGCTGGGGGGGTTGGGCTTGATGTTGGAGGCTCAAGTTCATGCGCATGAGGACCATCATGAGTTGATGTTCACTCTTCTTTAGGGATAAGTTTGATAATTGTGATTGATGGAGGCAACAGCAGGATGATGATTCAGTCCAAGATAAATCAATTGGATTCAGAGTATTAAATGGAGTGTGAAGCCTATGTCATTGAATTGGTCCAGAAGCAATTGGAGTTCATTGGGAAGGGGGAATATTTGGGTACGTTTGCTCTGAAACCAATTGGTTGAGTTATCCATTGATTTGCTGGTTGAATGAGGTTAAGTTGAATCATCTGAGTCAGGGCTTGTATGGCAGGATTGAGTGGGCAAGCCAGATTTGTTAGAGGAGTTGATCTTGTCATTTTCAGCCTCATTGATATGTCTTTTCTTTGCTGGATTTTGCTGCAATTATTAAGCGGTGGTAGCTTGGGTCATTCAGGATTGGGTTTGGAAGAGGTTCCAGAAGGTGGCGGGCATGGAAAGAGAGGGTTGGGGTGGGATCGTTGGGATTACTATCTCTTGATCATAAATCCCATGTGTTTCCTTTTCAGTTTCTTCATCATATTCTATCTGTCTTTATTCTTTCATCCATTCTCTTAATTTTCTCTCTCCATATGTCCTCATTTCTTTCTCAGTCTGTCTTCACCATCATCAACCTAGTGTGAAACTCTCTACTCTTGTGTTCTCTATTGTCTGTCACACACGCGCGCTTCATTTCTGGTTCTCTGATGTTCACAAACTATGTCACACTTATTGTGACACTTGTATCACTGTGTCCACCTGAGGACAGAGCTCGAGACTCGTAGAAGGATTTCCTTTCCTCATCCTTCTACTTGCCTCTTACTCTGATTTTCCTCAGGTGAGTATTTTTGTGTCTCTATTATTTTTCCTTTGATTCTTTCTATTTGAAATGCATCCTTCTACTTGCCTCTTACTCTGATTTTCCTCAGCTCAACAGGGATTAAGCGTGAAAGAGGAAAATCCTATTTGAGAGTAGTAAATCCAATTGGAAATTGTGAAAATCACTCTAATATGAGCAAGAAACTTTTGGGTGGGGAGGGGATTCACTTACTCAACCGTTGATGGGTTCACAACAGTCATGGCTTACAAGCAGGCCTGGGTGACTTCATTGGTTTTGAGTTGCTGTGCTGGCCACTGGAGCAATCTTGCTTGAAAGCCTTTGGAAACCTGCCTCTGGTCATCATAAATTACCCATTGCGGCATTCTCAAACTAACAAATCAAGATAAACCCAACAATGAACACAGGTCATTTTGGATTCTCACTCATTAGTACAAAGGAATTCTTGGCAGGGCCTAATGGGCTTGTTGTGTTTTTTTTGGGAAAAATAAAGTCAACGGCTTTGAACTGATTCCTACCTTTGGTGGTCCCAAATACTGTTTCCAAATCTTTCCCAGGAAGACCAATGAATAGGGATTGTTTATGAAAACATGTTAAAATTCAGAGTCATCAAGTAAAACCTGAAAATTTGGAAAGAGTAACTCACCAAGGCCTAAAATCCATGGACTTGAGATCCAACTGGGCAGGTTTTGAAATGAATGAAAAAGTGTGGATTGATTTTGAAGGAGAACAAATTAAATTGGAAGTGGATATCAATCCTATAATTGGAGACTTTGAATCAAGTCCTTTGGGAATGGGGTATGGGCAAGTGGAAGAGGTTGATGCTTGCAAAGATGAGAACGGATGGGCTGAATTCATCAATGCCAAGGTGAATCAAATACTTACCAATTCATTTGACACAGGCCATGGGGATGAGGATTGTGAAGAGTATGAGAATGTTGAACAATTGAGGGAGTTGGGGGATTAACAGTGGTTTCCTTTTAGAAATAAGGAGGTGCGTAATATTACTCAGACAAAAGAAAACAAGAAATGAATACATTGAGCCAAAAATGGTGGATGAAACTTACCCCTTGTTGTAGGAGTTGGTTAAATCAATGATTGTGGGTAATAATCACAATCTTGTCTTGGGTGCACTCTATAGAAAGATTTGGGGGATCATTTACTTATGCTGGGTAGATTTGGAAGAATTGAATTCAATTGGGCAGGCACATGCACAGATTTTCTAATTTTTGCACTTCCCCACAGAATCTCAAATGTCTGTGTTGGGGATTGAATGCTTCTCCCTCCAGTTGAAGGGGATCATATCCCATGTAAGTCGTTTTGGAGCTGTTGCCTATTTTATTATCAATTACAATCAGATTATTTATCATTTTTGGAATTTTAGAATTTATTTTTTAATTGATTTTTTATTTTTTTTTGAAAATTCAAGGAGCTCTCAAATACTTATGAGGCCCCTTTTTTGAATTTTACCTGGAAGAAAACCATGGATTAGATCATTTCAAGCTCTCTCAATCCAAGAGATGGCGGGGATTTCTGTCACCCAAACTGAGAAATCAAATGCTCATGCAAGACTCCAAACATTTTTATATATTTGAACCTGCACAATTAATTTCAAAAGAAATTGTGGTTCCTCTTTTTATTGACTGTTCTGAATCAAAAAAATAAACCAAATGTGCCCCACTTGAATGTTCCATGCTCAATTCAACCACAGTGAAGATTACCATTCCTTCTCAAGGAAATTTAATGGATTCAAACTTAAGGGACATTTGTGGTGATCAATTCCTTAAGTAGTACAACAAAATAGAAAACGATGTAGTCTTCTCATCAGAAATCTGTGACAAAACATTTTATGGTGAGTTAATTTATGAAAAACAAATGATCATGAGAATTAATTTCTGAAATTTGGTTACATTAAATTATGCCATTTTATTACATAGAAATCAATGAAGAAAGTGAAAATGTGATATGTCTCCCTAATCCATGGCATGTTAAAGCAAAGGGGAGGGTTATTAGAAATTTTCCAATGACAATATATTCATATGATACTTCAGGAAATATGTCAAAGAAATGCAACCAACACCAATCATTCTACTTGACACTTCCTGGTCTTCCTCCTCACTTATCTAACCAAGAATATAATTTTCAATTTTTGTCAACATCCAAAAGAGCTGGAGTACTTGAAATTAAAAATAAAATAGTTGAGGAGATAGTGTTAGTCCAAAAATTAATCATCCATTTCAAATGATATTGACATTTTTAATTGGAAAACAGTCAAATGGCCACCAGAGGATTTTCAGTTCTCAATATGGCCATTTCTGAACCATTTTTAGTTATCACCACATTTTTTTTGTTTTTTGAATGATTCCCCAATGCATGCAGAAGTCAAAAATACTACATTTCCTGGAATCTCACTCAAACCATGTCAAATATGCAAATTATCTGTCCTCAAGAGGAAAAATGAGAAAACAATTTCTTATCTTCAAAATTTTCTTTGAATTGATAGGAATGGCTTTGAGGTGAATTTTTCAATTCTTTGAATAAAATTGATAATCATTGATGATATTTTTTAATATATTTCTAGGCCCCTAATCCCATCAGATTTTGGATTGAAACCATTGAAAAAAACCATCATCTCTATGAGCTTTCCAAATTGAACCTAAAATCCTTTCAAATCATGTCCTCATCCTATGGTCTTGTGGATTAAATTAACAAGAAATTTATTGAAAAAAAGAGAGAACCATCAATCCTTTGAATAATCACAAAACTAAAACAAACAGACTACTCCAAAATCTTCAATCCATTTTTGAAGCTTCAAGGTGTTGTTCTCATTAAATTAATGAAATTTGGATGATAATCAGACATTGATATTTTTTTATTTTCAAATTTAACAGGATTTGATGGCTGCCTTCACACCACAGTTAAAATTCTACATGTGGTTCTACTGGGCATGGTCAAATACTTGGTCCAAGATTTTATTCAATCTTTGAAGAAATATGAATTAACATTACTAAGTGGATAAATCCAGTCTTTCAACACCAATCCACTCAACATCCCCTCCCTTCAGCCAAAGTATTTAATCAAAAATTAACTCAGCCTGGTTGTAAAATATTTCAAAATATTACTTCAAGATGCACCCTTCACCTTTTTCCACTTTATGAAACCTGAACAAAGAATTCTGTGGACCTCCCTTTGTCAAATTTGTACCTTCATATTTCAAACTCACATCAATGACATGAATGAATATCAAAATCAACTGAAGGCACAAATAAAACACTTTTTATATCATTTGATCAAGATGTCTGGCCAACGGATGAACAAACCCAAGATATGCATGCTTCTTCATCTCCAGGCTCAATTTTGATTTTTGGTACAGCTAGTCTGTTTTCAACTAAAAATTTGAAAGTTAAAATGGAATTTTACGCCAAGCTTCAATTCATTACAATATGATCAGTCCAGGAGATTATTTGGAAATCAGGTTTATTAATTATAAGTCTCTACATTTTCTTCTCTCTGCTGGGGATGTATAAAATCAAGAGACTTGAAAAAAATTTCAAATCAGATCAAAAATTAACAGAATATTTGAAGATAATCCAGTTATCCAACATTCCATGGGTTATACTAGCCAGATTTATTATCCCCTCAACGAATATACCTTTGCTAAAAGAAAATCTGTTCCCAATGAAGAAAGAATGCAAGTTCCTCAGATAATCAGAGAAAAACTCCCTTCAAAGGTTGAAAAATTACCCAAGTTCAATTAAAGAAGCATGATATCATCCAAAAGAATTAACACATCTTGGAATTTTTTTTGGCTTTACTTGAAATAAATAAATTCAAAAAATTAACCTTTTTTTTTGGGGGGGGGAAAGATTGAATCTCCCAACTCAGTGAAAATTATTGGCAAGTTAACTTCATTATGGAAGACTACTGGGATTAGAACCACTAAATATTTCATCAAAGTCAACAAAATTGCAGTTATGTGAATCAATCAATTTTACAACATGAGGGAATTTGCTGAACAAACCTCTGAATGCACAGTAAATTTTCAGGTTAGAAATTTTTTCATTTTTTTATGTTTTAGATTCCAAATATATTTTATTAAAAAAACTTGATCTTTATTGAATACAGAAAATCAAAGGCTGCTTGAATATGCAGCACAATTTGCATGATGAGGGTTGCCAGCTTCATAAAACTCACATTCCCCAAGTTGAGCATCAAGATAACTCCAAAGAACTATGGAAATTAACCTTTCAATGGAATCTTAACTCAGGCACATTGCATGCAGCTGAGGAGCACAGTTCAGCAGCCAGGTTGAAAACTCCACCCATTGAACCGGGAAAATTGGTTGAGTGTATGACCTCAGCCATGGCCAGGTGGGGTGAGCCAAGACAAGGACTTCCCTTGACTCTTGAGGACAGCACTTCAAAAATGATCCTTTCAATTTTTTATAATTTAAAAGTGACATCCTTTCCAAGTAGAATCAACAAAAAAAAATTAACAAAGCAATATAAAAAAAACTTCCCTTACAAGTAGAATAATAAAAAATTTCAAAAGCAATATTAAAATTACCTGGAGTCTAAAAAGTAAAGAAAATTTTTTTTTAAAAAAAAAAAATTGTTCCAAATGAGTACGCCTTCTGAATGAATGAAAGTTTTTTTTAATATATATATATATATATATATATATATATATATATATTTTAAAAACCATTATTTTCAAGTTGAAAATGAGCTCAAAAGTTGAAAAGAGAGAGTGAAAAATGGTCTAAGTCTTGGCACCACTGTCAAGATAGAGCCACCGTACAGCACTGCAAAATTGGTGTGGCTTTGGTCACACAGGCCCGCCCGCGCCGGTGAATTGACTGCAGGGGCAAGGTGACATTGCAATGACCCTGAGAGCAAGTCACCAAGAGGCATGCCCTGCTGGTGGGCCAACCACAGGGTGGAGATGATGTGGTTGCAACCCCTACCTCATGTCACCATCCAGGGCGAGGAAAAATGAATGCATTTTTCAATTGACCATCAATTGACCATTGACTGACCCTGCCCTCAAAATGGCCAGCTTTCAACCCGCAGGAAATTTAATTGACCCTTGTTGTTGGCTCCACGGTCCTCAAACGCCCAAGGTGAACCCATGGTGTACCTACCTTAGAACCAACCACAGCTACCAAAACATCAACAAGTTACCCACCATTTACTTCGCAGAACAGATCTCAATGATACCCCCTTAATAAAGAGGATTGAAAGTCTTGAGATCTACAAGTCAAAAAGGGATCATCATTCCCACACCTATGAACATAAACTTACTGTTAAATGGTGCTATTACCTCTTAAATAAAGGGGAATTAGAGTATTTTTCCCTGAATTAATAGCAGGGCCGCTGTGGTGATCAATCCAGGAAACCTCATGGAAAATGGAAATTTTTGAATTTTTTTTACATTCCCTTATCAATCAATACACCATCTTCAAAAAAAAGTTATCTATTGTGCCTCTATGGGTACCCACTCATTTCCCACCATCTCAACCCTTCCCTTTCCTGGCAGTCTAGGCAGGCCTGCCTTGGTCATCCAATACTTTCCTCCTCTGTTCAAATCCCCCCCTTCCACAGGCCTTACTCTTATTTTTTTCGGCCAAGCGCGCGCAGGAAGCCATCCCTTTCCTCAACTCAACCCATTGATCCATCTCCACAACCTGCTTCTCTCTCAAATTATTGCCCATTGATTGGTGATCTAGTTGGCCCCAAGTCAATTGCCCCGGCTTATTGCCATCAATCCCCATCCAAATTGTCCAAAGATGATTGGGAACACACTCAATCACGTTTCCACCATTGTTGTAAACAACAATTGATGGCGGCCTGTCTTTTGAGCATCATCAAGCCCATGCCCTCATTGAATGGATCCCCCCCATTGCAATTTTGCTTGCCAAAGCCTTCAATGACAACAATGATGGCACTCCCATCAATCATCAATCCTTCAGCCAACCCTTCAAGGGTGGGCCGGTTGATTGGTTGATTTTCCTCAATCAACCAAAAAAACCACAACCACAATGGCATGGACCATTGATCTTGCCACCAATGGTTGTTGATCCTCCCTAACCTTGTCTACATCCTTCACCCTTAACGCCTCACTCATCATCTGATCACCACTCCATCAATCCGCTCCAAACTGATCTTGAGCATCTGCTCATCCGCAGACACTCCCCGGCACCTGTTGCTGCTGTCACTGTTGCAGCTTGCACCTCCGCCAGTCTGTGGTCATTCTTGACCCCTGGATGTTTTTTTTCTGTTTTATCAACTTGTTTTTCCATCTTCACTCATTGGTTTCCCACCTGGCTCCTTGGTAGGCTGTGCGGCTCCCTGCCTGTTGCCCACTGGTGGCCCGGCCCCCTCAAAAGTCACCTGGCCGCGTGCACAACAGGCAGTCTGCAAGGTTCTCATCTGCTACTCATCACCCACATCCATCATTGGCCCAAGTTGGTATCTCTCTGTTACTTTTCAGCTCTGTCTTTGTTGTTTTCCTCATGATCAAAATCAAATCAAATCAAATTAAAAAAAAAATCTGCACTAATTTGTAAGTATCTCTTGTAAATAGTCTACAGGCCTCTTGTCTATAAAAGGAGGGGCTCTCCCCTGCCTTTTTGGAGGATCCATATCATATATCAATGAGTAATCTAATCATTCCAGAGGGCTTCTTTCCCTTCATCTGCAAATTTTGTGCTGAGTATTTCTTTTGATTGCCCTTGATCCTTTGAGCCTCCATACTCAATCTTTGATCCATCCATCTGTGACTCTGATACTTATCACCAACCATAGCCTTGCTGGTTGAAGAGATTTCTGTCTGCTGGAATTCTTGAGTGTTTTATACCACTCTTGTTAACTTTTTCTGACCATAATGGTCTGATCCTTCCCTGATCATCTTTCCGGATGCAGTCACATTTGACATAGAGGTTTCTTTAAGCTTGAAACCTGGAGTGTTAGACCTCCCTTTATTCTTTAAAGTTGAATTATGCCACGCTACTCTTGAATTCCTTCAGAAGTGTTGGGTTATTCTTGTTCAAATCTGTTATTGCTTTGCTTCTAGAGCTTCATAAAAAAATTGCTTTTGTTTTGTTCAGCCACCCACAGTTATCTGGTACCCTTCAATCACTTGATTGCAGAGAGTTGGGCAGGTTCATTGGGAACCTAGAGGTTGTTTGGGATTGAGTTGATATTTCCTAATCTTCTTCCGACAATCAGAGTTGTTAGATTGTGGGCGTTGTTACTTAAAACTGCCTTGTTCCATTGAACTCTGAACAAAAATTTGCCTTATTTTTTTTATTTCTTTCCCTGCACCATCTTGCCTCAGATATATTTGTTTCCATTTCTATCAAATATTCCCAAACTCATCTCTTACATTGATTCCTTATTTACAAGTTCCTGGACCCTGATTCTGGTTACATTTAAATATTATTGTAACTCTTACAAGGGCAGCCTAAACAGCACCTTTCCCCTCCAAGGAACTGCCTGCAGCTTAGCATCGTTTGGAGTCTTAAATTTGGTCCCCCGGGCCGGGATCAAGCCAGCAACCTTGGGATTTACAGTCCCATCAATGCTTGGAATCAATTTTTGAAATTAAATCTTTTTCCTTTTTTTATCTGTTCTCTCTCTCTTCTCAGATCTGATCCGTGGAGGAAAATTATCCTAGAAGTAAGTTCTCCCAATTTTCGCACCATCCAGGCAAGGTACTTGTTGTTTTTTGTGAAACCCTCCTCCTGCCACACTTGTGAGCCACTTTGGAAATCTGTTCTTTGGATCCTCTAGGAATTTTGTTATTCAAAATGGTATCTACTGGTACCCCAACCACCCCTGCTCAACCAAAAATGGTCAAAATAAAACCTCAGAACAAGAACTTAGGGTTCAATGGGGTAAATGTTGAACGGTTGTTGGACTCTTACAAAATGGATGCTGAAGTGGATGGAGCAAGCAAATACAATATGGCCTATCAGTTACAATTCTTTATCTCTTCTGATGAATTTATGGAAGTAACTGAGTTTTTCAAAGATTTTGAATCCCATTACTGGATGCTTCTGAGGGAAGCAATGTTGGCATATTGGGGTAAAATAGATGTAGTCCGGTTTACTTTGCAGGAATTTTATGCTCTTGTCTCTCAATAGATCTCAAATGCTGGTGTCTCTTCAGCCTCTGACTACCAGTCTTTCAGGAATTCTTGGTATCCTATCAAAAACTCTCTTATCCCAAACAATCACAATGATTCAGTGGAAAAGGTTTAAGAACAATTCTTCCAATCTTTTTATTTGGCTGTGCAGAAAAGGATTTAAGAAAAATTTGTCAAATCTGGATCTATGATCACCACCAGGGATAATCAATTCAAGATCCCTGTTTTCCTTATCCTTAGGAGTACTGTGGATGAAGTCATGAAAGGTCAAACTGCTTTAACTTTTGAAAAAAAACGTAGAACCACTGAACCAGTCCATTCTCCTTCTTTTAAAGAACCCAAAAATATTAAGATTAAGATGATGAAGGCAGATAAAAGACCTAAAGCAAATCCTAATTTTACTCAAGAACCTACTACTCTAGGAAAAATCACTTAGATACTTCAAGATTTTGAGAAAAAAACAGATCAAAAGATTTGTTCTCTTGCTACTCCTAAACCCTCTACTTCTGTCCCTAAATCTACCCTGGTCTGTTACTACTGTCATAGGGAAGGCCATGGAACTGGACAATGCTTGGAACTCCAGAAGGATATAAAGGAAAAGTTGGTGGAGCAGAAGGGGAAACATTTCTTTCTTCCTAATGGTGCTCTGATCCCTTTTAATTCATTTTGCCATATTTTTCATGTGGTGGTCTCTTATCAGCCTCCACCTCCAATGAAAACATCCCTTGCTTCCTTCAATTTCCAATCTTCCTGTGGTACTCTTTGACCTTGGTGCCCTCCAGCTATCTCTTCCTCCAGTCTTGCTGGGACTACTTATCAATCTGATCCAGCCAGGAAACGGCATGAGGAACCTAAACCTCACAAAGCCACCTCCTTGCCAACTTAAATTCTCCAAAAACCAGTCAAACTTCACTCCTCACCTGAGCCTCCTTCCTCTGATGTGGAAGACATGGAGGTGGAAAAGGAGCCACTCATGGAAAGGTTTCCAGATCACTCAGATCCTTCTCCTTCATCAAATTCACCTCAACCTTCTGATCCCATCTTAGTTTCTGCTTCACCTGAGCTTACTCTCTCCACCCAGCCCAAAGTTTGATTTGAAAGGGGAATCTCAAAAGAACACCCCAATGCTGTGGAAGGAGTATTAAAGAAAATTTCTGATATAAAAATTCCTGATCTATCTGTGACTGAACTCCTATCAATCTCTCCATTTGTTGCTGAAGGAATGAAGAAATGGGTCTCTTGTCAACGTGTGGAGATTGGTCATGAAAAATGGAAGGTCTCCTCTGGCACTTTGATGGAGGACTCTGGCGGAACTAGTCCTTCTTCAGATTCCAATCTTTACTCCTGTCCTCTTGGTTTCCTCCCCTGTTATCTTGGTGACTCAGCTAAAACTGTTTCTCCTCTTGTGGAATCTGGATCTCATCTCAACTTAATTTTGGATGCTATGGCCTGTAAACTCAAACTCAGTCCTAGAGTCAGCTTGAATTCTTCAGTCTATGGGATAGGTAATCAATCTTGTTAATTGGTTTGTATTGCTGAAGATGTACCAGTCAGGATTGGTCAAAATATTTTTGGAACCTGTCCTTTTTGGATCACTTGTTTGGAAGGGCCTATGATCTTGGGACAACCTTTCTTGATGGACTTTGGTGCTACTCCTATTTTTTCTGATCAAGTTGGGGAGAGAATTCTTCTCCCTGATGCTGATGGTAGAAAGATTGAATTTCCTCTCTGTTCTTTTGATTCTGGTTTTTGGGAAAGAGATTTTCCTTGTCATCCTTCTAAATCATCTTTAAAGGGGAAGCAGAAGGATGTTTCCAATTCCTCTCATTTTTTATGGGAATAGTTGATCCTACTAATAGTTGTAGTTCATTTCAGCCTCAGACTTCAACTCAAGGGTCAACTCTAATACCTCAAGCTTATTTTTCATTCTTTTCATCATTTTCATATAAACTGGAAAATATCAAAAACCAAAAACATGTCAAAATAGAAAAATCCAAAAATATTTCTTTTCCTTCTTTCTCTGGATCTTTTGTGTCTTCTTTTCCTTGTACTCTTAGGTCTCATCAATCTTCTTTCAGCTCTGGTTCAAATCTCCGGAATGAGTCTAAACTAGTTCCTGATATCAATTCTATTCTTGGTGGTTTTGGTATGGAGGAACATGGGATTCAGTGGAGGCAATTTGGGGTATAAGTAAGTCCTCCCAATTGCGCACTGCCAGGGAAACCTTCTACCATTATCTTTAAAACCCTACCTTGTGCCACACATGTGAGCAAAATATTATCTCCTGGTTCTCCCTTTATGAAAAAGGCACCCTTCAAGGATATTGCAGATCATCAGACGTGGAAAATGTTGGAACTTGGAATCAGTTTTTGTAATCAAGTCCCACTGGTCAACTCTTGGAGGAAACAAGAACTTCTCTGGTTTGCCACCAAGTATAAGCCAGTTGCCAAGAAGGTTCAAACTTTCAACCAGGCTATGCCTCTCAACCTCAATCCCCCTCTTATGCGTCCTCCCTTATCTTGTGATCCTTACTGTGGTCTTCATCAATATCTTACTGGTCCCTTTGTGCCCAATGGTTGGGTCACTGAAGAATGTCTGAAGGTGGTCAACTTTCGTCCAGATGGGTGGCTTCTTCCTGATGAGTTAAATTTGATCAAAAATTTCTTATCTATAAGAGAAAAATCTATTTCTTTCTGTGAAGAAGAGAGAGGTCTCTTGAAAGAATCATATGGCCTCCCTTATTTCATCCCTGGAGTTGAACGTGATCCTTGGCAAAAGAAGAAGATCCCTATCCTTGCTGCTAAAGTTGAAAAATTTATCAAGTTGGTCCAAGAACAAGTTTGTACTGGCTTATATGAGCAGTCAACCTCTTTTTTTTCCAGCCCTGTTTTCTGTATCCTCAAGAGTAATGGTAAAATTATAATATTTCATGATCTCCAACCTCTTAATAAAGTTACTATTAAAGACTCTGGTATTCCTCCTGCTATTGAAGAATTTGTCAAATCTTTCTCTGGGAGAGCTTGCTATGGTCTAGGGGACATTATGGTTGGCTATGATGAACAATCCTTAAATCCTATTTCTTGCCCTATCACTAGCTTTGATACTCCTCTTGGTCAATTTCAAGCTCCTTGATTGCCTTAAGGTGCCACCAATTTGGTTGCAGTCTATCAGTCTCAGATGATGTGGATCCTCCAGGATGAAATCCCTGATCATGCTGGTATCTTTATTGACAATGGTGGAATTAAAGGTCCAGTTTCTGACTATGATAATGAGATCTTACCTTGGAATTCCAGAATTTTTTGTTTTATCTGGGAATATGCTACTACTTTGGAAAGGATTCTTTTTCAAATCAAAAAATCTGGCCTGACTGTCTCTGGGTTGAATCTGGCTGCTTGTGTCCCTGCTCTGGAAAGTTTTTGTCATGTGGTCTGCAAGGAAGGAAGGAGGATTGCACCAGCCAAAGTCAAAAAGATCATCTCTTGGCCTACTCCAATCAATCCCACTGAAGTTAGGGGTTTCCTAGGTGTTCTCACTTATGTTAGAATCTTTATCCAATCTTTATCAAAAATATGTGCACCCTTACGCTGTCTAACCAGGAAAGATGCTGAATGGATTTGGACCCAAGATTGTGAAAATTCTTTTCAGTTGCTCAAAATGATGGTGGGTGAAGACATAGTTTTGAAAAAGATCTCCTATGGACCGGGGGATGGCAAGATCAAGCTGGCTGTTGATTCTAGTTATCAATCTGTTGGGGATTTTATTACTCAGGAAGATGAAAATGGTTGGGACCGTCCTGCTATTTATGAATCTTTGCTATTTTGAGATGTAGAGTCTAGGTACTCTCAGCCCAAATTTGAACTTTGTGGTGTGGCTCAAATGATGAAAAAACTTGAAACCTTTCTCTGGTGCCAAAATTTCAAACTACAAGTTTATTCTCAATCCATCATTGAAATGATCAATGCTCCCAGCATTCCCGATGCTCCTATGAATTATTGGGTGGCCTTTATCCAGCTTGCTTCTTTTGATATTGTTCACAGGCCTGGGAAATCTTTCACTATGCCTGATGGTTTATCTTGACAACCTCTTGGAGACAATGAATCTGATGTTGGAACTGATTTCAATGAAGAAGAAAATTTTATCAAGCCTTTCTTCTCTTTCTCTTCTCAACATTATTCTGGCTTTCAACAAGTTTTCTTGCTTAAACTAGAGCAGTACCTTTTAACTCTTCAAAAACATCCTGATCTCTCTTCTAAAGAATTTTGATCTCTTAAAAGGAATTCCTCTAGTTTCTTTTTCCAAAGCTCTAGGCTTATGAAAGGAGGAAATCCTTGTGCTCTTTTTGTTGTTAATATCCCTTCTAAACAAGATTCTATCCTTGAAAGTCTCCATGAAGGCCTTGGTCATTTTGGGGAAACAAAAACTTATCAAAGATTATCCAAACAATTCTGGTGGCCATCTCTGAAGAAATCTGTCTCTTAATGGTGCAAGAGTTGCAAAGTTTTTCAAAAACGTGATCTTAGGCTTCCAACAGAAATTTGCTATCCTAATGGGGAGTCCACCGTCTTTGGAAGGATTGCTATGGATGTGGTTCATATTAAGGCAGGTGGTGCTAAGTACCTCATTGTGGCTAGAGATGATTTTTCTGGATGGTTTGAAGCAAAATGTCTTAAGAAACTTAGCTCAGAATCAGTGGAAGTCTTCCTCTATGAGACCTGGACAATGTGTTATGGCCTGGCTTGATCTTACTGTACTGATGGTGGCTCTGAATTTGGTGGAAAACTTGCCAAAATGATCCAATCTCTTCCTGGAAAACATAGAGTTACTACTCCTTATTATCCTGAAGGCCAAGGAATGGTGGAAAAAGGCCATGCTCCTTTGAAGGCTTCACTTTTTAAGCTTGCTGGTGAAAGTGGCAAGAATTGTTGCAAATTACTTCCTCTTTTTCTCTTCTCTGATTGAATCTCAACCAAAAGTACAACTGGCTACTCACCTTATGAAATCATCTTTGGTCAAAGAGCACTTCTTACTCTGAATTTGGAAATGGAATATTTCTTGGGTATTTCTTTGGACAAGGTGTCCTCAACTACTGATCTTTTAGTTTCTAGATCCAAGAAACTGGAGCAAAGCAAAGATGTTTGTGATGAAGCTTATCAGAAGATGATGGAGTCCAGAGCAAAATCATATCAGTATTTGGAGGACAAGAACTCCAATCAAATAAGGGATTCCTTGAACCCTGGTGATCCAGTTTTAGCTTATAATCAATCTTTGGAGACCCAGTGGGGCAAGCTTTTCTCAAATTGTTGGAATGGTCCTTATTGGGTGGTTCACCAAGTTAGAGGTGGATATTATGTTTTGGAGGAGCTGGAGGGTACTCAACTGGCCAGAAGGTTCTCTGCTGATCAAGTCAAGAAGTTTCATTGTTTTGGAGGCAACTTATATCAGAAGTAAGTCATCCCAATTGTGCACCACCAGGGTTATTTGCTGCATTTTTTGTTGTAGAATCTACTGTATGCCACATACGTGAGCACCTGCGATGCCTTCTGGGTTTTATCTCTTCCACTTCTAGGGGTCTTTTGGATGGATCAAGATATTTTCCACTCTTCAGTCCCTCTCAAGATCAAGATACGGCCAATCTTCTGTTCAATTTCTTTGTATTTCTCCTTCTCTTTATGTCTTCAAGTTCAAGATGCAGACTAGGGAAAGTCTGAAAGTTGGGGAGAGATGTGGTGACCAATCCGGGACACCTCATGGATAATGGAAATTTTTGAATTTTTTTTACATTCCCTTATCCATCAATACACAATCTGCAAAGAAAAAAATAATTATCTCTTGTGCCTCTATTTTTACCCACTCATTTCCCACCATCCCAACTATTCCCTGTCCTAGCGGTCTAGGCAGGCCTGCCTTGGTCATCCAATCCTTTCCTCCTCTGTTCAAATCCCCCCTTGCATGCGCCTTACCCTTATTTTTTTTGGCCAAGCGCGCGCCCTTACCCTTATTTTTTTTGGACAAGCGCCTGCATGCGGCCATTGTTAGAATTTGAGTTTATATAATTGTGAATTTCACTGGAGTTTGAAGTATAATTGATTAAATTGATTCAATTTATATTATTGTTGTTATTGAAGTATTGAAATAATGGTTAAAATATAACTAGGCTGGGTTTTTAGTAGTCATTGTCAGACTGTCCAAGCATAACATTTCACTTAGCATGTCACTTAAACTGCTTATGTTAATTTTGCCTTATTCATTTTGTACTCAACCACTTGTTAGCCAATCATTTATATAGTCTATATAAACCATGGTTGTCTCAAGTGGAATTCAATATCTGTTCAGAAAAACAATCAACTGGAGTTCCCTTTTCCTCCTGTTCCCATGTCTTTTAAACTCAACGTTACAAGCCCCTTTCACTCATTCTTTTATCCTTTCATCTCATTATAGCCCAAGCTCCCTTTATTCTTTTACAGACATCCCCTTCCTCAACTCAACCCATTGATCCATCTTGGCAACCTGCTGCTCTCTTGAATTATTGCCCATTGATTGGTGATTTAGTCAAACCCAATTCAATTTTCCCAGCTTATCACCATCACTCCCCATTCCAATTGTCCAAAGATGATTGGGAACACTCTCAATCACGTTTCAAACATCATTGTCAACAACAATTGATGGGGGCTTGTATTTTGAGCATCATCAAGCCCATCCCCTCATTGAATGGTTCCCCCCCATTGCAATGTTGCTTGCCAACGCCTCCAACAACAACAATGATGGCACTCACCTCAATCATAAATCCTTTGGCCAACCCTTCAAGGATGAGCGGGTTTATTTGTTGATTGTCCTCAATCAACCAAAACAACCACAACCACAATGGCATGGACCATTGATCTTGCCACAAATGGTTGTCAATCCTCCCTAACCTTGCAACCATCCTTAACCCTTACCACCTTGCTCATCATCTGATCACCACTCCATAAATCCTCTCCAACCTGATCTCAAGAATCTGCTCATCCGCAGACCCTCCCCAGCACCTGTTGCTGCTGTTGCTGTTGCAGCTTGCACCTCTGCCAGTCTGTGGTCATTCTTGACACTGGGATGTTTTTTTCTCTGTTTTCTCAACTTTTTTTTCCATCATCACTCATTGGTTTACCACCTGGCTCCTTGGTAGGCTGCGCGGCTCCCTGCCTGTTTCCCACAGGTGGCCCCGGCCCCTCAAAAGTCCCCTGGCCACGCGGACTTCCTGTTTTCTGCGCGTTTCTCATCTGCTACTCATCACCCACAGCCATCATTGGCCCAAGTTTGTATCTCTCTGTTCCTTTTCAGCTCTGTCTTTTTTGTTTTCCTCATGATCAAAATCAAATCAAATCAAATTAAAAAAAACTGCACTCCTTTGTAAGTATCTCTTGTATATAGTCTACAGGCCTCTTTTATATAAAAGGAGGGGATCTCCCCTGCCTTTTTAGAGGATCCTGTCACGCTTCCCACTTAAGGATTATTGTCTTCACCACTTCGACATATCCTCTCCTCAGTACCATCAACCTCAGTCTAAAAGTGTGACACAAATAAAAGCACAACATCAATGGTGCAATCTGCTATTTCCTCTGGCTCGCGCTGACCTTCCAATCTTGGCCACCAACTCAGTATATACTTGCGAACTTTGCAGTTAACTCCATACCAGTCAACCATCCATTATGAGATCCAATCTCCTTCCCTGGCCAATCAAAAGCCTTGGACTTCCATCTTTGGTCATGCATTGTTTGTTAGTTTGCATCTACATCTAACCAAGCCATCACTAATGTATAGTTTTCAATTGGACTAGTCCCTACCCTTCATACACTATTACCTCTCATTTGCATTACCTTCAACTTCACTCAATCTTATCCCAATTCGTCATGCAAATGTACGCTCAGATTCTATTGTCTTGCACTTACGCTAAGGCCTTGGATCTACACCACTTCTTCATTTCCTATTCCGTTCCTGTCATTCATTGCCTCACTGCTTCACCTGTAGTTAGCTCATCATCAGGTTGTATCTAGTCACTTTGGATTACCTTATAAGGGCTATCCCCTTGCCTGATGATTGTCTCCTCAGTTAGTTAATTTCATACGTTCTTGCATTTTGCTGCAACCTAGTTATCACATTGGACTCAGGTTCAGTTTCCTTCTTTGGAACACTTTCCATTCATCTCGCTGTTTGTTGAGTGGCATAACCAAGTTCGCAATTTGCAACTGGTTCTTGCTATTCGCACTTGCCCTCGCACTTGGTATTCCTTTGCGCTCACGATCATCTAAGAATTGCCCTATAGTACATGGGGTGGTTGTGTGACAGTAAATTAACTAACTCAACTCATCTATTGTAGCCTTCCAACCTATAGTAGACTTCTTCTTTCTCAATGTCACGTACTAGCTCAACCAGGAACGCTTCCCTTGCCCCTTACAATGATGAGATTCATTGGGTAGGGAAAACCAGTGCTCCTCGGGCCCAATAACCCTTAGATCCAGTTCCTCCTTCCAAATCACCATCTGTGGAACCTCTAGATGATCCTTGGGCTCCTCCACGGGATGCTCTGACGGACCCTCTCGCAGAATTTGCAGACTCCAACCATTCTTCCAATGAAACCTTGACTCGTGGTAGACCAGGGGTTTGCACTACTGCTCTCAAGCCCGATGCTCCAACCCTGCTTTCGACATTGATCCAGGCCCTCACTCATGGTGCCCAGCAATCTAGTACAAGGACTCCTAGTTTTTGCACTCCGGGCATGAAACAACCTGATCACTTTACAGGAGAAAACCCTCATAAGCTTAGATCCTACCTACAGTCTTGTAAAATCATCTTTTCAAACAACTCCAACAATTTCCCTTCCAATAGACATAAATTTATGTATGCTTCGTCCTTCTTAGGAGGTAGAGCCTTGCAGTGGTTTGAAACATACCTCAAACTTTTATCCAACGACAGTCCCACTTGTATTCTCAACAACTGGGAAATTTTCAAGCAACAATTGTTCACCCTGTTTGGCAATCCCAATGAAGTTTGAAATGCCAAATACAAACTTAATAGTTTAGTTATGAAGGAGAATAGTAGAGCCTCCTTTATATTTCTCATTTTTAAACCTTGCAGTCTTGCATCCAGTGGAACAAGGCTGCTCTTCTATTCCATTTCCAAAAGGGTTTACCGGCACACTTAATCAAACAGCTCGCAGTTGGGGGTCATAAGACAAACTTCCTTCAGGAGCTAATTGATCAAGTGATTGAGCTTGATAATGGCTATCATGACAAGAATCGCTCTTGGAAAAACAACCATGGATCATCCACCTTGGCCCCAAAGGTGGACGACTCCTCGAAGCAAAAAACGAGGAACCCAAAACCATCCAAACCAACCCCAACTTCAAACTCCAACTCAAAAGGGAAAGCCGTCGCCAAAACTCCAAAGTTCTTGGACAAAGAAACTGGGATGCTTCGAAGTGAGGAACAACTGCAAAGGGAAAAGAACCGGCTGTGTATGTATTGTGGAGGAAAACATGATGTTGACAGCTGTGCAAAGCAATTAGCGCATGAAGCGGCTAAGCAGTCAAAAAATTAGCTTGTAGTTTTTCTGATACTCGCAAGGGAAACTACACATTATCTAAATCACCGCAAGTAAATCTTTGCACTTGCAAGTCACTAGTTGCTCCAAGTTCAAGATTTATCCTATTCCATTCCGACAACACTCCTTATCAAGTATTACTTGATTCCGGCGCTAATGTTTCCTTCATCAGTGAATCTTTTGCCACTTCCAAAAATCTTACGCGTTCCGAGATAGATAAATTTCCCATCTATCTAATAAGTAGTGCGACTGAACCGTCTTATTGGGTTTCCCAAAAGGCAAAATGGACCTTTGCATTTTCCAATTTCCCCAGCTTTGAATGGGATTTATTTGTCTTGGCTATACCCGGAATGGATGATACCATTATAGGCCATGATTTCCTAGTTTACTGGAATCCGGATGTGAATTGGCAAGAAGGAGTAATTAACCTTTGAACATTGCACCCCCAGAACGCTAACCTTTCCGTCAATCATGAATTAAACAGCCTACCTGACACTGTCATTGAGTTGGATGACACTTTTCCACCAGGAGATTTGCAATATCCTGACCTCCATTCCCAAATTCCCTCTTCAGATTTAGGAGTTATTGCTTACCTATCCAGCTTACCTCTTTCCTGTTGCTTCGAAGAGAAACAGAAACCAACCAAACGGTGTTTTTTGAGCTCCCTAATCCTCTCGCACCATGCAAGCACCTCAAACCCGGTGCTGAAAGATGACAAGATTGAAGATTTAGAAATCATTTGAGAGTCTTAACCTTCAGTTTATCATGACTTCGCTGACGTCTTCTCAGCTGCAAGAGCAGATAAACTGCCTTCATCCCGTCCTTACAATCACAAGATCAAACTTACTGGCCCACCTCTGGCACCAGGACCAGTTTACTCCTCTTGACGCAAGAATAAATTGTGCTTCAAGACTACATTGCAGAAAATATAGCAAAAGGATTTCTTCAACCAAGCTATTTGAATACCGGTTCACCTGTCCTATTTTTTCCAAAAAAGGACAGCGGACTTTGCCTTTGTGTTGACTACAGGAAACTGGACCAGGTAACCCGGAAGAATGCCTATCCAGTACCGCCTATGTCACATCTCCTCACCCTCTTCCATGGAGCTGCTTATTTCTGGTAGTTAGACCTTTGAGGTGCCTATAACCTAATTCGCATTAAGGAAGGTCATGAGTATTTGACCGCGATGAGAACCCGGTTTGGCAGTTATGAGTATACCGTCATGCCTTTTGGCCTCTGCAACGCTCCTTCCACTTTTCAACATTTTGTCAATGACATTTTTTCCAATCTTGTAGGTAAATCCCTCGTGGTATATCTTGATGATATACTGGTCTACTCGAAAAACCTCTAAGATCACATTGCACATGTGCGAGAGGTGCTACAGCGACTTTGCAAGAATGACCTGTTTGCAAAAGCCTCTAAGTGCAAATTCCATTCCTCTTCCCTTCATTTTCTAGGTGTCGTAGTCTTGCAGCAAGGACTATTGATGGACCCAGCCAAGAGCGCACGCATATTGGACTGGCCCCCACCTTCTTCTGTTAAATCTCTTCAAGTTTTCCTTGGTTTCAGTAATTTCTATAGAAGGTTTATTGCGTGTTACGCCGAAAAAACCATGAATCTTACTAACCTTCTTCAAAAAGACACTCCTTTTATTTTTACCAAACAAGTGCTTCGGAGTTCAAAGCTCTGAAGAAAGCGTTCACTACTGCTCCAATACTTGCTCACTTTTAACGAGCTAGCTTGCACTATTGTTGAAACAGACGCAAGTGACTATGCAATTGCAGGCTTCATCTCGCAGTTTTCTCCTTCCACTTCTCTCTTTCACCCCGTAGCTTTTGAGTCTTGCAATTTGCTTGCTGCAGAGCTTAACTATGAGATTCATGACAAGGAACTTCTTGCAATCGTTTACTGCTTGAAGAAATGGCGTTCATACCTTTTGAGTGTTAGGGAATCCTTTGAGGTTTTAACTGATCATAATTCTTTGAAGTATTTCATGAGTTCAAAATTCCTCACACGTAGACAGGCACAATGGGCCAAATACCTCTCCGAGTTCCACTTTACAATCACGTACCGTCCTGGGAAACAAGTGGTAGTTCCTGATGCTTTATCACTTCAGGACAACGTTTACCCAGGGGGGGGAGCACCTTTGCCAAAAACAACCCTGAAAACGTTAGGACACTCTTCTCAACCCAATCTGCCCAACTCAGTTTGATCATTGCTTGCTTACAAGATTTGGCTTCCGAACTCCAACAAGCTCAACGGGACAACCCCAAGTGCATCGAACTTTGCAAAAGTGCAAACTTATTAGAAAGTAGTTACAGTATAGATGATAATGACTTTTTATTTTATGATAATCGTATAGTAGTACCAGATAATTCTTGAATTAAGTTAGATATCTTTGAGTCATGGCATGATTCTCCGCTTGCTGGTCATTATGGGCAGGATAAAACCTACCAATTGATTGCACGAGACTTCTACTGGCCTGGTATGACCAAAGAAGTAAAAGACTATGTTAGCGCGTGCTATGATTGCAATTGTAACAAGTCCTCAAAACACCGGAAGTATGGGCTGCTCCAGCCACTTCCAATTCCGCCTCGTCCTTGGAACTCGCTGTCTATGGATTTCATCTCTCAATTACCTTCTTCTAGTGGATATGATGCTATTCTAGTAATAGTAGATTGCTTCTCAAAGATGGCTTTATTTTTATGCAGTAATGTCATGGCCTCTTCAGAAGACTTGGCTAACTTGTTCATAGAATATGTATTTTCAAAACATGGTCTCCCTGATAATATAGTTAGTGATCGTGGATCTCTGTTTGTCTCAAGCTTCTGGACCTTGCTATACCAACATTTGAAGATCACTCGCAATTTATCAACGGCTTACCACCCGGAAACGGATGGGCAAACCAAGCGAGTTAATCAGATTCTCAAACAATATCTTTGAATGTATGTTGCCTATCAACAAGACGACTGGTTGCAATGGCTCCCACTAGCCGAATTTGCCTACAACAACTCCACTCATTCCTCCACCAAACAGTTGCCCTTCCAAACTCTTTATGGTAGAAACCCAACTTTCTCTTCCCTTCACGTAGCACCTTCTCAACCTGCTACTGATTACCTTGAAAAAATTCAATCCCTTCAATCGCAACTTTGAACCAACCTCGAAGAAGCAAACCAGCGCTATAAGGAGCAAGGAGACCAATCTTGCACTTTGGCTCCAACCTTTGCAGTAGGAGATCAAGTATGGCTCGATGCTTGCAACATTTGCAGTACTTGCCCAACTCGCAAACTCTCCAAAAGAAAGCTTGGCCCCTTTAAAGTAGAATCAGTCATCTCCCCTAACGCCTTTGAACTTACTTTACCTGCGAAATGGCAAGGTATCCACCCGGTCTTTCATGTGTCTCTCCTAGAGCCAGCTCAAGTCCTATACCCGGGCAAGACTCATCCCCCTCCTGAGCCATTCACTTTCCTTGATCATCAAGAGTGGGAAGTAAGCCGTATTATGGATTCAAGGTTACGCAAAGGAAAACTTCAATACATCATTGAATGGTCTGGCTTCCAGTCCAACAAAGATCGCACCTTGTGGGAACCAGCCCATCACCTTTGCAATTCACCCAATCTGATTTGAAAATTCCATGCGAGCTACCCTTGCAAACCTCGGAAATCATGATTCTATCCCATCCAATTCCATTCCATTCCATTCCACATTCCATTCCATCCAATTCATTCAATTCCACTCCACACTTCATCCCATCCAATCCCATTTCATTTCATTACACATTTATCTTACTCAATCCATCCCATTAAAACTTATCTTATTTCACTATCATTTCATCAGTTAATTCCTCCATCTCACTGTGTTATTCTTTTCTCATTTTTCCTTCATTTCCACATTTATTAAAAAATAATAATAATAATAATAATAATAATAATAATAATAATAAAATTTTTTAATATATAAAAAAAAATAATATACATTAAATTACAAGGTTTCTTTTATCTCTTTTTCTGCATCCTCCCAATTTGCTGTCAATTCCGCAACCATGGACTGAAAGGTATCCAGGTCTTCATCATTAATAAATGCGGACATTCTTTGAAGTACCAGTACCTCCATTACAATGTGCCTTTCGAAGATCTGCTTGCACCTCACAACCCGAGCTTGCTTCCGTCGCGCATTCCATCCACCTTCCTCCAAGAGCTCTTCATACGCTCTCTTCCTTTGGCCACCCAAAATGCCTTCTCCAATGTCGTCCGTCAGGCGCCTCGCATCCGTTTTGACTGGTAATACAACTCGCACCGGATACGCTTCACCTTGGCCTTCCATTCCTTCCATCCCAGTAAATTCCTCCCTTCCATCTCCTTCATTTCCTTCTTCCAATTCACCCGCTTCCTCTTTGTTCTCTCCATTTTCCTCCTCTCTTTCCGCTGTGTTTTCTTCCTCCCTTGCTTCCTCGGTTAGAACTCCTACCGGTTCTGCACCGGATACCTTGCCTTGCACCTCGGAATTCATCTGGGTCCCCGGATTTTCAGTTGGCAGTCCCCAGTAAGGTGGTGGTGGTGGTGGTGTATTAGTAGTGTATCTTCAAAAATGAGGCAACACTAGAAAACAAGCAAATAATTAGTTACCATTTCAAGTTCATTAGTTATTGCTGATTAGTACTCACCAGGAACTTGCGTCCCCAAGTATTCAATCTCCGGCAATGGTGGTATCTTGTAATTGACCCTTGGCGCAGACCTACAACTTTGCATCTCCCTCAATGATTCTGAAGGACCCTCAACCGTCTACTTGACACTTATAGGGAAGTTACACACCACCTTGCAAAGTCGACATTGCTTGCATTTGCCTTGAAGACCTTGGACAGCAGTACTGGGAATACAACGCTTGTTGCGGCAAATACAGTTTTTGCAACGGCGGGATATCCATGAAAACATTTTTACGAAATTTATAAATAATTTTTATTGGGTAATGAATTAAGTAAATTATAGGGTATACAGTGAATTAAACGACTTGTGATCAATGCGAAAATTTACCTGAACGCTTGCAGGAGCTCGCGTCTTTATAGCCAGGCAACTGTCACGCTTTGCACTAAAGGATTATTGTCTTCACCACTTCAACATATCCTCTCCTCAGTACCATCTACCTCAGTCTAAAAGCGTGACACAAATAAAAGAACAACATCAATGGTGCAATCCGCTATTTCCTCTGGCTCGCGCTGACCTTCCAATCTTGGCAACCAACACAGTATATACTTGCGAGCTTCGCAGTTAACTCCATACCAGTCAACCATCCATTATGAGATCCAATCTCCTTCCCTGGCCAATCAACAGCCTCGGACTTCCATCTTTGGTCATGCATTGTTTGTCAGTTTGCATCTACATCTAACCAAGCCATCACTACTGTATAGTTTGCAATTGGACTAGTCCCTACCCTGCATACACTATTACCTCTAATTCGCATTACCTTCAACGTCACTCAATCTTATCCCAATTCGTAATGCAAATGTACGCTCAGATTCTATTGTCTTGCACTTACGCTAAGGCCTTGGATCTATACCACTGCTTCATTTCCTATTCCATCCCTGTCATTCATTGCCTCACCGCTTCACCTGTAGTTAGCTCATCATCAGGTTGTATCTAGTAACTTTGGATTACCTTATAAGGGCTATCCCCTTGCCTGATGATTTTCTCCTCAGTTAGTTAATTTCACAAGTTTTCGCATTTTGCTGCAACCTAGTTATCACATTGGACTCAGGTTGAGTTTCCTTCTTTGGAACACTTTCCATTCATCTTGCCGTTTGTTGAGTGGCCTAACCAAGTTTGCACTTCGCAACTGGTTCTTGCTATTTGCACTTGCCCTTGCACTTGGTATTCCTTTGCGCTCACAATCATCTAAGGTTTGCCCTATAGTACGTGGGGTGGTCATGTGACAGATCCATCTCATATATCAATGAGTAATCTAATCATTCCAGAGGGCTTCTTTCCTTTCATCTGCAACTTTTTTGCTGGGTATATCTCTTGATTTCTCTTGATCCTTTGAGCCTCCATGCTCAATATTTGATCCATCCATCTGTGACCCTGATCCTTATCACCAACCATAGCCCTCCTCAGCTTGCTACTTGGACAGAGCAACCTGTAAAAGCAGATTTAAAACAGAAATAAAATAATAAAATTAGAAGAAGTGAGGAATCCATGAATATTATTACAGAAATGGATTCCCAACCCAACATTAAGTAGGTTCACTCACTGACCCCACCCTTGAATTCTAACTCCTTACATTTTTAAATAATTATTAAACAAAATGACCAACAGACCATGACACCACCATGGCACCTTTTGGCCATTTTAACATTTCACACATTATGACATGTATAGGTTTCACACCTAAAATTCAGTCAGAATTGAGGTGTTGTGTATATTTTAGGAGTTACAGGCGGATTTGTGTTGTGTCACAATTCCCGTGTGCAGCCCTGCATTCATACAGTAAGGGTACACATGCCTGACACTCAATATGTAGGCGCATGTAAAAAGGCCCACATGCAAAATGACTTACTGGCCACAGGCAACAGATTCTGGCACGCAGATGTCAAGCCTGCGCGTGTCAAAAAAAATTGTACTAAGCCTGACAGCGAGGTACCGCAGGAGCAGGCTACAACCTGCATGCATGCATCATGTATATGTAACAACTTGACTGCCGGACAGAGGGATGTCTGAAACCTAAGAATATTGAATAAAAAATATGAAAATCAAAATATAAAGCAAATAAACTTTGGGAAACAATAATGAAGCTTGTCACGTGAATTAGATTGCCAAATCTTTATGAACCACGAAGCACAACAAGGAGTTAACCTAAAAATTATTAAAAACTCACAAAATGTGCAGGAGATGCTGTAGAATCTACTAATACCCCCTTTTACCCATTTCAATCAAAAGAAATTAATAAAAAATAAGGAAATGTGTCTGAATCACAAAAATAATAAACTCACATTTAAACACCTTCTGAAAATTATTTCACAAAGAAATATGACATAGACAAGGCTAGCAGATTGACAGCACCAGAGCTACGTGCCAAAATAGCCCTGGCCAGCCTGCTAGCCTCAGAATACAAGCACAACCCTCTCTACGTGCCCTGAGAAGGTCTTGTTACCCTAAAAAGGTATATAAACAACCCTTTTAAGAGATTTAAACCCAACAGTAATTTTTAAGTATCAATCCAGACCCCTTTCCATCCATGATCAAGTGTTTATTCAAGATAAACAAGTGATATATGGCTATAGTCTGATATTATTATTAATAATTCTGGCCCCATCATTGATTCCCTGAAGAATATCAGCAAATAACCCCAATAATTGTCCTGAGACCCTTTCAACCGTGAATCTCTGCAAGCTTCTTGGAGTAAGTACTTAAACTAGTAAGTTGTCTCCTCCTTGCAACTCAGGCATAAGTGCTGTAAGACAGCTAGTCCACCCATCCCCTTGAGTTAGTCTTTTGTGAGCAATCATTTAAGACCTCATTATACCAAGGTCTTTACATGGTTCAAAAGAGCCCCTTGAATAGAGGTTGTTATCCAATAAAGATCCCCAGTTTGAACAAACTGTGACCCCTCTTAAAAAATATATTGAAAAAAATTTAATGCAACCAAACCAACCAAACTTTGCACTTGCTTTTAAATCAATTATTTAAGAATTTTACCATAATTTTCTTGGAATTATTATTCCAAAACCAATATCACTTTCTGTAGCTAAAGGACAATAAAGTTCGTGGCATCAGGAAGCTGACAGCCTTGCGGGTTGAAGAGAATTCTGTCAGCTGGAATTCTTGAAATTCTTATACCACTCTTGTTCCCTTTTTGTGACCATACTGGTCTGATCCTTCCCTGATCATCTTTCTGGATCCAGTCAAGTTTGACTGAGAGGTTTCTTTAAGCTTGAAACCTGGAGTGTTAGAACTCCATTCATTCTTTAAAGTTGAATTAGGCCACGCTAATATTGAGCTCCTTGAGAAGTGTTGGGCTATTCTTGTTTGAATCTGTTATTGCTTTGCTTCTGGAGATTCATAAAAAAATCACTTTTGTTTTGTTCAGCCACCCACAGTTATCTGGTAACCTCCAAGCCCTTGATTGCGGGGTGTTGAGCAGGTTCATTGAGAACCTAGAGGTTGGTTGGGATTGGGTTGACATTTCATAATCTTCTGCCAACAACCAGACTTATTAGCTTGTGGGCGTTTTTACTTACAACTGCCTTGTTCCATTGAACTCTGAAAAAAACTTTGAATTATTTTGTTCAATTGTTTCCCTGCACCATCTTGCCTCAGATAGTGTTGTTTCCATTGCTACAGACTATTCCAAAACTCATCCCTTACATTTATTCCTTATTTACAAGTTCCTGGACCTTGATTCCAGTTAAATTTAAATATTATTGTAACTCTTAGGAGAAAAGCCTAAACAGCACCTTTCCCCTCCACAGAACTGCCTAAGGCTTAGCACCGTTTGGAGTCTTACACCGCAACCTTTGTTGTCACCTCCCAGCATTATTTCCATTGCTTTGGTCTGCATTAATAGCAGGGCCACAAATGTTTTTTCCACCTCTTTGCTTTATTTCCATGATGCCTAATTCCAGACACCTATACAATATGCAGACTGATGATTTTGGCTCAGGACTCCAGGTAATAGAAATTGCTGCTCCTCTCAAACCAAATGTTGAGCTCCTTCTAAAATCATTCCAGCAGCAGCAGGAGGTAATTACCTCTCTCAAATACAATCTGACCTCCATGGGTGAAACCCTATCCCGCCTGGAGCATGATCACTCCCTCCTTAAAATTGAGCATGAGAAGGATAGGTCCCTCCTTTGAGATCAGCACCTTGCCTCTTTGCACCAGGTCAATATTTGACGGCAGCAGGACTCAGCAGCATTGTTGAACCGCCTGGACCAACAGAATGAGGCATTTATTGTGGCTTCAGCTCCTCAATCTCCACAAATTCCCCACCTAAAATTCTTGGGGAGAACCAACCAATTGGCCAAGTTCCTTGACAACATTTCCACCTTAATTTGGAAGCACAACCATTACTTCTTCAATTCCTTGTCAAAAATCAACTTCCTAGCCTTAAAATTTTTTGATGGCAACAAACCTTCCTATTCCAACCTTTGTTTCACCTCCCTTTTACAACAAAATGCCTCAGATAATGGTTCTCATGCAATTTATTGGAACCTCTGCAGCCTTCCTACACCATTCAGAAGCTGCATTCCTTTGATTCCTTTTCCTGTTAACCACTTTTGGGGTTAAAGGGGCTAAGGAGAAATCGGAGAAAGATTAAAATTTGTGTAAGCAAGGCAGTAAGTAAATTGATGATTTCAAAAACCATTTTGCCATGTTGGCTTTGGCAGTAGACCATTCAGAGTCCTCAAAAATAAAGAAATACTTTAGCAGTCTGAACCACACCATCTCCTCAATGGTAATCATCTTTCTGGATTTTTAAATGGAAGATACCTTTTGGGAGATCATGGCCATTGCCACTCTTGCAGAAAAGAAAGTAGATCAAGTGAATTAATTTACTGGGAGGGCCCCACAGCACTCTTGATACACCATGTCTTCCCCTTCCCCTGCTCACCCTGATGCTATGGAGATTGATTCCATTTTCTACCAGCATCCTCCCTTCCCCGCTAGTCAGTTTTGACAAGATTGCAGGGAAGAAGGATTTTATTACAGCTGCCTCAAAACCTTTCTGGGCAATCATGAAAAGGGAGGACAACAATGCAAAAATAAATTGGTCAAAACCAAAATGAATTGGCGCCAGACTGTCATGGCTTGCCACAAACAAGAGCTAGAAGCCATTGACTTGGTAGAGTAGATTCCAACATTATCCTCCCTGTTTACCGCCCCCCGCCTTGGTTTTTTCTATCACCTCCTGCCACCCCCCCAAAGTCAAGTCCTTCAGCTCCCTCCGCTTCCTCATCCAGATTGGCATCTACCACCCTGGGGGCCTCTATTTGGGTTCCAATCTGATCTACACGGGTGCAGTGGATAGTTTTATCATTTATTCACTAGTTAAAAAGTTGGGTTTTCACACCTTCCTGGAAAATAATATGTCTAGGTTTTAATGGTTCCACATCCGGCATCACCAAGGAATGGAAGGGTTTGCTCTGCGCCATCAAAAGCAGCCCTCGGACAAACTTTGCCCTTAACTTATATTTGACCAGCTTGGTGGGACACAATATCATTTTGGGGAACTTTTGGATGAGGGACCAGGAAGCTAATTGAAAGAAATCTTATAGTTTGATTGAATAAAAGCCAAGGAACAGAACAGCACTGAGTAGAACAAGTAATAAAATTTGTGAGAAACAGACATTGTACAAATTTGGGTTTAAAAAAGAGCAAGTGTTTAGGCTAAGTCTTACCAGGCAGGCATGGAAGAAGTGATGTTGAGCCAATTGAGGTTACTACAGGTTATTTTAAGTAGGTTTTCAAAGGCAATGAATTGATTGGTTTGATAGGTTGCATAGGTTGGGATGAGTTGATTGTGGTGAGTGTTGAAGGGATGACTCTTAGGATTGAGGAAAAATTTGGAGACTGAATTAGGTTCAATTAGAATTGGTCAAAGAGGTTTAGGAAGGATGATTGCTGTGTGGTTTTTTTGACGGTAGTAAATCTGAGGGTTGGAGCACGCTTGAGAATTTTTTCCAAGAATCCAAACAATAATATATCCTTCAACAAAAATGTGAAGTGACCCTTGAAAATTGGGAAAACTTCTAAGAAAAGTACACTCCCTCCCTCCCAATCCTGGGTTTCTTTGAGAAAAAACTCCTTGCCCCACTGCTATCAAAATTTTGCCATATATTCCACCCCCAGCATTCAGAATTCCTCCCTCCTCATAAGGAGAATAATCGCTCCATCAAGCTAAAGAAAGGATTCAATCCTCCCTTTGGACGGATTTACACCCTTTCCCCTTTGGAGAGTCAGGATCTTTGCTCCTACTTGGATGATTTGTTGGCTAGGGACTTCATTTTCCCTTCCTCTTCTCCTACGGGGCCCCTATATTCTTTGTTAAACAAACTGGGAAACAGAACTGTCCATGTGTTGATTATAGGGAATTGAATAAAATAACTATCCAAGACTCTCACCCTTTGCCCCACTTCTACAGCCTCCTCAGCCAGTTGAAGGGCTGCCGCTAATTTTCCAAAATTTCCCTGAAGTCTTCCTTTAACCTATTGTGCATTAAGGAAGGGGATGAGTGGAAAACTGCTTTCCGTACTGAGTTTGGGCTGTTTGAGTACTTTGTAATGCCTTTTGGGCTGGCCAATGCCCCAGAAGCCTTGAAGCGCTTTATTCAGATGATTCTGCTAGAGCATTTTGATCTATTCTTCTTTTTTTACATTGATGATATCTTGATCTTCTCTTAGATGTATGATGAGCACATTTCTCACCTTTTCCTTATCCTCAAAAATCTTAGTAAAAATTATCTCTATGCATCACCCAAGAAATGCCTTGTTATTGTTGATTGTTTCCCATTTTTTGGGTTTAGAATTGATGAGGAGGGTGTTAGGATGGACCCCTCCAAGATCCAGCTTATCACTTACTGGAAGATGCCTTTTTTATTGGGGGGGGGAGTTCCAACAATTTCTTGGCTTCTCAAGTTTTTACTATTTTTTTATCCACAAGTTTGCCTCCTTGGACCTTGCTCTTTAAAAAGTTACCAAGGAAGGATCCAGCGTTGATCTATTACTCAGGGAACTCTCCACAATCAATTCCTTTTCTGCCTTAAAGAAATTTTTCTCATTGGAATTCCTCCTTCATCATTTTGACTCTGGGAGGAAGCGTGTCATCTTTACCAATGCTTGCAGCATTGCAATTTTGGAAATTATCTTCCAAAAAAACAACCAGGGCCATTTATGCCCACTCAGTTTTTATTCAAACACCTTGAGCAAAGCCAAAAGGCATTGGAAGATCCATGACCTGGAGTTGGGGGCCATCATTGCCTCTCTGGAAGAATGGTGGCCATGGTTGGTGGAAACCCCAACTCAAGTCAAGATCTACACTGATCACCAGAATTTGAATTAATTCATGTCTTCCACTTGCCTCAATCCTTTCCTGGCAAGGTGGGTCTCCTTTTTATCCAATTTATATCTAGAAATCCACCACATAAAAGGGGAACATAACCCCGCTGACCCGCTGACCCGCCTCACCCCAACTTTTACTGACAAGAAAATCTCCATTCCCATCCTACAGTTGGTCACTGCCCCTTCATACAGCTTGGTCCTAGATATTCCCCTTGAAGGTGTATGTTCTGTCTCCTCCAAGAATCTCTTGATTAACCATATCTGCTCCCCATATTTCCAAATTAAGTCTCCTGCGCAAGAAAGCTATTGAATCATTGGAGGAGACCACATGTTCTAAACACTCCCACCATGAGGACTGGTTTGTTTGGAACAAGGACCATCTATAAGTTCCCAATTCCCTCTGCCTGACCATTCTCTCATATTACCATGGCAATTCCTTGCAGGTTCATTGAGGGATTGTGAAAACACTGGACAACATTCATTTTTCCTCCAAATGGCCAAACCTCTGCTCAAAATTGTCTCACTTCATCTAATGCTGCAATTCCTGTCAACAAAACCACCATCCTAACAATTCAAAGAACCCTCTCCTTCCCGTCCAAGTCCCAGAATCTCCTTGGTCCACCATAGGGGTGGACATTGTGGTAAAGTTTCCAAAGAGTTATGGCTTTGATTCAATCCTGGTCATTGTAGATCACCTCACAAAAAATGCCTACTTCATTCTGGCAACAAGAACTTGGTCCTCCAAGGATCTTGCCTTATGCTTTATATACCAATTTTTCTGTTATCACGGCCTTCCTGACTGGATTATCTCTGACAGAGGGGCCACCTTTGTCTCCAGATTCTGGAGGCTGGTTTTGGGAAACTTGCAGATAATGCAATACTTTTCCACATACTTTTACCCGCAGACCAACAGCCATAAAGAAAACACCAACCAGGTGATAGAATCCTATCTACAACATTTATGCAATGCTTGCCAAAACAACTACTCCCTTTGGACCGCTTGGCAAGAAATTTCTTGGTCCAATTCCCCGCTTAGGCCAAGGAACTTCCCTCACCTTTGGGTAAACACCGCGGAAATGGCAAGATTTCTTGCTAGGTTTGAAAGGATCTTGTACTCCAAGGTTCCTATGGGCAGGGATAAGGTCCGCACTATTTCCCCTTTATCACAGAGGAGGAAAAGCTGTGGGAAATGGAGGAGATGGTTGGGTATTAAAGGCAGCATTGGGGAAGATTTGGATCTATGGGCATTTGGAAAAAAACAAGGTTTTCATGGGGCAGACAGGAGCCATGAAGCAGGAATTGTTGGGTGGGCTTGTGCCTCAACTCCATTGGCAGGTGCAATGGTACCTGTATGATCATGTTTTGGTCAAATGATTGTTGAACGGTGTGGTGCTCTTTTATGGACGCAAGTCAGGAAAGTTCTGCAGGCGGCGTGCTCAGCAGCAGTCAGGTAGGCCCAGCAGCGGTTGGGTTGGGCTCAGCACCTGGAGACGGGAGACGACGGATCTTGCGGACTGGAAAGCTTGTGCGGATTGGAAGGCTTGCGCGGATTGGAAAGCTTGCGCGGATCGGAAGGCTTGCGCGAATTGGAAAGCTTTTGCGGTTCTGCAGGCTTGCGCGGATTGGAAGGCTCGCGCAGATTGGAAAGCTTGCACGGATTGGACCGCGCATCGCAAGACGCGCGGATTGGGTCACGTGGGTACGCCCCGGATATTGGAACGGGTTTTTGGGCGGACCCGCGCGGGCGGACGAACCGGGCTACGTTAATACCGAAGGGCGCGGGTAATGGCAAGGGATGGAGGGATAGGATTGGGCTAGGGTTCTGTGCTTAGGGGTTGTATTTCATCATTCTTGCTTACTTGTGGTTGTACTTAGGTTAGGGTTGAGAGGGAGGACTTAAATACTTTGCTCTCAACTCCGGGTTGTAGAGGTGGGGGGAGAAAAAGGACTTCACTTCACGGACTGGACTGCACTCTAGGATATTACTTTTTATGGCATCAGATTGGATTGGATTGGAAAAGAATGAATTCATCTTATTATTGCTCCCTCCCTCTCACTCTATCTCACTCTTGAACGGCTGCATCCAATCTCCTTACAGACGCTTTGATCAATAACTTCCGGAACTCGAGGACAACATCTGGGGTGTTGCCCCTCAAGTTTCGACATCTGGGGGTCTGGCCGGGAAACAATCTTTTGTCGAAGTCTCTCAAAGGTACTCACGGATGCTATCAACAGCCGCTTCTCTTCCTTCCTCCTCCGACGGCTTCTGCGCTACTCCATGGATTTACCCGCATATTCGACTCAACATTGCGGAAGTGGAGCGATTCATCTCACGGTATGAAACAATTGCGGACTCTGAAGGCGTTTTGGATTTTGAGAAGGTGCGCCATGTCGTCCTGTTCATCAAGGACGCGGAAGCGCGTCGGGATGTGGAGGAGATGGATGGCTACCTGAACCTGGATTGGCCGGAACTGAAGGAGGGCATGCTGTCAAGATGGGGGAGGTGCAGTTCTCGCTTTCGGAAGGACAATCTCAAGCCATCCGCAGAATTGGGTTACGAGGCGGGCGCGCGCAACGGAACCCGGTTGCAAGCGGAAGTGGACTAAGCGGAACTGGAGTACTACAGGGCAGAGTATGTTCCGCCCCCACCACCGGCAACCATCTCTTGGGATAGCAAACTTGCGGAGGTGGCAAGGGGCCTCGAGGCCTATCTGGGGAGTATTCAGTCTCCCAGCGCTTCTGCGCCCCGCTTGTGCGCAAATGGGGAGGACAACGACCGTTGGCGGACGGGACAAAGGGACCGGACAGCGGATTCAAACGCGGAATTGGTTTCCCCAGTGGGGGCTAAGAACGTGTTGGGGAAGCAGGACTGGAAGGAACCGGTGCGGCCTACTGACAGGAAGCGGGCGAGGACAACGGAACGGGAAATGGATGCTCTGTGCGGACTGGGAATTGGCAAGCGGCAGACGGATCTTCCAAAGAAGGTACACGCGGCGGTGGAAGAGACAAACCACGCGTTGGAGAATCACAACCCAAGCTGGACCTCTTTGATGGCAGGGAGCGCGCATTTGGAAAGGGTAGTGGCAGCAACGGAAAGGATGGGCCGGGAATGGACAGACGGTGGGGCGGAACGAAAGGATCAAGTGGTCACGCGCGGTCTGGCGGGCAGGGAGCAGTCAGAAATCTCCGGAGGGGAGAACAAGGCCGCATAAAAAGCAAAAGGCAAAGGATGTTGTGTGGACGGGGTGGGGGAGGAGAGAGCTGGGATTGAAAGGGTTTCAAAACCTCTTTCCTCCTCCACGGCGGGTTGTTGTAAGGACGTCTGGGGGTGTTCTCTTTTATTTGGGTTTTGCGCGCGGATGGGCTCAAATTTCAAAGGATGCAGGAAGTTCTTGGCGGCGGGAGGTGCACCTAGGCGGTCTGGGACAACAATTTGCAAACAAGGTCCCTGCGGGATTGGTTGAGGCAACGCGCTGCGGATCTGGCAATGGGTGGGGCGCGGTCCGCTGAGGACAGCGGCAAAGTTGGGGGGGAGCTAGCGCGGGGTGGAAGGTTGGAGTTGGGACGCAGGAAACAGAATCAAAAAAAAAAAAAAAAAAAATCTCTCTTGTTCCCTCTTATCTATTCATTCTTCCTTTTCTGTCTCCCCATGTACTCTTGAGGATACTCTCACTGGCGCGGATTTCTCACCTTCAGACTCTCACTGGCGCGGATTTCTCACCTTCAGACTCTCACTGGCGCGGATTTCTCACTTTTTCCGATTTCTCACTGGCGCTGATCTTCTCTCTTCAAGGCGCGGATATTGCGCGCAGTTCTTATTCTTGCTCAGGGACTCACAAGACCAAAGGCTACTCAATTGCACACAACCTATGTCTTTTTGTGTATAGGCGCTAAATACAAAGGAGAAAGGATAACTACGGAAGGTGAGATGGTGGGAGATCTCTGGGGACAGAACTCAAGTTGGGGGGGGGATGTGGTGCTCTTTTATGGACGCGAGTCAGGAAAGTGCTGCAGGCGGCGTGCTCAGCAGCAGTCAGGTAGGCCCAGCAGCGGTTGGGTTGGGCTTAGCACCTGGAGACGGGAGACAACCGATTGCGCGGACTGGAAAGCTTGTGCGGATTGGGAGGCTTGCGCGGATTGGAAAGCTTGCGCGGATTGGAAGGCTTGCGCGGATCGGAAGGCTTGCGCGGATTGGAAAGCTTTCGCGGTTAGGTAGGCTTGCGCGGATTGGAAGGCTCGCGCGGATCGGAAAGCTTGCACGGATCGGACCGCGCATCGCAAGACGCGCGGATTGGGTCACGTGGGTACACCCCGGATATTGGAACGGGTTGTCGGGCGGACGAACCGGGCTACGTTAATACCAAAGGGCGTGGGTAATGGCGAGGGATGGAGGGATAGGATTGGGCTAGGGTTCTGTGCTTAGGGGTTGTATTTCATCATTCTTGCTTACTTGTGGTTGTACTTAGGTTAGGGTTGAGAGGGAGGACTTAAATACTTTGCTCTCAACTCCGGGTTGTAGAGGTGGGGGGAGAAAAAAGACTTCACTTCACGGACTGGACTGCACTCTGGGATATTGCTTTTTATGGCATCGGATTGGATTGGATTGGAAAAGAATGAATTCATCTTATTATTGCTCCCTCCCTCTCACTCTATCTCACTCTTGAACGGCTGCATCCAATCTCCTTACAGACGCTTTGATCAATAACTTCCGGAACTCAAGGACAACTTAAGGGGAGTTGCCCCGCTAGTTTCCACAACGGGAGTGTCACAATTATTCTGGATCTATTGGTCATCCGCCAGGCTGTGGAAAGCAAAATCAACCTAGATGAGCTCATTGCAGACACAGCAAGAACATACCTGGTGGTCTCCAAGAAGTCAGTGATTCTCTTGGTTCCGGCCCCTGCTAAAATGCTGGCCACAGGACCGTCAACGCCCTCTTGCGCCACAACAACTCATCAAGCTCCAGGACCAATCAGAAGTGGAGAAAAAGTCTTATCATCTCATCCTTAAGCATCTTGATGAGAATCATGTGACATGGGTTGCCAATACTCTTAGGGAAGATGTGAGAAGGAGGGGCACCATCCGTTGGAAGTTGCTTAAGTCCAAGTATGCTGGTGATTCCCTTCACCAGAAGGGTATAGCTTTCAAGGAACTTTTCAAGTTACAATATTGGAATTTTAAACAGTTTGTTGTAGAGGCTAGGTCTATCATAGCCAAGTTTAAGTCATCAGGACTTAACATGGATCCTGATTGTTTGTCACTCTTAATCCTTCAGAAGCTACCAAAGGAGTTTGTTTCTTTAGTCAAAATTTTTTTCTCAATTGGATACTCTTCCTGGGGAGGAGGATGTGCTGAAAAGGATTGAAAAGGATTATATTCATTTGAAGATGAAGGGGTTTTCAGGAACAGCCCTTGTTTGAAAGACTGGAAAATCTTTCAAAGAGGCTAAAAAGGATTTTTCCAAGGTATCATGCTATAATTTTCAGAATAAGGGGCATTATGCTAAGGATTTCAAGGGGGAAAAGAAGAGGAAGAAGTCCAAAGAGAATGACAAGGAGGTCGATCTCACTACTAAAAACATTGCAATGGTGGCGTTGGATCATCCAATGGAAATGGTTGTTGGGGATGAAGGCCCCAACAAGAAGGCCAAAATTGATGAGAATCAAGAAATGGACTTGATTGATCACAAAGTGAATAATCTACAACTCAAAGATGAGAACTTATCAGTTACTGATAAAGCTTCTTTCCTATAAGGAGGATTGAAGGAGGATGTTCGTGTTTTGATTGATTCCGGCTTGAAAGATCACATGTTCTTTGAACCAAATTTATTTTCACATCTTAGTGATTATGATGGAGTTGTAAATATTGGTCAGAAAGGCAGAACAATTCAGATTCAATTAATTGGAAAAGTTATTCTTGCAAATCACTTGAGCTTCAGAATTTCTTTTGAGAAAGTGTTCTATGTACCAGAGTTGCCTTATAACCTTATGTCCCTTGGAGTTTTATGGAAAAAAGGTTTCCAGATTTGTTATCTTGAAGAAGATAAGTTTGTTATTAATATGAATGGGAGAACTGTTCTTAGTGGACAGGTTTTGAAAAAGCTTTTGTGTGCAAGCTTGTTCAAAATATTAGCTTTGAGCACTGTTGCTCACAATAGAAGTGGCCATAAGGTAAAGGACAGCAACTGTGAGAGTTGTACCTTAGGGGCTAAGACTAGAAATTTGTTCTCAAAGAGTAGAGATTGCACTGATTTTCCTAGAGAGGAATTTTCCATTGATTTGGCAGGGCCATTCACACCAGAGTCCATTGGTGGGGAAGGATAATTCATCAATTTAGTTGATACTGCAACTCATTATGTTTTGGTTAAAACAATTTGATCTAATGATCAGACCACAGAGGAGGTTTCTTTAATCTTCAAAGTCTGGAAACAGAATGGTCTAATGAAGGAGATCAAGAGGGTTATCACCAATGGAGATGGTGAATTTGTGAGTAAAGAGTTTGAGAGGTTATTGAAAGATTATGGTATCATTCATATAGTCACTACCACAAGTACTCCACAAAATAATGCAATAGTTGAGAGAATAAATAGGACTTTACTGGACAAGGTCAGAACTATTATGTCTCAATCTGGTCTACCAAAGTTCCTATGGGATGATTTGATGTGTACAGTCTGTCTGTTGCATAACATTTTAAGTGTTAATGGGAAGAGTCCTCATTATCATTTTTGGAAGTTGTACCCCAAAACATCACACCTAAGAATAATTGGTTGTTTGGTGTATTATAGTGTCCACCATAATGAAATGGTTGGAAAATTAGACCCTAGAGCCAGAACAGGGGCACTTGTAGGCTATGATTTAATCAGTAAATTTTATAGGATCTATTGTCCAGGGACAAGAAAGGTTATCCGTAGTAGGGATGTAAAATTTGATGAAAGTACCTTTCCACTCAAAAGGATTGAAGATTTTGTTGTGAATAAGTCACAGCAAGAAATAGAATTAGCACCTATTTCACCAGCAAAGGCTGAGGAACATGTGGTTCAAGAAGATGAAGAGATGGCAGATGTGCCACCAGAGGGTTCAGTGCCTGCTTGAGGGGAGTCCTACAATTTGGAACCTGATTACCCTCAACTGCCAGTAAGAAACAGTGGTAGGGTTAGAGTACCAGTTGATAAGTATGGGGAATGGAAGTCCCATTATTCTGCCGCAGCATATGAGGAAGATACGTTTCAGAAACAGTGTATGCTCAATGAAGTCCTGGGGTTAAGTTCAGAAATGGGTAACAGGGTTAACCAAAATAGCTTTGGCCAAGCAATGAATTATGATGAGAGAGCCAACTGGAAGAGTGCTATTTTTAAGGAATTTGATTTTCTAGAAAATAATAGGTTCTTTGAAGTGGTTAATATGGATTCTGTTTCAAAAGGAAAGATCATTGGAGGGTCTAGATTGTTTTTAAACAGGAAGTTTGACACAAATGGAGTTTTGAAAAGATTCAAAGCTAGAGGCGTTGCACAGGGCTTCAAGCAGAGAGAGGGTATTGATTACCAAGAAACTTGCTCACCAACTGGAAGGCTGTCCACCTTCAGGTACATCATTACTATGGAAGTGGAGTTGGGAGAAGAAATCAGAAAAGCTGATTTTGTAACAGCATACTTGAATGCAAAACTTGGAGAGGAGGAGACTGTTTATATTTCAATCCCTGATGGTTTTTGTGAATGTTTAGTAGAGACTAAACCTGAAACCATAAAGAAAATCTGCGTTAGAAGTTTTATTTCAGCAGATAAAGGGGAATATGTCCTCAAGCTGTGTAGATCCCTTTATGGATTGAAGCTGAAAAGAATTGAAGAGCAGGAAAACCTGGACCAAGCTATAATTTCAATCAAACACGCAGAGTCAATGATTCTGAGTAAAAGTATTGATAAACATAAGAAATCAAGAAGACCTTAAAAGTAAGAAGAGAGAGTAAATCACAAACAAGCAAACACAATTCTACAGGATTGATGAGGGCCTCTAAATAGACTAAGTAGAACTGTGTGCACTATACTCCAATAGAACAATCTGAGCCTACCAATTGTTCTTGCTGTCCTGAGTCGTAATTCTGGTTTAGAAGGAAGCTAGGTTCATTACTGATAGTGATTTTATTAACACTTTGGTACCTACTATTTTCTGCTGGGACTTGAATTGTATTGGATGGAGGTTGTAACTTCTATCTTGATGTCAATGATCTTAACATTTGGGATGAGATGGTTGCTGGTTGTTCTTGAGTCTGTTGAATCTTCTTGAGAGTCAAGGAGATGGTATTGACTGAGCGCATTGGTGAAAGGCCAGTGACATGATAGAAAATCGCGCTCATCATCTGAAGAACTAGCAGTAGACACTCTTGGAAGCTATGGTACGCATAAGTAAAACAGAGATGGGGAAATACTGAAACATGATTTTTGACACAACCATAGAAACAATAAAAGTACCCAGATGACAGTGAATTGTGACTGAGCAACAATAATTGCAAGTAATAAACACGCTGACTCAACTCATTATCAGTGGTGAAAAGTTAAGAACCAACATACTTGGCTAGTTTAGAAACAGCCATTGCACTGGCAGATTTGGTCAGAGGATCTGACAGCATGTTGTGAGATGAAATGAGTTTGATTTGGATGAGTTTGTCTTGCCAGTCATTTTGCAGGCTTTTGAGTTTAATATTGATATATTTGGCGTGAGACTTGCTTCCAAACATTTTGATTTTGTCATTTAAGCCTTTGTTGTCAATAAGATGCATTGGGGGGTCAAAGGTGGTTCGCTATATATCAGAGATCAAGTGATTTAACCATCTGGCCTCAAGGTGACTAGCGGAGAGTGAGTTACACTCAGATTCAGTTGAAGAGAGAGCAATCCATCTCTGTCTCCAACTGGTCAAATAGAGGGGGCTTCCCTTGAACAGTGTGACAAAGAAGGTTTGGGATAGGCGAGTTACAGGTTTGTTGCTGCAGGTGGCATTGCTGTAGGTGATATAATGATTGGAATTGTTTTTTAGTCTAAAGGTCAATTTGTAGTCAATAGTCTTGAGTAGATAGCGCCACACCCAAATGACTTAATTCCAATGGAGTATCCCACGGTTTTCCAAGAATCTAGCCAGATTGGAAACAGCGTAGCTGATGTCAGGATGTGCTAGTGTTGCTATGAAATTGAGTCAACCAATAGGCAATCAATAGTTGACATTTAGTTGTTTAAATAGTTTGATCTCTTCTTCCGTAGCCGGTAGCAGATGTACGCCAGTTGAGCAAGGATTAGATAGAAGTTTTGCATCCAAAAGATTCAGATCTTCAAGCCCTTTTTGGATGTTGTTTGGGAGATAGAGACTAATTGAGTCTTTGTCTTTCTCTACCTTCTTCCCAAGCAATGTATTGACTTCATGAGCTGATGAGTCTTTGAACTTGTTTAAGAAGAGAGACTTGAAATTATTCACCTCCCCCACCACAACTAAATTGGCAACATGGAAAAACAGTGAGGTGACCCCGTCTTTGTGATGATAGAGGCAGGGGTTGCAATTGCTTTCCGTAAAGCCTATGCTGCTTATCCAATTGCTGAGGGTCCTGTACCAGTTTAGCAGGGCTGGCTTCAATCCATACAACAATTTAACTAGCTTCAAATATTTTGTCTTTCTCTTAGAGCCAATGGCAGTCTTAATGTATACATTTTCTTCCAGCGGGGCATGTAAGAATTCCCCTTTAACATTGAATTGAAGAATTGGAAGGCCCTTGTTGACTGAGTAGACCAGTAGAGCCCTCAGTGAAGCAATCTTGCCAGTTGGCGCAAAGGTTTCAAAATAATCAATGCCATAGCGTTGGTTGAACCCTTGCACACAGACCCTCGCCTTAAGCATGGTCTGACTAGTGTGAAGATCCTCCTTGTGACGGAAAGCCCAGGTTTTTTTGAGAGGGTTGGTGACTTCAGCTTCATTGGCGTCCTCCCATACCCCTAGCTCCTCCGCTGTATTCAGCTCTTTGTTTATAGGCGCAATCCAGTCAGTTTCCTTGAGCCCTTCTTGGATTGAAGCTGGTAGCGTGAGGTGATGATAGCCATAGTGTTCTGGCGGTTGAATCTGGCTTCTGTCCCAAAGTCAGGGAATTAATCTTTCTTGAGCCAATGACACTGAGCTTTCAGAGTAGGACATGTGCAGGTCATTGTCAACGGGCAGTACTGGTTTGATATCAACTGAGGTGTCAGGGTCAGTTTCCTTGGGATTTGATTCAGACTCTTTACCATTTTTTGGGCCAGGTTGAGGCCTGCTATTGTCCTCTCCATCTTCATTGAGGTTATTTCCTCCTGTTTCTTCTTGAGATTTCAGAAAAAGAACGTGTTTGGTGTTTATGATCCTCCCCTATTTGGTGAGTATTTTGTAGGAGAGCAGCCAAGGATTGAAACCCACAAGGCAACTTTCCTCACCCTTCTTGCTGAGTTTTTAAGGGATCTTTGTGTAATTTAGTAAGAAGATGCATCCTGTACCTACAGGATTTAAATAGTCCTTTGGTAGAGGAGATCCATGCATTAGTTCCCAGGGGCTTTGTGATTTGATGTCCTGGGGTATCTGATTTAGGGCAAGACAACAACTTTGAATGACCACACTCTAGCAGCTTTTAGGAACATTTGTTGCCAAGCTGAAGACTGATTGCAGTGATTCCATAATGGTGCAATTGGCTTGCACGGCTTTACAATTATGCTGAGAGTTGTAGGGTTTGCTGACTAGGTGATGTATTGCCTTGGATTTGAAGAACTTTGATAGGGTGTCATTCACAAACTCTCCTCCTCCATTGGATACAAACTCAACTGGGAACTGACCCTTCTTCTTAGATTCATTCTCAATTGCAAAGATAATGGTATTGCCGGCCGCTTCTTTGCTTGGCAAGGGAAACGCAGATAGGTATCCTGAGTAGTTGTTGATGACGGTGAGGACATACCTCATGCCTCATTTGCTTTGAGGGTTGAGTGGTCCCATTAATTCTAGATGCAGGCAATCAAAAACCTGTTCAGCTGGGCATTGTTCCTGGTTGAAAGAGGACTTGGTAATCTTTCCTTTCTTACAGGCAATGCATTCAAATTCTGACTGGATGTCTTTGCTGATTCTATAACCTAGGTGCTTTTCAGTTTGTTACAGACTGGAATGACCCAGCGTTTGGTGAAGTTTCTGGATATTGTCCAGGCTCATGAGAAAGGCAAGTTCTATGGTTGAGATTTGAGATTGAGAATTAAAAGATTGTTCTTGATCACTCCATCAAAGATTATGGTTCTTCCTTTAGTGAGAACAAACGTAGTGGGAGAGGAATTGCTGTTGACCTTTAGAAAGCACCCTTTGTTAAGTAGGGCCCCCAGCAAGACTAGATTGACTGTGGCATCAGGGACCCAAGCTGCATTCTTGAGGTCAATCTTTCTTTTTTCGAATGACAGAGTGGCAGTGCCGAGACCCTTTATGGGAATGCCTTCCCCTTTCTTTCCAGTTCTGATGAGTTCGTGCCCAGGTTTTTCAACTAGGGTGGAGAAAATAGATTTATTTTTAACCATATGTATCAAGCAGCCACTATTGAGAATGTAGCAATTAGGGCCAGTTTTTTCGAGTTGGTTCATCCCACAGAAAAAGGAGTAGTGATGCGCCTCTTCAGACTTCTTTTTATTTTTCTGCTTGAACTTGTTGCCAGGCTTGGTTTTGAGTTCTGGATGTTCCTCCCAGCAGCTTGTTGCAGGATGAGGTCTTACCGCAGTATTATGCTTCCCATTTCCAAAGCGCATTCAATCCAAATTAAAGTGATTCTGCGAAAAGAGGGCCAAATTTGTTTCAGATGTTTCTTTGGATTTGAATTGAACTTTGTTTTTGTGTTGAAAAAGGTGATTCAGTACAAGGGTTAACATCAGGTATACTCCAGTGTGCATAATTTGCAATCACATTCCTTTCAAGGATTTTGGCAATTTGAAGAGGATCAAATAGCTCAGGATGTCACTTGGTAGATCAATCCCAACTTTTTCAAGTTTTCCAAGGTGGAGCTTGACTGAGGTTACAAACGCGTCTATGTTGTTTTGATCAAATCCTAGGCAAAAGAAGTTGAAAATTTTTTTTGCTCTATTTGCAGCTTGGTTTGATGCGAAGAGCTCTTTAGCCGCCAGGCAGATTTGTTTAGGAGAATCCTTGTTTTCAGATGTGATAATGTTGGTGTGCGTCGCTGGATCAAGCTTTGACATCAGGTAGGCAGCGGTCTCATATTCATCTGGAATGCTTTTGTCTGGATTGGGTGTGTTCATGAGGTGGAGGATTCCACGCATTTTGAAGAGCCTTTCCATTTTCTTCTTCCAAATAGAGTAATTGGTCTCTGTCAAGAGAGGAGTAGATTCCATCAGAGATTTGAGTGCCAGCCCTTTAAAGTTGCTGTTTCCTCCGGGTCCAGGTGAAATTGATCCTTGATTCATTTTGGTAGCTGAGTGAGTTCACTTAGGCTTTGAACCGTGAAAAGAATTGAAGAGCAGGAAAACCTGGACCAAGCTACAATTTCAATCAAACACGCAGAGTCAATGATTCTGAGTACAAGTATTGATAAACATAAGAAATCAAGAAGACCTTAAAAGTAAGAAGAGAGACTAAATCACAAACAAGCAAACACAATTCTATAGGCTTGATGATGGCCTCTAAATAGACTAAGTAGAAATGTTTGCACTATAATCCAATAGACCAATCTTAGCCTACCAATTGTTCTTGCTGTCCTGAGTTGTAATGCTGGTTTAGAAGGAAGCTAGGGTCAACACTGATAGTGATTTGATTAACACTTTGGTACCTACTATTTGATGCTGGGACTTGAATTGGATTGGATGGAGTTTGTAACTTCTATCTTGATGTCAACAGTTTTAATATTTGGGATGAGATGGTTTCTGGTTGTTCTTGAGTCTGTTGAATCTTCTTGAGAGTCAAGGAGATGGTATTGACTGAGCGCATTGGTGAAAGGCTAGTGAAATGATAGCAAATCGCGCTCATCATCTGAAGAACTAGCAGTAGACACTTTTGGAAGATATGGTACGCATAAGTAAAACAGAGATGGGGAAATACTGAAACATGATTTTGTGACACAACCAAAGAAACAATAAAAGTACCTAGATGACAGTGAATTGTGACTGAGCCATAATCATTGCAAATAATCAACAGAAGCAAGCAGCTAGATCTTGGTATAATACCATGATTGAGAAACTGATACAGATTGGTTTCAAGACGTCTGAGGCCAACCCTTGTCTTTTTGTGAGAAAGGATGCAATTTTGTTTGTATGGGTTGATGACATTATCATTATTGGAAATGTTAAAGAGAGATTCATGGAGAAACTCAAATATAAATTCAAGATAAAAGATCTTGGTGTGGCCCAAAAGGTGCTAGGAATGAAAGTCAGTCAGAGCAAGAATGGTATTAAGTTACACCAGAGCCATTACGTGGCAGCTCTTCTTAAGAAATACGGCTTAGAGGATGCAAAGGATTTGGTACTCCCATTCAGTCAAACATTTGTTTATAGAAGTATACAGATGAGGAGTATCTGGAGTTTTTTCAATCTGGGAATGACTACAGGTCAGCTATTGGATCACTTAATTATTTGGGGCAGTGAACAAGGCCCAATATTGCTTTTGCAATTGCTTTCTTGTCACAAAACTTAGAGAATCCAAGCATGAGGAATTGGTCAGCGTTTAAGAGATTTATGAGGTATCTTAAAGGAACACCTAGTCTGGGACTGTTGTTTACAAAGTCAGAAAACTTTCATTTGGTTGTTTATTCCAATGCAAGTTGGGCATATGGTAACACTAGGGAATCAACAAGTGATTTTGTATTATTCTTAGGTACATATCTGGTGTCATGGATGTCCAAGAAGGTGTTTTCAATAAGTATTTCATCAACAGAGGCTGAGTATAGAGCTTATTTAGCAGCTTCACAGGAAGCAAAATGGTTGATAAAAGTCTTAGAGGATACACATAAACCACAAGGGTTTGCGTTGTTGTATTCTGATAACAAGAGTGCCATTGCTTTGGTGCAAAACCAAGTGTTCCATTCAAGAATGAAAAATATCAATTTTCACTATAACTATATTCGCAATGCAGTTAACTGCAAGGAGATTGTGTTGAGGTGCATGCCCATTGGAGCAATGATTGCGGATATCTTGACTTAGGCTTTAGATAGGAAAAAGAATCAAGGCTTTGTGACTAATATGCAGATTTCACCCCTTTTGGATTAAGGGGGTGTGTTAAAATACGTATGCACTTACGTGTGTGCTACGTATAAGTTTAATCCAAATGGGATTCACATATGGGCCTCTCTGGCCCATTTGAGACTCACATGGACCATACGGGCCTGTACCAATGTCACTGAATGTGTGAAACTGGCCTCAAAACGCGTGAAACAGGCTCATTGGTACAGGGGCCCTAACGGGCGCGGTGGGTGATATGGGCAAATACAGCCAAATGGGCTTGTATGGGCATAATTGGGCCCAAGATTTATTTTGGACATACTTGGCCAGACGGGCTGGCCGGCCAAAAGTGTGTTTGTCTCAGGTTTTGGACTTGGGGCGGCCCATTGGGGCCGCTGTGGTGTCAATTTATAGACACAGATTGGGAACTGCGTTGCGGCTGCGCGCTCAGCATTGGGGGCAAGCGGGCTCAGCATAAGGGTATGCGGCGTGCTCAGCAGCGGCAGTTGCTGGATCAGCAGCAGCTGATGTTTGGCTCCACACCTGGTGGACGGGTCAGGCTCAGAATTCCATGCGGCGTGGGCGGCAATCCGCCCCGGAGATTGGATTCGGAACGTAGTGCGCTCGACTAGGTTTGCGGGCGCGCTGGTTTGGATACGTAGGGGCGGAGCAATACCTGGGCTATGGAGGAACGGATGAAGCGCATGCGCAAGCGCATGGGTCATGCCGGATATTACCAAACACCCACAACGGGCGCGGACGAACAGATACGGACAGGCGCAGGGGGCTCCGAGAAGGGCGCGGTGCGAGGACTGCGTCATGAGAAGGACAAACCGGATGAACGGAACGGCGTACGGAAGGCAGGGGGAGTTTGGTACGGAGGAGGTGGGGAGAGGAGGATAGGGTTTCTGTTTTGGTATTGTTTTCTGTTTTTCTGTCATACTGTTATTTGCGCGTGTACTTAGGTTAGGGTTGAGAGGGAGGACTTATCCTCACTCTCAACTCTGGGTTGGAGAGGAGGGGGGCATCAATGCAGGAAGAGGAAAGAGGAAGAATAAAATCATCAGATTGAATCACTGATCTCACCAGGAGATTAAAGGAACTCATACCAGATACACATCCAGGTGGAAAGTTCTGAGGATTGAAGGATTGGCGATTTCTCTCTCTCTACTTTTCTTTATCTCTTATCTCCTTATTTCTATTTCTAATTTAAGTTCAACTTTGGGAATCCTCATCTCCTTTCAAAGGCAGGGAACCGTTAACTTCCAAACCTTGGGACAATTATAGAAGGATAACATTTATTCTTTCCACATCTGGGGGTCTGGCCAGGAAACAACTTTCCGTTTCTTGTCTTTTGAAGGTAACCAGGCACAATTTCCTATTCATACCTCCCTAAAGTTGCTCCTTCTTCTTCTTCTCCTTCTCCTTCCGTCTCCAGGTCCGCTACTCCAACCCCACTCTTGTCTTCCATCCCTCCTCCTCCCCCTCCCTCCGCTTGACCTAGGACAAGCTATGCCATTCCTCCATTGGTCTCCAGTGACCATGAATCCACCCGTCCGGTTTGCATCAGGCCGCCCGAATACCCTCACATCCGATTCAACACCGCGGATGTGGAGCGATTCATCTCAAGATACAAAGTTATTGCAGATGCGGGAGGTGCGTTGGACGCGGATAAGTCCCGGCTTGTCGTCCTGTTCATTATGGACAAAGCAAAGCTCCGGGATGTGGAGGAAATGGAAGGCTACAAGAATCAAGATTGGCCAAAACTGAAGGCGGAGATCCTAACGTGGTGGGGTAGGCGCAAACCTCGGTTCCAGGAAAGCGATTTTGACCGTGTGGCCTTGGAGGCGAGTGCGTGTGGAGGGGTAAGAACGCGGGTGGAGCTGGCGGAGTACACCTCAACATTCAATTGGATCTATCGGTACTTGTCAAAGAACAAGGTGGTGGAAGGACAGACGGGGGCCATGAAAAGCGCATTTCTGGGCGGTTTAGGCGCTCAACTCTAGGCAAGGGTGCAGAGGCATCTTTACAATCACAACTTGGTAAAGCGGTCATTGGACGGGAGCATTTCTCTCATCCCGGAGTTGGCTGTCATTCTCCGGGCTGTGGAGAGTGAGCTCAACTTAGAGGAGCTTATCGAGGACACCGCTAAGTCCTTCCCAGCGGGACCTAAGAAATCCGCCCCCCAGGTTGCGGCTCCGGCGCAATTTCAGGCCCCAGTTCCATCTACTTCCACGCGCGTTCCGGTTCCTCAACCTGCACAAGCCGCTCTGGTAAGAAAATTGACGGAGCTGATGAAGGACCTGAAGATCTGCATGAGTTGTATGGGCCAGCAGCAGCCGCAAGGGCCTCCCCCTCACATGGTGGAAGGGTTTTGGCCGCCCGGTACCTTCATGCCAAGGGGGTGCTCGTACTGCGGGGCAAACGGTCATTGGCGATCAGCGTGCGAGGAGCTTACAAAGGATCTCAGCGCGGGATTGGTTTGAACGGCGGGGATGGGGTTCATGTTTCCGACGGGCAAACAGATTCCAATGGAACCAAGCCAGCCAACCGCAATGCAGCAAGTGCGCACACGGGGTCAGGAGGTGGGAACAATGGCTCAAGCGTCACTGGGCATTGTCACCAGTCCTGGATCGTGGCAACAATCTTGGGTGGAAGCTGAGGTAGGGGTAGTGGCAACGGAAGAAAAGGTGGCGGTCTCTGATAAAATGGAGGTGGAGGCGAAGGAGCAACCCCCGTGGGCCGTTCCAAAACCTGCCGCGCGTGCGCCTGGAACCAAGGTGCCGGCAGCAAACCCTGTAGGGAAGAAGAAAGCGGCGGACATTGTGCAAAGGGTGATGTGTAATGAGACTCCGGTTCTGTTGACCTTGCGGGAACTGGCGGCCATGTCTCCGGTGGTGGTACACAAGATGGTTCAGGCATTGCTGGATTGCGGTCAGGGCTGGGTACCTCAGAAGGTGCAGCGGGTTCATGTGGCGCGGAAGGAGGAGGGGCGTGAGGAGTGTGAGTTGAAATTGGTTTTGACTCCACTTTCTTAAGTTCCGATGGTCATAGCGGGAAGGAAGGTGTGGGCTATGGTGGACAGCGGTTCAATGGTGAACCTGCTGCCATCGCGGATGGTGGATGATTTGGGGTTGGTTTGGCGGAAATGCGCGATGGGTCTCCACGCGCTTAACGGAGGGGAGTGTTGTGTGGATGGGGTAGTCAAGGAGGAGGAGGTCAAGGTTGCAAGGGTCCGTAGGCCCCTTTCTTTTCTTTTTGTTGATTGTGTGGACGTGATTTTGGGAAGGCCGTTCATGTTTGGGTTTCAAGCATGCATGGTTTTAAATCCGGAGGCGGGAACAGAGGCGTTGACGGTAGAGGATTCGTCTGGAAGAAGGTTTGAGACGACTATCTGCAATCACGGGAAAGGGAAGCGGAGGAGAGTGTTGGAGTATGAGGAGGAGCCGGACGCGGAGTTGGTCTGCAACGGGCGACCTTCGGAGGATTTTTTCTAGTCAACCGAGGAGACCGCGCGGAGCAAGCTCCGGTTTTGCGCGGGCGGTCAACTCAAGAGGAGCAGGGAGGGGGAGGAAGGAAAGTGCAGGGCACGCACGTCACAGAAGTAAGTCCCTTTTCTCAGTATGCATTGACCCAGGGTACTACGCTTTGAAAACCCTATCATTGTGCCACACTTGTGAGCAAAGGCAAAAGCCGTGGTTCCGTTCTGCGTAGGACTTACAGCAAAGGATGCGTGCGGATGATGCGGTGCAACGCGGGAAAGTACAAGCCGGTGTCATGGAAGGTCCGACCGAGGAATGAGCCAATGCCCCAGGAACTGAACGGACCGCTTTGACTGATTGCTTGGTCGCGGGACCCTTGGGTCATGCCAATTATGGCTTTGGGGTGGGTTACTAGTTTGGTGCGGATCACGGAGGAGCAGATTGCAGCTTTCAATTTCGGCCTGAAGGGATGGTTGAGTACGGAGGAGCGCGAGTTTCTGATTTTGGTTCTGGTTCTTTGGGAAAGAGCGCTCGCGTTCAGACCGGAAGAGCGGGGGCTCCTGAAAAACAATATTGGCGACCCCTATTTCATCCCAACTGTTGATCACGAGCCATGGCAGATCAAGCCAATTTCAATACCGCGGGCGGTCCGAGAGCAGTTTCTGGAGTTGGTGCAGGAGCGGGTGAAGACTGGCCTTCACAAACAGTCAACTTCTAGTTACTCCAGCCCAATCTTTGCGGTGGTTAAGCAGGACGGAAAGTCGTTGAGGATTGTTCATTATTTACAGCGGCTCAACTCCTTTACAATCCGGGACGCAGGACGGCCCCCTTGCGTTGACGAGTTCCTTGAGTTAATGGCGGGGCGCGCTTGTTACGGTTTAGTGGATGTGATGGGGGGATACAACCAGTGCAAGTTGGATCCTTGCTTGCGGCCTCTAACAGCATTTGAGACTGGGTTGGAAAGAATGCAGCTGACTTGGCTCCCGCAAGGCGCAACCAATTCCGTGGCGGTGTACCAGGCCCAAATGGCAGGGATCCTGAAGGATGATCTTCCGGCGGGAGTCCAAATCTTCATCAACGACGCGGGCATCAAAGGTCTGAAATCCAATTACGGGGGAGGGGAGCTGGTTGAGGTTCCCGGTGTCCAGCGTTTCGTGTGGGAATATGCGCAGACATTGGAACGCATCCTGTTTTGCATTGAGGAGGCAGGATTGATGGTGTTGGGGAAGAAGTTGGCGGTTTGTGTCCCAGCGCTTGAAGTCCTTGGCCATGTTGTTGCTTCCAAAGGCCGGCGCATGGCAGAGAAAAAGCGGAACAAGGTCCTCAAATGGCCGACCCCGCGGACGGTGTTGCATATCCTTCAGTTCTTGGGATTATGTAGCTATGTCCACATGTTCATCAAGAGGTTTGCGGAGGTGGTGAGCCCGCTCTGATCACTAACGCGGAAAGGAGCAGAGTGGAAGTGGGGGGAAGAATGTGATTGCGCGTTCCGGAAGCTCAAGGAGATTGTGGGACATGACATTGTGCTCCGCGATTGCGACTACAACACGGGGGGAATTAGGCTAGCGGTTGATTCCAGCAAATTCGGCGCGGGGGGGGGTTCTCACTCAAGAGGACGACAGCAAGTATAGGCCAGTACTTTAAAAGTTGGTCACCTTCACTCCAACGGAAAGCCGGTACTCTCAGCCAAAGTTGGAGTTGTGCCGGGTCACAAAGATCGTGCGGCAGCTCCAGTATCTTTTGTGGGGGGTTCATTTTGAGCTTTTGGTGGACGCGGAGGCGCTGGCGCGGATGATCAATTCCCCGGCGTTGCCCAAAGCTCCCATGACCAGGTGGGTGGCGTTTCTCCAACTTTTCTCCTTTGCTGTTGTTCATGTTCCGGGAAAAGTGTTCACTATGCCCAACGCGTTGTCGCGGTATCCAAGGGACGACCCGTTTGAGGACGCGGAACTGCTTGATGTGGAGGCCCCGGTTGTCAAGGTAGGGGTTGTGGAGGCAGGCGTTCAGCTGCCACTCCAGCAGACCAGGCGGTACGCGATCCTTTGTGACTACTTGTGGGACCTTTGTTTTCCCAACGGAGCTACGGAGAAGGACATGCAATGGGCAAAGCGGCAAGCGGATAATTTCTACGTGCAGGAGGGGCAGCTTTGGCGGCGGAAGACTCCGGTTCCCCTTGTGGCTACCACTTCAAGAGCGGATCAGGAAGCTATCCTCCGGAGCCTTCACAACGATCTTGGTCATCAAGGAGAGGTCAAGACGCGGAGGCGGGTCAAAGAGCAGTTCTGGTGGCTGGGTGTGGTGAGTGCGGTGCGGGAATGGCTGGCGTCCTGCGAAGCCTGTCAACAGCGGAGAGCGAGAATGCCTAAGGAAGTCGGAAACCCAACAGGGGAAGACACCCTCTTTGGTCGAGTCTCGCTTGATGTTTTCCACATCAAGGCCGGTAAGTTTGCCTATCTGCTTGTCGCGCAGGACAACCTGTCCGGTTGGGTGGAAGCGCGTCCGTTGGTCAAGCTCTCGGCGGACAAAGTTGCTCTATTTCTGGAGGAAGACTGGTTCGTGCGGTACAGATTGCTTTGTCTGGTCACAGTGGACGGAGGGGCTGAGTTTTGCGGCTGTTTGATTGAGTTGGTGAAGAGTTGTGGAGCCAAGTTTGGCCGAGTAACGGAGTACTATCCCAAAGGGGCCGGCATGATTGAACGCAGGCATCAGCCAATAAAGGATGCCCTGGTCAATATGTGCAGGGAGGACGGTAAGCGCTGGCAGGAGACGCTTCCAATTGTGCTGTTTGCGGATTGGATTTTGGTGAAGCGGTTGACAGGCTACTCGCCGTACAAGTTACTTTTTGGGCAGCGCCCCGTGCTTCCAGTGGACATTGAGTTGGAGACGTTCCTAGGGGTTTACTGGTGGAAGGTGAAGACTACCGCCGAATTGCTTGAGGCTCGCGCCAAACAGCTCCTTCGCGGGACAGAATGCTTGCAAAGGCCACGGACCGGCTAAAGAAGGCTCGGACGGCATTGGTGCGCTATTGGGACAAGTGCTGCTTGCGTTGTCTCCGGGATCCCTTGCGGAAGGGGGATTTGGTGCTCCTGTACAACCAAAGTCTGGAGTCTCAGTGGGGGAAGTTGTTTGCTAACCGGTGGAACGGTCCGTTCCGCGTGTTGTCCAAGTTTGAGGGTGGAAGCTATCAGTTGGAGGAATTAGACGGTACTCCGCTGAAACAGAAGGCGGCGGCTTTGCATTTCAAGCGCTTCTTTGCGCAAGGATCCACCTGGTTTGATGAGACGGCGGAAGGGGGTGAAGGATTGGACAATGGGAGTGTGGAGCGCGGCAATGGTGTAGGAACACGATCCGGGGATTTGTCTTTGGGCGGAGAAGGGAAGGCTGTGCTGTTGCAACAGAGTAGGCGGTTGCGACCAGCTGGGGACAGTGGCCAAGTTGGGGGGGGAGGTAGAGGGGGTAGGGGATAGGTTTTGATTTGGTGAGGGGGTGCTCTAGCCGGTTCACAGCCGGAACAACTAGAAACCCCAGAATGTTTTTTTCTCTATGTTTCTTTCATATCTGGATTGTGGGGTCTTTGCTGGTTTGGGGTTTTTTCAGGAAACGCGGGCACGGCGCAAAGCCGCATCCGTAAATGCGAGTACAAGCCCCGCCGAGCCGGGACGCGTGGGCAATCCCCTGGATGGGGGAAGCGGGACAAAGAGCGATTTACAGGCGGTCTACGGGCGTTGCGCGAAAAAAAAATGTGTTCTTTTCTATTTTTCTTCTCTGTTGGTTTCTTTTTCTCTTTTTCTTTCTCTCAGGATATCTCAAGGATGGGTGGTTGGTATGGGATTAAGCTTGATTTGGTGAGGGGGTGCTCTAGCCGGTTCACAGCCGGAACAACTAGACACCCCAGAATGTCCATTCTCCTACTCTCTCTCTCTCTCTTCCCTTACGGTGGCGCGCGCGGGTGTTTTGATTGTTGTGTTTGTTACAGGAAGGGTACGGGGAACTGTGTGGCAGTTTTTCTGGGGCGGTCCAGGTGCCTCTTTTGGAACGGCTAGTCACTTACGGTCGCTCACGAAGAAATCGCGCGGGTGCGGACTCAATCTCGGACTCACTCTCTCAAAGCGCGGCCGCGCACTTTTTTTCTCAGAGGGATAGGACCTTGCGCAGAGGCATGTATTTTTTTTAACGGAAAAGGGAAGCGCGGTACAAGCAACAAGAAGAGAAGAAAAGAGGAAAGGGAGAAGGGGAAAAAGGGGGGCGATGCACCAATGCCATCTTCATCATTTCCTCCATTTCCCCCCTCGAAGCCGCCAGTAAAGCCCGGAAAGACTCCAGGAGTTCGCGCCGGGATTCGGAGTATTGTGCGCCGGGGATCGCAAGGAAGTTCCGGAGCATCTTGGTCAAACTTTCCGCGAAAGCTTCAAAGCCGGCTGCTGGGAGCGCCATTACAATTGGAATCTCTGGGATCTTGGGAGGGCTGGCTGGAGGAGCGGCCGGTGAAGATGAGGCCTCTGGGGAACCAACGGGGGGGCTCAGTCCATCTGAAGGCAATGATGGGACAAAAATCCGTGACGGAGGCGGAGGAGAGTCTCGGGTTTCAGGCCTCTCATCCAAGTCCACTGGTGGCGCGGGTGGTGTTGGTGGTCGTGGAGTAGGAGGAGGAGGTGCTTGTGTGGCCGCGGGTCTTCCAGAGAGTCTTGGTTCTGGTACGGTTTGGTTCACGCCAACAGCAGTGGCCCAAGCGCGGGTCGCCGCGCGCCATTCCTCTGAAGTTTTGTATTCGCCCCGTTGCGGAGGTCCAGCTTGGCGGAGGGGTGATGCCAAGTCGCGGCTCACGTGCAAAGTAGTGGGTGACAGAGCTTGGGGGCGTCGGGATGGAGGTGAACCGGGTTGTGTCCACGAGCCTTCCGAGATCAACTCGTCGTCCAAAACCACGAACGGGTCTGGACGAGCCCTCTTGCGCGGCCTGGGGCAAGAGCTGGATTGGGGGGGAGCTCGAGGGATGCTGTTGCTAAGCAAGCAGCAACGATGACCGCAACGGCAAGCTACACAGGCACGTCGACTGGGGATGATCAAAAACGCGTGCCTGTTCCAAGCGCAGAACTCTCAAGGGAGCATGATGGCGATGGAGAGGAGGGGAGACAGAGAAGGTGGTAGTGGGAAGTGGTGGGGTGGAGCGGAAGTAGCGGAGGTGGTGGTATGGCGAAGCAATGGGAAACTTCTGGCGACAGAACTCAAGTTGGGGGGGGATGTGGTGTCAATTTATAGACACGGATTGGGAACTGCGTCGCGGCTGCACGCTCAGCATTGGAGGCGAGCGGGCTCAGCATTAGGGTATGCAGAGTGCTCAGCAGCGGCAGCTGCTGGATCAGCAGCAGCCGCTGTTTGGCTCCGCACCTGGTGGACGGGTTGGGCTCAGCATCTAATGCGGCATGGGCGGCGATCCGCCCCGGAGATTGGATTTGGAAGGTAGTGCGCTTGGCTGAGTTTGCGGGAACGCCGGTTTGGATACGCAGGGGCGGAGCAATCCGCGGGCTATGAAGGAACGGATGAGCGCGCGCGTAAGCGCGCGGATCATGCCGGATATTACCAAACACCCACAATGGGCGCAGACAAACGGATATGGACAGGCGCAAGGGGCTCCAAGTAGGGCGCGGTGCAAGGACCGCGTCATGAAAAGGACAAACTGGATGGACGGGACGTCGTACGGACGACGGGGGGAGTTTGGTACAGAGGAGGTGGGGAGAGGAGGCTAGGGTTTCTGTTTTGGGATTGTTTTCTGTTTTGTTTTCATACTGTTATTTGCGCATGTACTTAGGTTAGGGTTGAGAGGGAGGACTTATCCTCACTCTCAACTCCAGGTGGGAGGGGGAGGCATGAATGCGGAAGAGGAGGAAGAATAACATCATCAGATTGAATCACTGATCTCACCAGGAGGTTTAAAGAACTCATACCGGATACACATCCAGGTGGAAAGTTCTGAGGATTGAAGGATTGGCGATTTCTCTCGCTCTACTTTTCTTTATCTCTTATCTCCTTATTTCTATTTCTCATTTTGGTGCAACTTCGGGCATCCTCATCTCCTTTCAAACGCAGGGAACCGTTAACTTCCGAACCTTGGGACAATTATAGGGGGATAACCTTTATTCTTTCCACACGGCTGCCTGTGTTGCAGCCTGCTTGGGGCTGCTGCCAGTGCAGGGGCCTGCTTGGGGCTGCTTGTATCCCTTGTTTTGGCCCACACAGGGCTTTTGCGGCGTCTGATAGATCCAACGCGGTGCAACACCGCGTGGGCCCGGCCAGTTGCAAACAAGGGCCACTGCTGCAGGAGCAAGGGCCAGCGGCCCCGGCTCCCTCCCCCTCCCCTTGCTTGCCATTGTGAGGGGGAGGGGGTGGCTGGCGGGGTTGAAACCACCAGCGACCAACCACAATGAGGCCGTCAGTCAGGGAAGGGGGGATTTCATCACCCCCTTGCCCAAAGGATGAGGAGGCTGGGGGCAAGGAGAGCAACTGGCGGTGGGGGGGATCTGATCACCCCTCCACCATTGAAGCAAAGCAGAGACCAGGGTGTTATAATTATGGCCAGAAATTAGCTTAGGCAAATGAGCAGTATTTAAAGCAAAAGAAATGCTGGACAACTTGTGTCAATAATTGCTTGATGGGCTCTCACAAATGGGGCAACACGTTGCATGATATCGTTGATGAATTGGATTGGATGATGAATGGATAATGGAAAACAGCAGGGAGAAGAGCTCCTTAAGTACAAAAGATTTTCCTCTTGTGAGCCCATGATAAAACAAGCCAAAAGACAAATTTTCCGCCCCAAAAGAGCTCTACAGCCTCTACAGGCCTTGTTACTTGGTTTGGGCTACATCAGCCCACATGGCATCAGTTCCTGTACACTTACAACCAACCTATTCCGGTTGTTTCTGGTGTTTCCACCTCAATGGGGTTGAACAAGCCCTTGTGCTGTTCAATTCCTGAATGGTTTTCCATTAAAACCAGTCCTGTTACTTATCTTAGCACTTGTACAGCCCTGGCCCCTCATATGGGCCAGGTGGGACCCAGGACTCACCTGAGTCTGACCAAAATATCACCTGGGGGGGGTGTAACCAGCAGACATGCCGCCGCCCCCTCTTTCTCTCAAATCCCTGGATGGGGCGGTCAAATCCCCCTACCAGGGGCACTGGGGGTCAATACCCCCAAGGTGTTGCTATGGTAGGTGGGCTGGGGGGTGGTCAGGTCCCCTCCAGCCTGTAGCTCCTCCCCTGAGTACAAGATTGCCATTGATGCAAGTTTTGCCAAGGGAGTGGTTGATGGTGGTCTTGAGGTGTTCTAGCTCATGAGGAAACTTGTACAGGATTAGATACGCAATAGTACCCTTCAATGGTGGGGGGGTGGTCAATTCCCCACCACTGCCAGTTGCCTCAATGCAACCAGCCTGGTGTCTGCTTCCTGATGCCAGGAACTTTTTTGTCCTTTAGCTACAGAAAGTGATATTGGTTTTGGAATAATAATTCCAAGAAAATTATGGTAAAATGCTCAAATAATTGATTTAAAAGCAAGTGCAAAGTTTGGTTGTTTTGATTGGATTAAATTTTTTTTACTATTATTCAAGAGGGGCCACAGTTTGTGCAAACTGGGGATCTTTATTGGATAACAAACCTTCTTCAAGGGGCTCTTTTGAACCTTGTAAAGACCTTGGTATAATGAGGTCTTAAATGATTGCTCACAAAAGACTAACTCAAGGGGATGGGTGGAATTGCTGTCTTACAGCACTTATGCCTGGGTTGCAAGTAGGAGGCAAATTACTATTTTAAGTACTTACTTCAGGAAGCTTGCAGAGATTCACGGTATGAAAGGGTCTCAGGACAATTATCGTGGTTATTTTCTGATATTCTACACAGAATCAATGTTGGGGCCAGAATTATTTATAATACTATCAGACTATAGCAATATATCACTTGTTTATCTTGAATAAACACTTGATAAAAAATGGCAAGGGGTCTGGATTGATACTTAAAAATTACTCTGGGTTAAATCACTTAAAAAAAGGGTTGTTTATATACCTTTTTTTGGGTAATAAGACCTTCTCAGGGCACGTAGAGAGGGTTGTGCTTGGATGCTGAGGCTAGCAGGCTGGTCAGGGCCAGTTTGGCACTTAGTTCTGGTTTTTTCAATCTGCTAGCCTTGTCTATGCCATATTTCTTTGTGAAATAATTGTCAGAAGGTGTTAAATGTTAATTTGTTATTTTTATGATTCAGACACATTTCCTTATTTTCTATTAACTTCTTTTGAGTGACATGGATGGAAATGGGTAAAAGTAGATTTGAAGGCATCTTCTGCACATTTTGGGAATTTTTAATAATTTTTAGGTTAACTCCTTTTGGTGTTTTGTGGTTCATAAAGATTTGGAAATCTCATTTACATGACAACCTTCATTATTGTTTCCCACAATTTATTTGCTTTATATTTTGATTTTCATATTTTTTATTCACTATTCTTAGGTTTAAGACATCCCTCTGTCCGGCAGTCAAGTTGTTACATATACATGATGTATGCATGCAGGTTGTAGCCTGTTCCTGTGGTACCTGGCTGTCAGGCTTAGTACAATTTTGTTGAAGCGCGCAGGCTTGAAAGCTGCATGCGGGAATCTGTTGCCTGCAGCTAGTCAGTAATTTTGCAGGCGGACCTTTTGACATGCGCCTACATATTGAGTGTCAGGGTTGTGTACCCTTACTGTATGAATGCAGGGCTGCGTGCGGGATTTGTGACACAACACAAATCCACCTGTAACTCCTAAAATATACACAACACCTCAATTCTGACTGAATTTTAGGTGTGAAATCTATACATGGCATAATGTGTGAAATGTTAAAATGTACAAAAGTTGCCATGGTGGTGTTGTGGTCTGTTGGTCATTTTGTTTAATACTTATTAAAAAATGTAAGGAGTTAGAATTCAAGGGTGGGGTTAGTGAGTGACCCTACTTAATTTTGGGTGGGGAATCCATTTCTGTAATAATATTTATGGATTTCTAACTCCTTTAAATTTTATTATTTTTATTTCTGTTTTTAAATCTGCTTTGAAAGTTTGCTCTGTCCAAGTAGCAAGCTGACACCTGGCCACCTCATTCAGTGGGGGGATGATAAAGTCCCCCCCCACCATGACCAGTTGCTGGCTGGTTACAACCAGCCAGACCTCCCCCTCCCCCTTGCAATGGCAAGCAAGGGGAGGGGGAGGATCCGGGACCACCATCCCCAAGGCCACCACCCAGCGCTGCAGCCGCAACAACGGCCTTGCATGGGCCGTCGGTCCCCATAGACAGGCCAAAGGCAAAAACTGCGGCCCCAAGCAGGCCGCAAGGCGGGCAGCAGCCCGAACCGGTGTGGTGACCAAATATGGACACCCTGGAAGAGATGCCAAAAATTCAAAAAAAAATTTTACAATTCTTTTATTTAGGTGTCATTTCAAAAAAAAAAAAAATGGGAATTTTTTTATCAGTATCGCTCCTCCCATTTCCTCATCCGGCCAAACATTCCTCTGTTTCAGTGGTCTAGGACAGGCCTCTCTTGGTCTCATCACCTAGGCATTGCATTTGATTCCTTCTCTCTTTGTTCCCCCCTTCCTTTTGGCCAAACGCGCGGGCCAAGACCCGCTTGGCCCAAACTTCCTTCAAGAAAACCGCCCTATCACCGGGTCCAGTCAACGCTCTCTTTTGATCTCACAAACCTACTTGATAAAGTAGTGACCATGGTCCTAGGTCTCATCAAACCTTCACCTTTTCACCCAAGAGGAATCATTCCACTTGGGCTGAGACCAATGAATACTTGTTACCTTACAGATCCTCCTCCTCCTCCCACTCCAATCAACTGGCCGCCAAAGAACTGTTGGCCCAGCCATCCCATCCTCACACCACTCAATCCATCAATCCCATCAATCCCATCCATCCCATCTCCCCCGCTTCATCCCCATCTTCCATTGATCGACAACTCAGCCCCAATCAAGATCCTAACTTGAGTCCTACCAAGAACCATTTTCTCAAGACACTCTCATTCTCCATCCTACTATCAGTCGTCACGACCCGCAAACTCAATCCATCACCCCCAGCTTACTTGAAGATCATCAACCTTGTCCCTTCTTCCTCCTCAACCTCCAATCCTTGACCGCGTCCGCGAAGAGGCACAGCTCCAATCCAAACCAGATCTGTAGGGTTGAAGTGTGTAGAAAATTCTTCTCTCTACCCTATGAACCCATCTTCACCGCACTTGCCAAGTCTAAATCACCCCCAAGTCTTGTCAAGGTTTCTGAGTGGTGTAGGAAACTCAACCTGGTCTTGATCCTGAGAAGAAGACACAATCAATCCTTACTCTTTACTTATCCATCTTTGGGTGGGGGTGGGAAAGTATTGTCTACTTCCCGCGGACATCTGTGGGGGGTCTGGTTCATTCTTTTCCTACCCCTTTTGCCTTTGGGTGAGGGGTGGGTGTGTTAAAATACGTACGCACTTACGCGGGTGCTACGTATAAGTGTAATCCAAATGGGATGCACAAATGGGCCTCTAAGGCCCATTGGACACACACACGGACCATACGGGCCCATGTGGATGTTACAGAGTTGGGGAAACTGGCCTCAAAACGCGTGAAATAGACCCATTGGTACACGGGCCCTAATGGGCCCGATGGGGTATATGGGCAAATACGGCCAGATGGGCATGTATGGGCATAATTGGGCCCAAGGTTTATTTTGGACATACTTGGCCAGACGGGCTGGCCCGCAAAAGTAGTCTTTTCTCACAATTCGGGCTTGGGGCGGCCCATTAGGGTTGCCGCCCGTGTTGCGGCCCGCTCGGGGCCGCTGCTCGCGTCGCGGCCCGCTCGGGGCCGCTGCTCGCGTCGCGGCCCGTTCGGGGCCGCCTGTGTTCCTCGGCACGGCCCGCGCGGGGCTGTTGCGCGGCCGAGGGATCCCGCGCGGTGCGATGCCGCGCGGGCCTGGCTGGTTGCAACCGGCGACTAGCGCCGCGGAGCCGGGGCTCGCGGCCCCGGCTCGCTCCCCCTCCCCTCGCTCGCCGTTGCAAGGGGGAGGGGGCAGGCTGGCTGGGTTGAACCAGCCAGCGACCAACCGCGACAGCGCGGTCGGCCAGGGCAGGGGGGACCTGACCACCCCCTTGCCCAAGGAGGTGGCGGCGCCGGCCGCAAGGGTAGCGACCGGCAGGTGGGGGGGAATTCATCACCCCCCCACCATTGATTGTTCGAGGCGACCAAGCAGGGCAGGGACACTCTCCCCCCCCCCTTTACCAAGGGGGAGGAGCGATGGGCCTGGGGGGACCTGATCACCTCCCAGGCCAACGTACTTGACGACGCCCTGGAGGTATCGACCCCCAGGGCCCCTGGTGAGGGGATTTGACCGCCCCCACCAGGGATTTGAGAGAAAAAGGGGGGGGGACAACATGTCCGCTGGTCACCCCCCCCCCCCCATGAGAGTCTGAGACCGGACCCAGGTGTGCCCTGGGTCCCACCTGGCCCATTTGAGGGGCCAGAGGCTGGCTGCATGAGGCAACCAGCCCGTAAACAAGGCAATAAAGGTCATCATGGCTGGTTGTAAAGGACAACCAGCCAAGGGGATTGAACAGTTAAGGGGCTGGTTCAGCCCCATTGAGGTGGAAACACCAGAAATAACCAGAATAGGCTGGTTGTAAGGGTACAGGGACTGATGCCATGTGGGCTGATTTAGTCCAAACCAAGTCACAAGGCCAGTAGAGCCTGTAGAGCCCTTTTGAGGCGGAAAATTTGCCTTTTGGCTTGTTGTATCATGGGCTCACAAGAGGCCAATCTTTTGTACTTAAGGAGCCCTTCTCCCTGCTGTTTTCGATCCATTCATTCATCATCCAATCGAATTCATCCAACATATTGCCCCATTGTGAGAGCCCCATTAGCCATTATTGACACACAGTGTCCAGCATTTCTTTTGCTTTAAATACTTCTCATTTGCCTAAGCTAATTGCTGGCCATAATTATAACACATTATCAGTACCAACATCATCATTACTTCCAAGCCATCTAGACCTTTGTACCTTACTTTGGAGAACCTCAAAGACCTCAAGTTTTCCAAGAAGATGTCCTATATCCCTGATGTTAGCTCTACCAAAATAGTTCTGAATAGTCAGAACTATAATGCTTGGGCTGTCCTTATGGATAGTGAGCTGGATAACATCTGCTGTGGGAAAATTATGGATGCAGATGACACTCTGATCAGTTCAGAGGTGGAGAAGAAGTCTTACCATCTGATCCTTAGGCATCTTGATGAGAATCATGTGACATGGGTTGCTGATACTCTTAGGGAAGATGAGAGGAGGAGGGGCAGCATCCTTTGGAAGCTGCTTAAGTCCAAGTATGCTGGTGATTCTGTTCACCAGAAGGGTATAGCCTTTAATAAACTGTTCAAGTTACAATATTCGAATTGTAAACAGTTTGTGGCAGAGGCTAGGTCTAGTATAGCCAAGTTCAAGTCATCTGGACTTAACATGGATCCAGAGTGTTTGTCACTCTTAATCCTTCAAAAGCTGCCAAAAGAGTTTGATTCCCTAGTCAGAATCATTTCTCAATTGGATCCTCTTCCTGGGGAGGAGGATGTGCTTAAAAGGATTGAAAAGGATGACCTTCAATTCAAGATGAAGGGGGGTTCTGGAACAGCCCTAGTTGGAAAGACTGGAAAATCTCGCAAGAAGGCGAAAAAGGATTTGTCCAAGGTCTTATGTTACAATTGTCAGAATAAGGGTCACTATGCTAAGGACTGCAAGGAGGCCAAGAAAAGGAAGAAGTCCAAAGGGAATGACAAGGAGGTCAATCTCACAACTGAAAACGTTGCAATGGTGGCGTTGGATGCTCCAATTGAAGAGGCTGTTGTGGAAGAAGGTCCCAACAAGAAGGCCAAAATCGATGAGGATCAAGAAATGGACTTGATTGATTATGAAGTGAGTAATCTTAACCTCAAAGATAAGAACTTATCAGTGACTGATAAAGCTTCTTTCCTACTAGGAGGATTGAAGGAGGATGTTCTTGTTTTGATCAATTCTGGTTGTACAGATCACATGTTTTTTGAACCAAATTTATTTTCAAATCTTAGTGATTATGATGGGGTTGTAAATATTGGTCAGAAAGGCAGAACAATTCAGATTAAAGGAATTGGAAAAGTTATTCTTGCAAATCAACTGGGTTTCCAAATTACTTTTGATAAAGTGTTCTATGTACCAGAGTTGCCTTACAACCTTGTGTCTCTTGGGGTGTTATGGAAAAAAGGTTTCCAAATTCGTTATCTTAAAGGAGATATGTTTGTTATTGATATGAATGGGAGAACTGTTCTTAGTGGACAAGTTCGGAATAAGCTTCTGTGTGCAAGCTTGTTCAAATTCTCAGCTCTGAGCACTGTTTCTCACAATAGAAGTGGCCATAAGGTAAAGGACAGCAACTGTGAGAGTTGTACCTTGGGGGCTAAGACTAGAAATGTGTTCTCTAAGAGTAGAGATCACACAGATGTTCCTAGAGAGGAATTTTCCATTGATTTGGCAGGGCCATTCACTCCAGAGTCCCTTGGTGGGGCAAGATACTTCATCAATTTAGTTGATACTGCAACTAATTATGTTTGGGTTAAACCAATTCGATCTAAGGATCAGACCACAGAGGAGGTTTCTGTAATCTTCAAAGTCTGGAAACAGAATGGTCTGATGAAGGAGATCAAGAGGGTTATTACCGATGGAGGGGGTGAATTCGTGAGTAAAGAGTTTGGGAGGCTGTTGAAAGATTATGGTATCATTCATATAGTCACTACTGCAAGTACTCCACAAAATAATGGAATAGTTGAGAGAATGAATAGGACTTTACTGGACAAAGTCAGATTTATTATGTCTCAATCTGGTCTGCCAAAGTTCTTATGGGCTGAGTTGATGTGCACGGTGTGTCTGTTGCACAACATTGTAAGTGTTAATGGGAAGTGCCCCCATTATCAGTTTTGGAAGTTGTACCCCAAAACATCACACCTAAGAACAATTGGTCGCTTGGTGTATTATAGTGTCCACCATAGTGAAATGGTTGGAAAATTAGACCCTAGAGCCAGAACAGGGGCACTTGTAGGCTATGATTTAATAAGTAAATCTTATAGGATCTATTGTCCAGGGACAAGAAAGGTTATCCGTAGCAGGGATGTAAAATTCGACAAAAGTACCTTTCCACTCAAAAGGAGTGAAGATGTCGTTGTGATTAAGCCACAACAAGAAATAGAATTAGCACCTATTTCACCAGCAAAAGCTGTGGAACATGTGGTTCCAGAAGATGAAGAGGTGGAAGACGTGCCGCAAGAGGGTTCAGTACCCGCTCCAGGTGATTCTGTGGAATCAGAACCTGATGAGCCTCCACCTCCGGTTAGAAGGAGTGGTAGGGTTAGAGTACCGGTTGACAGGTACGGGGAGTGGAGATCCCATTATGCTGCCGCAGGATATGAGGAAGATACATTTCAGGAACAGTGTATGCTCAATGAAGTCCTGGAGTTGAGTTCAGAAATGGGTAACAGGGTTAACCCAAATAGCTTTGGCCAAGCTATGAATTCTGATGAGAGAGCCAACTGGAAGAGTGCTATTTTTGAGGAATTTGATTCTCTAGAGAATAATAGTGTCTTTGAAGTGGTTAAGCGGGATTCTGTTCCAAAAGGAAAGACCATTGTGGGGTCTCGATTGGTGTTAAACAAGAAGTTTGACACAAACGGAGTTTTGAAAAGGTTCAAGGCTAGATGTGTTGCACAGGGCTTCAAGCAGAGAGAGGGTATTGATTACCAAGAAACTTTCTCACCAACTGGAAGGCTGTCCACCTTCAGGTACATCATTGCTCTGGCAGTGGAGTTGGGTGAAGAAATCAGACAAGCTGATTTTGTAACAGCATACTTGAATGCAAAACTTGGAGAGGAGGAGACTGTTTATATGTCGATTCCTGATGGTTTTCGTGAATGGTTAGTAGAGACTAAACCAGAAACCATGAAGAAAATCTGTGTTAGAACTTTTCTTTTGGCAGATAAAGGGGAATATGTCCTCAAGCTGTGTAGATCCCTGTATGGATTGAAGCAAGCAGCTAGGTCATTGTATAACACCATGAGTGAGAAACTGATAGAGATTGGTTTTAAGACGTCTGAGGCCAATCCTTGCCTTTTTGTGAGAAAGGATGCAATTTTGTTTGTATGGGTCGATGACATTATCATTATTGGTGATGGTAAAGAGAGAGTCATGGAGACACTCAAAAAGGAGTTCAAGATAAAAGATCTTGGTCTGGCACAACAGGTGCTAGGAATGAAAGTTAGTAAGGGTAAGAATGGTATTAAGTTAGACCAAAGCCATTACGTTGAAGCTCTTCTTAAGCAGTATGGCTTAGAGGATGCAAAGGAGTTTGGTACTCCCATGCAGTCAAACATTTGTTTAGAGAAGTCTACAGATGAGGAGTATCTGGAGTTTGTTCAATCAGGGAATGACTACAGGTCAGCTGTCGGATCGCTTAATTATTTGGGGCAGTGTACAAGGCCCGATATTGCGTTTGCAATTGGGGTCTTGTCGCAACACTTAGAGAAGCCAAGCATGAGGCATTGGTCAGCGTTTAAGAGAGTTATGAGGTATCTTAAAGGAACACACAGTCTGGGACTGTTGTTTACAAAGTCAGCAAACTTTGATTTGGTTGGTTATTCCGATGCAAGTTGGGCAGATGGTAACACTAGGGAATCAACAAGTGGTTTTGTATTCTTTTTAGGTAAGAATCTGGTGTCATGGATGTCCAAGAAGGTGTCGTCAATAAGTCTTTCATCAACAGAGGCTGAGTATAGAGCTTACTTAGCAGCTTCACAGGAAGCAAAATGGTTGAGAAAAGTCTTAGAGGATACACATAAACCACAAGGGTTTGCGTTGTTGTATTCCAATAACCAGAGTGCCATTGCGTTGGCACAAAACCAAGTGTTCCATTCAAGAACAAAACATATTGATGTTCACTATAACTATATTCGCGACGCAGTTAACTGCAATGAGATTGTGTTGAGGTACATGCCCACTGGAGCAATGATTGCAGATATCTTGACTAAGGCATTAGACAGAAACAAGCATCAAGGCTTTGTGACTAATATGCGGATGTCACCCCTTTTGGATTAAGGGGGTGTGTTAAAATACGTACGCACTTACGCAGGTGCTACATATAAGTGTAATCCAAATGGGATGCACAAATGGGCCTCTAAGGCCCATTGGACACACACACGGACCATACGGGCCCATGTGGATGTTACAGAGTTGGGGAAACTGGCCTCAAAACGCGTGAAATAGACCCATTGGTACACGGGCCCTAACGGGCCCGATGGGGTATATGGGCAAATACGGCCAGATGGGCTTGTATGGGCATAATTGGGCCCAAGGTTTATTTTGGACATACTTGGCCAGACGGGCTGGCCCGCAAAAGTAGTCTTTTCTCACAATTCGGGCTTGGGGCGGCCCATTAGGGTTGCCGCCCGTGTCACGGCCCCCTCGGGGCCGCTGCTCGCGTCCCGGCCCGTTCGGGGCCGCCTGTGTTCCTCGGCACGGCCCACGCGGGGCCCGACGGCCCGCGCGGGGCCCGACGGCCCGCGCGGGGCTGTTGCGCGGCCGAGGGATCCCGCGCGGTGCGATGCCGCGCGGGCCCGGCTGGTCGCGACCGGCAACCAGCGCCGCGGAGCTGGGGCTCGCGGCCCCGGCTCGCTCCCCCTCCCCTCGCTCGCCGTCGCGAGGGGGAGGGGGCAGGCTGGCTGGGTTGAACCAGCCAGCGACCGACTGCGACAGCGCGGTCGGCCAGGGCAGGGGGGACCTGACCACCCCCTTGCCCAAGGAGGTGGCGGCGCCGGCCGCAAGGGTAGCGACCGGCAGGTGGGGGGGAATTCATCACCCCCCCACCATCGATCGTTCAAGGCGACCATGCAGGGCAGGGACACTCTCCCCCCCCCCTTTACCGAGGGGGAGGAGCGATGGGCCTGGGGGGACCTGATCACCTCCCAGGCCAACGTACTTGACGACGCCCTGGAGGTATCAACCCCCAGGGCCCCTGGTGAGGGGATTTGACTGCCCCCACCAGGGATTTGAGAGAAAAAGGGGGGGGGACAACATGTCCGCTGGTCACCCCCCCCCCCCCATGTGAGTCTGAGACTGGACCCAGGTGTGCCCTGGGTCCCACCTGGCCCATTTGAGGGGCCAGGGGCTGGCTGCATGAGGCAACCAGCCCGTAAACAAGGCAATAAAGGTCATCATGGCTGGTTGTAAAGGACAACCAGCCAAGGGGATTGAACAGTTAAGGGGCTGGTTCAGCCCCATTGAGGTGGAAACACCAGAAATAACCAGAATAGGCTGGTTGTAAGGGTACAGGGACTGATGCCATGTGGGCTGATTTAGTCCAAACCAAGTAACAAGGCCAGTAGAGCCTGTAGAGCCCTTTTGGGGCGGAAAATTTGCCTTTTGGCTTGTTGTATCATGGGCTCACAAGAGGCCAATCTTTTGTACTTAAGGAGCCCTTCTCCCTGCTGTTATCGATCCATTCATTCATCATCCAATCGAATTCATCCAACATATTGCCCCATTGTGAGAGCCCCATTAGCCATTATTGACACACAGTGTCCAGCATTTCTTTTGCTTTAAATACTGCTCATTTGCCTAAGCTAATTGCTGGCCATAATTATAACAGGGTGATCCCGGTGTTGTTGGGTGCGCCAATCTGTGGACAGATGCAAGAGAGTTGAAGGGATGAGAAAGATCCCACCCCAGTCAGGGAGGCCAGATTTCCACTGGCCTGCGTGATCCATTTTTTCTGATCATCTAAAAAAAAAAAAAAAAAATCCGCTCTATTTGTAAAATCAGTTGTACATAGTCCAAGAGGGCCTCCTGCCCATATAGGGAGGGGCTCTCCACTGCCTTTTGGGAGGGGTATCATATGGCATCCTAACCAAGGAGATTTATCATCACCATCATCTTGAAATTAATTATCTTTGGGGTCTCATTCCCCTTTATCTGAGACTAAAATTTGGGTATATCTATGATTGCCCCTTGATCCTTGAGCCTCCATACTCAAACTCTGATCCTTGATCTTTATCACCAACCAATAGATTTGCTGGTTGAAGAAGAATTTGACTGATTGAGTTCTTGAGTGTGTTACACCACTCCTGATCCCTTTATCCAACCATACTGGTCCTGATCATCCTTGTATTATCTTTCTGGAACCAGTCACATTTGACTGAAGAGGTTTTATTAAGCTTAAAACATGGAGTGTTAAACTTCCCTTCACTCCTTTTGAAACTGAATTCCGCCAGGCTATTCTAGAGACCCTTGAGAAGTGTTGGGTTATTCTTGTTTGAATCAGTTATTGTTTTTCTTCTAGAGCATCATCAAACAATTAGCTTTTTCTTGTGCAGCCACCCACAGTTATCTGGTACCCTTCAAGCGCTTGATTGCGGAGATTTGGACAGGTTCATTGAGAACCTGGAGGTTTTTGTGGATGGAGTTGATCTTTCCTAAGCTTCTGCTGACGACCAGAGCTATTAGCTTTTGGGCGTTCTCACTTACAATTGCCTTGTCTTGTTGAACTCCAAAAAATCCTTGACTTCTTCTATTCAAGTTTTCCTGGCATCATCTTGCCTCAGATAGTGTTGTTTCCCCAGCTACCAACTACTACCATCTTTATCCTCTTACATTTGGTCCCTTTTTTACCAGGTTCTGGACTTTGATCTTGGTCCATTTAAATATTTTTGTAACACTCAGGAGGGCAGCCCAAACAGCACCTTTCCCATCCACAGAATTGCCATGGCCTAGCACCCTTTAGATTCTTACGTTTGGTCCCCCGGGCTGGGATGAAACCAGCAACCTTGGAATTTACAGTCCCAGCAATTATCAACTTCAAAATCTGATCTCTTTCTTTTTTTTCTGTCATCATCTAGATCCATGGAGGCAACTTGTTCTAGCAGTAAGTCCGCCCAATTGTGCACCATCTGGGCAAGATACTTGTTGTTTTTTATTTCAAGAAAAACTACTCTTGCCACATTTGTGAGCCACTTTGGCAATCTTCTCCTTGGATCTTTTAGAAAACTTTGTCAAAATAGAATCTACCAGCAACTCTTCTACTTGTCTTAAGATGGTTAAGATAAAGCCCCAGAACAATAACTTAGGATTCAATGGGACAAATGTGGAACACTTCTTGGACTTGTACAAGATGGTTGCTTTGCTGGATGGGGGTAGCAAATTCGATATGGCCTACCAGTTACAATTTTTTATCTCCTCTGATGAAGTTATGGAAGTCATCAAGTTTTTTGAAGGTTTCAAATGGAATAACTGGGCCCTGCTGCGGGATGAGATGTTGGCTTATTGGGGAAAAATAGATGTATCAAAATTTACTTTGCAGGATCTAGATAACCTTGTCTCCCAGTGGATCTCCAATGGTGGTGTGGCTTCAGCTTCTGATTATCAGTCCTTTACGAAATCTTGGGATCCCATTCAATCCTACCTTGTCCAAAAAAATCACACCAACACAATGGACTAAATTTGAGTCTGATTTTTCCAATCCTTTTCTCTTGGAGTGCAGGAAAGGATCAAGGACAAACTGGTCGAGTCTGGATCCATTATCACTACCAGGGATAATTGATTCAAGCTCCCTGCTTTTCTTATCCTTAGGGGAGTTGTGGATAAAGTAATGAAAGGTCAAACAGCCCCCACTTTTGAGTAATCTAAAACCACTGAACCAGTCCATTCTCTCTCTTTCAAAGAGTCAAACAAGGTTATGAATCAAATGGAATCTGATTGCAGGCCCAAGAACCCTCATCCTAACCAAGAAACTGCTTTGATGGACAAGATCACTGAATTGCTCAAAGCCTTTGAGAACAAAATGGATGAAAATATTTCCTCCCTTGTTATTCCTAAACATTCTAGTGTTGTTCCTAAAAATACCCTAGTCTGCTATTATTGCCACAGGAAAGGCCATGGAACCGGTCAATGTTTCAAACTCAAGAAGGAAAAAAATGAGAAATTGGTAGAGCAAAAAGGGAATAACTTTTTTCTTCCTAATGGTGCCCTAATCCCCTTCAATTCGTCTTGCCCCATTCCTCATGTGGTGGCCTCTTACCTGCCACCCCCTTCTATGAAGGCATCCTTGGCTTTTGCGGATTTATGATCTTCTTTTGGTACTCTTCAACCCTGGTATCCCCCAGCTATTTCCTCCTCCTCTCTGGTTTGTACTTACCAATCCAATCCAGCTAGGGAGAAATATGAGGTGCCAAAACCTCATAAAGCTCCTTCCTTGCCAACCTTGATCCTCCAAAAACCACCCAAACAACAATCCTCACCTGAGCCCTCTTCTGATGAAGAAGACATGGAGGTGGGAAAAAAACCACGCATGGAAAGGTCTCATGATCACCCTGATCCTCATCCCTCATCTATTAAACCTCCTTAATCCCCTGATCCTGTTCCTGCTTCACCCAATCTTCCTCCCTCCACCCAGCCCAAAGTTTGGTTTGAGAGGGGAATTTCCTAAGATCACCCCAATGCTGTGGAAGGGGTATTAAAGAAAATTTCTGATCTTAAAATTACTGATCTATCTGTGGCTGAACGTTTGTCAATCTCTCCATCTGTTGCTGAAGGAATGAAGAGATGGCTTTCTTGTTGACGTGTGGAAATTGGTCCTGAAGAACACAAGGTCTCCTCTGGAACTTTGATGGAGGATTCTGGTGGAACAGATCCCTCTTCTGAGTCTAGTCTTTGCTCTTGTCCTCTTGGTGTTCTTCCCTGCTATCTTGGTGAATCAGCAAAAATGGTCTCACTCCTTGTTGACTCTGGATCTCAGCTCAAATTTATCTCAGATGCTATGGCCTGCAAACTTAAACTCAGCCCTAGGGTCAGCTTCACCTCTTCAGTGTATGGAAAAGGAAACCAGTCCTGCAAATTGGTTGGAATCGTTGAAGATTTTCCAGTCCAGATTTGCCAAAAAGTTGTTGGAACTTGTCATTTCTGGATCACACGCCTGGATGGACCTATGATCTTGCGTTGAACTTTCTTAATCAATTTTGGAGCAACTCTTGTGTTTTCCAATGAAGTTTGGGAGAGAATTCTCCTCCCTGATTCTGATGGTAGAAAAATTGAGGTTCCTCTTTGTTCTTTAGATTCTGGTTGCTGGGAAAGAGATTTCCCTGGTCATTTTCCTAAGTCATCCCTAAAAGGAAAACAGAAGGATAATTATAGTTTCTCTAATTTTTTAGGGGATTAGTTGATCCTACTAATAGTTGTAGTTCTTTTCAGCCTCAAACCTCAACTCAAGGGTCAACTATCATCCCGGAGGATTATTTCCCTTTCTTTTCAAAGTTTTCTTCTGATCTCAAAAATATCAAAAATCAAAAACAAATCAAAATGGAAAAATCCAAAAATATTTCTTCTTCATCTGTTGTTTCTTCTTTTCCTTGCACTCTTATTCCTAATCAACCTTCTCTCAGTTCCAGTTCAAATCACCGCAATGAGTCTAAACTGGATCCCAATCTCAATCCTATTTTTGGTTGCTTTGGTATGGAAGAATATGGGCTTCAGTGGAGGCAAGTTGGGGTAGAAGTAAGTCCTCCCAATTGTGCACCACCAGGGTATCCTACTACTATCATTTTTGAAACCCTACCTTGTGCCAGACATGTGAGCAATGTATTATCTCCTGGGACTTCTTTCATGGAAAAGGCACCTTTTGAAAATGTTGCGCAACATCAAACTTGGAAGGCGTTAGAACTTGGTCTCCATCCTTGTAGTCAGATCTCTCTGGTCAACTCTTGGCAAAAACAAGAACCGCTCTCTTTTGCCTCTAAATATAAACCTATGGCCAGGAAAATCCAACCAGTCAACCAACCAATGCCTCTCATTCTCAACCCTTCTCTTAGGCTTCCTCCTCTATCCCGCAATCCTTACTGTGGTTTGCCTCAATCTCTTGCTGGTCCATTCATCCCCTCTGGTTTTTTCACTGTTGAACGTCTGGGAGTAGTCAACTTTGGACCAGATGGATGGCTTGTACCTGATGAGTTGTATTTGATCAAAAATGTCTTGGCTCTTAGGGAAAAAGCTATTGCTTTCTGTGAAGAAGAGAGAGTTCTATTGAAAGAATCCTCTGGTCTGCCTTATATCATTCCTGTAGTAGAACATGATCCCTGGCAAAAGAAAAATATCCCAATCCCTGCTGCCAAAGTAAACAAATTCATCAAGTTGGTCTGGGAACAAGTCCAAACCGGTTTATACAAACAGTCAACTTCTAGCTATTCCAGTCCTGTTTTCTGTGTCCTTAAAGTAACGTTAAACTTAAAATAGTTCATGATCTCCAGCCTCTAAATAAGGTTACTATTAAAGACTCTGGTATTCCCCCTGCTACTGAAGAATTTGTTGAATCATTCTCGGGGAGAGCTTTCTATGGTCTAGGTGACATTATGGGTGGCTATGACAAAAGGTCCTTACATCCAATTTCTTGCCCTCTCACTACATTCAATACTCCCCTTGGTCGCTTCCAACTTATTTGATTGCCTCAAGGTGCCACCAACATGGTTTCAGTCTATCAGGCTCAGATGGTTTGCATCCTCTAGGATGAAATACCTGATCATGCTGGTATCTTTATTGACAATGGCGGAATTAAAGGACCAGTTTCCAAATATAACAATGAGCTCTTACCCTGGCATTCAGGAATCCATTGATTTATCTGGGAATATTCCACCACTTTGGAAAGGATCTTGTTCCAAATTGAAGAATCTGGCCTCACTGTTTCCAGATCCAAATTGGCTGCCTGTGTCCCTGTTCGGGAAATTGTTGTTCATGTGTTCTGCAAGGAAGGAAGAAGGATGGCTCCATCCAAAATCAAAAAAATCCTCTCTTGGCCTACTCCCATCAATCCAACTGAAGTCAGAGGCTTTCTAGTTGTTTTTACCTATGTTTGAATCTTCATCCCTTCTCTATCCAAAATCTGTGCCCCTCTATGTTGCCTGACCATAAAAGATGCTGAATGGATCTGGACCCAAGATTGTGAACATTCTTTTCAGCTGCTTAAAATGATGGTTGGCAAAGACATAGTCTTGAAAAAGATTTCTTATGGACCAGGAGCTGGCAAGATCAAATTGGCTGTTGATTCTAGTTATCAATCTGTTGGGGCTGTCCTCACTCAGGAAGATGAAAATGGTTGGGACTTTCCTGCTCTGTATGAATCCTTGTTATTTTCAGATGTAGAATCCAGGTACTCCCAATTCAAACTGGAACTCTGTGGCGTGGCTCAAATGTTGAATAAACTCCAAACTTTCCTCTGGGGTCAACACTTTGAGTTACAAGTCAATGCACAATCCATCATTGAACTGATCAATGCTCCAAGCCTCCCAAATGCTCCTATGACTTGCTGGGTGGCCTTTATACAACTTTTCTCTTTTGATATTGTTCATAGGCATGGGAAATCCTTCAACATGCCTGATGGTTCATCTTGACGCCCCCTTGGAAATGAAGGATTGGATGTTGGAGTGGACTTTGATGAGGAGGAGCCTTTAATTCTTCCAGTTTTCACCTTTTCCTCCCAAGATTATTCTGGCTTCCAACAAGGTTTCTGGCTAAAATTAGAGCAGTACCTTTCCACTCTCCAAAGGCCTCCTGATCTCTCTGCTAAAGATTTTTTATCAATCAAAAGGAATTCTTCCAATTTCTTTGTCCAAGGTACTAGGCTTATGAAAAGAGGCAATCCTTGTGGTCTTATTGTTGTCACTATCCCCTCTTATCAAGATTCAATCCTTGAAAGTCTTCATAAAGGCCTTGGGCATTGTGGGGAAACCAAAATCTATCAATGTATATCCAAACAATTCTGGTGGCCATCTTTGAAGAAATCAGTCTATCAATGGTGCAAGAGTTGCGAAGTATGTCAGAAATGTGATGTTAGGCACCCTGCTGAAATTTGTCATCCCACTGGAGAGTCCACTGTCTTTGGAAGGATTTCTATGGATGTGGTTCACATTAAGGCTGGTGGAGCTAAGTACCTCATTGTGGCTAGAGATGGTTTTTCTGGATGGGTTGAAGCAAACTTTCTTAAGAACTTCAGATATGAATCAGTAGCAGCCTTCCTTTATGAGACTTGGACAATGCGTTACAGCTTGGCTCAATCTTATTCAACTGATGGTGGCTCTGAGTTTGGTGGCAAACTGGCCAAAATGATCCGATTTCTTCCTGGTCAACATAGGGTGACCACTCCTTATTATCCTGAAGGACAAGGCATGGTGGAAATAGGCCATGACCCATTCAAGGCTGCTCTTGTCAAGTTGGGTGGTGAAAGCAGAAAGAATTGTTTAAAATTTCTTCCTCTGATCCTCTTCTCTGATCAAATTTCAACTAAAAAAACCACTGGCTACTCACCTTAGGAAATTCTCTTTGGTCAAAGGGCTGTCCTTACTCCTGATCTGGAAATGGAATCTTTCTTAGGTATTTCTTGGGAAAATGTTTCTTCCACCACTGATCTATTAGTTGCCAGATCCAAGCAACTGGAGCAAAGTGAAGATGTTTGTGACAAACCTTATCAGAAAATTATGGATTCAAGGGAAAAAGCAGTCCAGTATTGGGAGGATAAGCATTTCAATCTAGTCAGGGATCCCTTGAATCCTGGTGATCTAGTTTTAGCTTAAAATCAATCCTTGAAAACTCAGTGGGGGAAGCTTTTTTCCAATTGCTGGAATGGTCCTTATCAAGTGGTCCTTCAAGTCAGAAGTGGCTCATATGTTTTTGAAGAACCGGATGGTACTCAGATGACCAGAAGTTTCTCAGCTGATCAGGTCAAGAAATTTCATTGTTGTGGAGGCAACTTACATCAGAAGTAAGTCCTCCAAATTGTGCACCACCAGGGTCATCATCTGCGTTTTGTTGTGAAACTCTACTTTATGCCACATACCTGAGCACCTGGGAAGCCTTCTTCATTTTATTGCAGTCAATTCTAGGATTTTTTTTGAATGGATCAAGATATTCTTTTAAATCACCCTCAAGATCAAATGGCCATTCCTTGTGTTCAATCATCTTTCCCTTCTATTTTTTATGACATCAAGCTCAGATGCAGACTAGGGACAGTCTGCAAGTTGGGGAGAGATGTGGTGACCAAATCTGGACACCCTGGACCAGATGCCCAAAACTCAAATTTTTTTTTTTTACAATTCTTTTATTTAGGTGTCATTTAAAAAAAAAAAAATCGGAATTTTTTTTATCAGTATTACTCCTCAAATTTCCTCATCCGGCCAAACATTTCTCTTTCCCAGTAGTCTAGGATAGGCCTCTCATGTTCTAATCACCTAGGCATTGCATTTGATTCCTTCTCTCTTTGTTCCCCCCTTCCTTTTGGAGGAACGTGCGGGCCAAGACCCGCTCAGCCAAACCTTCCTCCAAGCAAACCACCCTATCACCTGTTCCAGTCAACGCTCTCTTTCAATCTCACATACCTACTTATTACAGTAGTGATCATGGTCCTAGGTCTCATCAAACCTTCAACTTCTCACCCAAGAGGAATCACTCCACGTGGGCTGAGACTGATGAACCCTTGTTACCTTATAGATCCTCCTCCTCCTCCCACTCCAATCAACTGGCCGCCAAAGAACTGTTGGCCGAGCCATCAAATCCTCACACCACTCACTCCATCAATCCCATTGATCCCATCCATCCTTCCTCCCCCGCCTCATCCCAATCTGCCATTGACCAACAACTCAACCCCAATCCAGATCCTAACTCAAGTCCTACCAAGAACCATTGTCTCAAGTCACTCTCATTCTCCATGCTATGATCAGTCGTCAGGACCCAAAAAATCAATCCATCACCCCCAGCTTACTCAAAGATCATCAACCTTGTCCCTTCTTCCTCCTCAACCTCTGATCCTTGACTGCAGCCGCCAAGGCACAGCGCCAATCCAAACTAGATCCGTAGGGTCAAAGAGTGTAGAAGATTCTTCTCTCTACGCTATGAACCCATCTTCACCGCACTTGCCAAGTCTAAATCACCCCCAAGTCTTGTCAAGGTTTCTGAGTGGCGTAGGAAACTCAACCTGGTCTTGATCCTGAGAAGGAGACATAATCAATCCTTTCTATTTGCTTATCCATCTTTGGTTGGGGGTGGGAAAGTATTTTCTACCGCCCGCAGACATCCGTGGGCGGTCTGTTTCATTCTTTTCCCACCCCTTCCGCCTTTGGGTGAGGGGTGAGTGATCCCGGTGTTGTTGCGCGCGCCCATCTGCAGACGGACGCAAGAGAGTTGAAGGGATGAGAAAGATCCCACCCCAGTAAGGGAGGCCAGATTTCCACCGGCCTGCATGATCCATTTTTTCTGATCATCTAAAAAAAAAAAAAAAAAATCCGCTCTATTTGTAAAATCAGTTGTACATATTCTAACAGGGCCTCCTTCTCATATAGGGAGGGGCTCTCCACCACCTTTTGGGAGGGGTATCATATGGCATCCTAACCAAGGAGATTTATCATCACCATCATCTTGAAATTAATTATCTTTGGGGTCTCATTCCCCTTTATCTGAGACTAAAATTTGGGTATATCTATGTTTCCCCTTGATCCTTGAGCCTCCATAATCAAACTCTGATCCTTGATCTTTATCACCAACCAATAGCTTTGCTGGTTGAAGAAGAATGTGAATGATTAAGTTCTTGAGTGTTTTACACCACTCCTGATCCCTTTATCCAACCATACTGGTCCTGATCATCCTTTTATTATCTTTCTGGAACCAGTCACATTTGACTGAAGATGTTTTATTAAGCTTGAAACATGGAGTGTTAAACCTCCCTTCACTCCTTTTGAAGTTGAATTCGGCCAGGCTATTCTGGAGTCCCTTTAGAAGTGTTGGGTTATTCTTGTTTGAATCAGTTATTGTTTTGCTTCTAGAGCTTCATCAAACAATTAGCTTTGTCTTGTGCAGCCACCCATAGTTATCTGGTACCCTTCAAGCACTTGATTGGGGAGAGTTGGACAGGTTCATTGAGAACCTGGACGTTGTTTGGAATTGAGTTGATCTTTCCTAAGCTTCTGCTGACGACCAGAGCTATTAGCTTGTCAGCGTTGTCACTTACAATTGCCTTGTCTTGTTGAACTCCAAAATATCATTGACTTCTTCTATTCAAGTTTTCCCGGCATAATCTTGCCTCAGATAGTGTTGTTTCCCCAGCTACCAATTACTACCGTCTTTATCATCTTACATTTGGTCCCTTTTTTACCAGGTTCTGGACTTTTATCTTGGTTACATTTAAATATTTTTGTAACACTCAGGAGGGCAGCCTAAACAGCACCTTTCCCCTCCACAGAACTTCCACGGCCTAGCACCGTTTGGAGTCTTACACCGGGCTGCAACATGGGCAGCGGCCAAAAAATTCCGCCCCAAGCCCAATAACTAAGTAAAACATTCTTTTGCGGGCCAGCCCATCTGGCCAAGTATGTCCAAAATAAACCTTTGGCCCAATTACACCCATACAAGACCATCTTGCAGTACTTTCCCATATCCCCCACCGGGCCCATTACAGCCCGTGTACCAATGAGCCTGTTTCACGCATTTTGAGGCCAGTTTCCCCAAATCAGTGACATCCACACAGGCCAGTATGGTCCATGTAAGTTTCCAATGGGCTGGAGAGGCCTATATGTGCATCCCATTTGGATTACACTTATACGTAGCACACATGTAAGTGCATACATATTTTAACACAGGGGCCCTCCCCCCCCCTTTACCAAGGGGGAGGCGCAACGGGGCTGAGGGGATTTGACCATTGCCCAGGCCACTTCCATTGACAAAGCCCTGGGGGTATTGACCCCCAGGGCCCCTGGTAGGGGGGATTGAACGCCCCCTCCAGGGATCTGAGAGAAAGAGGGGGGGGACAGCATGTCCTCTGGTCACACCCCCCCATGTGAGTCTGAGACCGGACCAAGGTGTGTCCTGGGTCCCACCTGGCCGTTTTTATGGCCAGGGGCTGGTTGTATGAGGCAAACAGCCAGTGTTTGAGGCAATAGGACTGGTTGTAACAGACAACCTGCCCAGGGATTGAACAGCACAGGGGCTGTTCAGCCCTGTAAGGGTGGAAAAACCAGAATGGACCGGAATTGGCTGGTTGTAAGGGTACAGGGACTGATTCCATGCGGGCTGATGTAGTCCAAACCAGGGACAAGGCCTGTAGAGCCTGTAGAGCTCTTTTGGACTGGAAAATTTTTCTTTTGGCTTGTTGTATAATGCGTTCACAAGAGTGCAATCTTTTATACTTAAGGAGCTCTTCTTCCTGCTGTTTTCCATTAATCCATTCAACATCCAATCCAATTCATCATGGATATCATCAAATGTGTTTCCCCATTGTGATAGCCCATCAAGCAAGCATTGAAACAAGGTTTCCAGCATTTCTTTTGCTTTATATACTTCTCATTTGCCTAAGCTAATTGCTGGCCATAATTATAAAAGGTTTTATTTGATAATTTAGATTTTTATATCATTTGCTATTCATATGTCACTTTATTAAATTTGCACATATGATCCAAGTAGGCTGTAGCTATTACAGACTTTAACTTCCCTCATTTTCATTGGCTGGAAGCTCTTTTTGAAAGGAAATCCTATCAGTCTTGCAACTCTGCCACTGCTTTAATCTTCTGCCCACCTTTCACCAATCTCCTTCCTCATGCGAGCCCTGCTCACCTGCTCTCTCCAGTTTCCCATCTCATCCACGCAATGACGCCTGCACCGGATCCTCACCGGGCCCTGTCCTCACTGCTTCCTCCATTCCACCTCATCGCTCCCTTGATTCCACAGCTTCCACCCTGCATTCTTGCTCCTTCAACATTCTCCATTTACAACACTCTTCTGATCTCCCTCATCAATTCTATCATTTCCTCCCTCTCCACTCATCAAATTATCCATTTCCTCCCTCTCCACTCATCATCAACATTTAACAACCAACAACACTGAATCCATTGCCCTCAATTCACCATTTGCTTTCAATTCATCATCCTTGCTTCCCTCAAACGCCAGCTAAACACAATAATCTTCTCAACATCATTACTTCCTCAACCCAACATTAATCACTTGACATCAATAGGAGTTCCCTTCTCTAGTGTTTATATTTGAGGTTGTCTCTATGCTAAAATCTAAATTAACTATCAAATCACTCATATGGTCACCTGCAATACATGTCAGATTTTGCTTTCTTTTATTTCTTTTATTTCATTTTCTTTTCCATTGTTTTTTTTGAGCTCCTCAATTTTTCATGCCCGCCTAGATAGGTTGGTTCAGGAATTTATTAGCTTCAACTCTTGAGTTCTGGAATGCAGGAGTTGATGATCTGCTGTGTGAAGCTATGTGGGATTGCTTCGGCTGCGGGAATATTTTCAGACCCTACAGATGCACGCAGGTCTGGAAACCCTATGAAGGTTTAGCATACTTAGAGGCTGGAAGACCGTATTGAGAGATGCCAGGCTGCACGCGGGAATTGGGACAATGTTAAAATGTTGATTATCTGTCTATCTGTCTGTTTATCTTCAATCCTGTTTTTCTGTTTGATCATTCTTCTTATTCTTCCTCTTACGCTTTGTTACTTCATTGGATTACTGCTTGTCTTCTCTATCCTCCCCAGTAGTTACAGTGGAGCATCTATTGTTGTAGTCTCTGGTGATGCCATGTCTTATCCAAAATTTTTCAGGGCTATCATGGACCCAATCTGGGTTTTTGAAGCCTGCTCAGTCAACCTCAAGCTGGCACCCACCAACACCACAAACGCCTCATCAAGAGAGATCTGATCAAGACTTCAAGACAGCCCTCTTGGTTAATTGGACAGCCTAGCAACCTCATTCGTGGAAAAAATGTAGGTCTCCATCAACCATCTGTTAGATTAAAGGAACAGGCACTGATTGTGTGCCTTTAATCTTCCCTCAAAACTCTCACGTTGTGTGTTAACTACCCGTGTGCTGTTGGGATATTTTATTTATTCTATTTAATTTTATTTCTATTTCTTTCATCCTGGCCGCGCTCTTGGCCGCGCTAAACAGGCTACTCTGGTGCACATACTCCAGATGAGCGCTCCATCACCACTTTATCAACTGGCCCCGGCTCAGATCCTAGATAACTCTTCTCTCGTACGACTCCTCCGTCGTACCATCAACATCCTGAGATCTGAGCCCGGTAAGCCCTTACTCATTCATCTTGTCCTTATCTTTTCTTTCACTCTATTTCCATTACTCATTCGTCAACATCATCTCCTACAGTTATTGTCCTCCACTTTCTGATCTGGCACTACTCATCTGCTTCAGTCTACGGACTCTACTGGCTTTGAGCCTTTCTCTAAAGGTGTGACATGCCTTCTTTTTTTCTTCATCTTCTTTCATTTTCTTATTCATTTACTGAAATCAATCATTTCTCTAAAGTCAAACATCAACAGATTTACAGTCCCAAAATTCCGATCCACTTCGAGAAGGGCTCACTGCCATGACCAACCAAGAAGACAAACCCAAACTCAATATTCCTCTCCTCAACAAAACCAATTTTCCGAACTGGTTCATACGCCTCAAAATTGACCTTAGAAGAAGAGGACTGCTGGAACTCATCCAAGATTACAACCCTGAACAAACCATCACCCCCGCAGTGAAAAAAAATTATACGAAGCCTGCGACATCATTATCCAACACCTAAGTGATATCACCTTTGAAGCTGTTGTGAATGGGTCAAATGAGGCCAACCCCCGTGCCATTCTGGAAGCCATCCATCAATGATACGCCTCTCAATTGTCCAATAACCGCGGTTGACTCTGGCTCAATTTAATCCATCACCAATACAGAGGAGATTTGTCTCAATACATCAACGAATGCCAGAAATCAATGAACAAATTGTCAGTGGTCCAACTTAACATACCTCAAGACATCCTTAGCTACACAATACTAGCCAAATTGCCAAACTCCTTTCACCAAATAGTCAACACCTTGCTCCTTAACAATAAGATTCCAAAAAACCCCACCGCCATGCTTAACAAACTCAGGGAAGTCATCCATCTCGAGGAGGCCCATAAGGAAGACAAACCCAACCATATTGAAACCCCAGAGAACCCCTCTGTGGCTCTGCTCAAGAATGGTTCTCAAAAGAAACCTAAGACCAAGCATCCCTGCTCAAAGGGCAAACACAACCCTCTAGCTGGGCACACTGAATATTGATGCTGGTTCCTTCACCCCAAGCTGCGTCCCAAATTTCAAAACTCACAAGCTCAATCTCATCATCTCGCAGCAGGACAAGAACCGGAAGCTGGCGCAGGTGGTGAGGCCGTCCCACCCCAAGCTTTGCTCAACGCTCAACTCTACCTCAGCACTGCCAACTCCTAAGCACACCTCCTTCCAGTGCTCGACTTGGGTGCAACTCATCACATATTCAACTCTCCTGACTACCTCTCCAAATCAAAACCAATCCATATGAGTATAGGTACTGGAAGCAAGGGTTCCTCACTGTCTGCTACGGCCATCGGCAACGCCACACTCCTGAATCACCTGGGGGAAGCGATTAGCCTCAAAAACGTACTCCTGGTTCCCACTCTTGATCAATGTCTTCTCTCACTCCCTCAACTAACAAAAACCTTGGCCGTCATCAATCGAGTCGGCTACTCAGGATACAAGATCTCTCTGGACAATTTTCAGTTCGTGGGCTCAGCTAAGAACCGCCTAGTGGAACTCTGCGGCCTCAAATTCCTTTCATCCCCACCTAAGGGCAACCTACTCCTGAAGAGACCGCAAAATAAGAACTGGCACCAGCGCCTGGGTCATCCTAATGACGCGACCCTGAAAGTTCTTTTTCCAGGGTGTGCGCCCACCTCCAACTGTCAAATTTGCAGAAGCTGCAAGATGACAGCAACTCCGTTTCATGTTCATTTTACCCCTGCCTTGCGGTGCCTAGAAACGATACACCTTGACCTAGTAGGACCATTTCCTGTGCAGTCCAACGGGGGATGCAGGTACTTCCTCAGTATTGTGGACCAATACTCAAGCTTCAAATCGGTGAGTTTCCTCCGCTCCAAGGATCAAGCTACCGCTGCCATCCAACAATTCATCAACCATGCCAAGCGTCTTCTCAAGACCAAGCTGGTGACGGTTGTCTTGGACAATGGGGGAGTATTCGTTAATGAAGAACTCAGTCAGTATTTTAAACTTCAAGGCATTCAACATCATCTAGCCCCGGCCTACACTCCTCAGCAAAACGGGCTTGGCGAAAGGACAAATAGATCCATCCTTGACAAAGCCCAACGCCTGCTAGTGCAGAGCGGGCTTCCCCCTTCTTTCTGGGCTGAAGCTGTTAAAACCGCCACTGACCTGCTAAATATCCTACCTGTCATGTCCAAAGATAGGGAAGTGCCCTACAAAGTCTGGCACGGACAACGTTTCAACTACCATTGTCTAAGACCCTTCGGGTGCATGAATTTCTCTCACATACCTAGGGGACAAAGATTCTTCAAACTGTCATCAAATGGAGAAAAAGGCACGTTCCTCGGGTATACCAACGACTTCTCAACCTATAAAATCCTTGATCATGCCACTAAACGCGTGCGACTAAGCGCAAATGTGGTCTTCCTGGAAAATGTGTTTGACTATGGCATAAGATGCAATCCTGAGGACCTACCTCCATTTCCCCTACCTCATCGACCTCTGGCGCCCAAGATTACTGACTCACCCGCCACAGCCATTGACGACCCCAACAAGTCAACACTGCCTTCAACCGAGGCCCACTCTCCTGACTATAGTGCGATCTCTGCCAAGAACATTCTGGAGTACAAACGCCGTGGCAAAACCTATCCTGAAGCTCAGATCAACCTGAAAGACGTCAAGGTGTCAGATCCCAAAACTCTGGAGGAGGCTCTGCGCAGCCCCTACAAGCTTGAATGGATCGAAGCAATGGAAAAGGAACGCCTCAACCTGCTTTCTTATGAGGTGTGGGAGGAGTGCCAACGGAGCAACTCTATACAACCTCTCAATTGCATCTGGGTGTTCCAAACCAAAAGAGATCAAAGCAACCGGATTGTGGAGTTCAAGGCTCGCCTGTGTGTGCAAGGGTTCCATCAAGAGTTTGGTGTCAATTACACTGACGTGTTTGCCCCCACAGGGGACAAATCTTCCCTACGCTTACTCATCTCGCACGCGATTCAAAAGGGGTATCACTTCCATCAGCTGGATGTCAAATCAGCCTTCCTCAATGCTCCTCTCAACCAAACAATCCATGTTCAAGCACCACCGAATGTTCCGGTTTTGGAAGGCAAAACCCTTCTACTAAAGAGAGCCCTATATGGGCTGAAACAAGCCCCGCAGATGTGGTATAACACCCTGAGCGACTGGCTCCTCCAGGAAGGATTCAAGCGAAGCAAAGCAGATCGGTGTGTCTTCTGGAGAAACAAAACCTACCTGTATCTACATGTAGACAACATAGCCATCTTCAGTCCCGACCCTCAGCAATTTGTCAGTCTAATCCGGCGCCGCTTCAAGATCAAAGACTTAGGTCCGGCCTCACATTTACTTGGAATGAACGTCACGCACACAGCCAACTCAGTCCATCTTGGACCAAAGACCTACATCGACTCGCTCGCAAATCAATACCAACTTCCCCTTCACAAGCAATGCTCCACTCCATTCAAGCCCTTTGGGAAACTGTTCCTTGCGACAGAAGAAGAACACAAGCTCTTTCTGGAGACCGGCTGGAACTACCGGAAGCTTGTGGGCGAACTGAACTACATCAGCTGCAACACGCGCCCGGACGTCACATTTGCAGTAAACTATCTCTCCCAGTTTCTAAATGCACCCAGCAAGGTTCACTACAAAGCTGCCCTCCTAACGCTCAGCTATCTCCAGTTCACCCCCGACGTGGGCATCACCTTCACCAGGGATTGTCAAGATTCCGGTCTGAGTGCGTATGTTGATGCAGACTGGGCGACATGCCCAACCACCAGAAGGTCGATAAGCAGCGTGGTCGTTCTATGGAACGGTAATGTGGTCGGATGGAAGTCACGTAAGCAGCCAACGGTCACCCTTTCCACCACCGAGGCGGAGTATAAAGCGGTGGGCAAAGCGGTCAAGGAGGTTTTGTGGTTTAAATCACTCGCTGAGGAAGTGCTAGGCCTGACCATTAATCAACCAATCATCGTCCATGAAGACAACGACGTCTGCATCAAGCTGGCGAGCAACTCCACCAATCATGCAGGCTTCAGGACCAAGCACATGGAACTGCAATTTCATTTCCTGCAAGAGGAAGTTGAAAAGGGTACAATACTGGTTAAGCGCATAGACTCCAAGGCAAATCCAGCTGACTTCCTCACCAAACCAGTACCACAAGCAACGATTCAGCGTCAACTTGCCCAAATCAAGGTAATGTCCTGCTCAAGCAAAGATTAAAGCCAGGGAGGGTGTTAGATTAAAGGAAAAGGCACTGATTGTGTGCCTTTAATCTTCCCTCAAAACTCTCACGTTGTGTGTTAACTACCTGCGTGCTGTTGGGATATTTTATTTATTCTATTTAATTTTATTTCTATTTCTTTCATCCTGGCCGCGCTCTTGGCCGCGCTAAACAGGCTACTCTGGTGCACATACTCCAGATGAGCGCTCCATCACCACTTTATCAACTGGCCCCGGCTCAGATCCTAGATGACTCTTCTCTCGTACAACTCCTCCGTCGTACCATCAACATCCTGAGATCTGAGCCCGGTAAGCCCTTACTCATTCATCTTGTCCTTATCTTTTCTTTCACTCTATTTCCATTACTCATTCGTCAACATCATCTCCTACAGTTATTGTCCTCCACTTTCTGATCTGGCACTACTCATCTGCTTCAGTCTACGGACTCTACTGGCTTTGAGCCTTTCTCTAAAGGTGTGACATGCCTTCTTGTTTTCTTCATCTTCTTTCATTTTCTTATTCATTTACTGAAATCAATCCTTTCTCTAAATTCAAACATCAACACCATCCAACTAATCCTCATTATTGACGCATGTCTCTTTGTGTAAGCCAGAACAAACATGCTGGAGCAGTTGGATCAATCAGAAGCATTCTCACCGTCTTTCTCAGATATTTAGCTGATTGTGCACTCAATTCTACTTAGTCTGTTTAGAGGCCATAATCTGGCCTGTAGAATTGTGTTTGCCTGTTGGTATCTCTCTCTCATCATTTGTTGAATCTCCAAGAATGTTGGATAAATTTCTTACATTTTTAGTCTTACCTTTGTTTTTATTCTTATCTTGAAATGTCAGCTTGGTCCAGGTTTTTCAAACCATTAAATTCTTTTCATGGTTAAAATCCAAAGAAATCTCATCCAGCTACCGGAAAGGATTGACAAACAATTTCCCCCGGACCTGGAGGCAACAGTAACTTTAAGGCACTGGCACTCAAGTCATTAATGGAATCAACCCCCCTTCTTACCAAGACAAACTATTCAATCTGGAAGAAGAATATGGAAAGATTTTTCAAAATGAGGGGCATTCTCCAACTCATGAACTCTCCCAATCCACATGAGGAAATTCCAGACATTGAAAAAACTGTGGCCTATCTTATGTCCAAGCTAGATCCCCCAACTCAAACCAAAATAATAACAGCTGATAACAAGCAGTCTCCCAAGCTCATATGGCTTGCCGCTAAAGAACACTTTGCTTCCAATCAGGAAGAAAATTGGGCAAAGATTTTCTTCAACTTCCTCTACCTTGGCTTTGATCAGAATGACATCAACAGTTTTTTTACCTCAGTGAAACTACATCTTGGCAAACTCAACAAAGTTGGGATCAACCTTTCCAGTGATATCCGTAGCTACTTGATTCTCTTCAAACTTCCTGAATTAATCATTTAAACGAATGCAATCACAAATCATTCACTTGGGTGTTGATCTGACAGTGGCCTTTGTTCTGAATCATCTAGTTCAACACAAAAACAAATTTCAATCTAAATCCAAGGAAACATCCAACACCAACTCTGCTCTCTACTCCCTTAATCAATTGGATGCTGACTACCCTCGCTGCAAAAACGGCAATCATAATCCAGCTGTCAAATCAGATCCAGCTTCCAACTGCTGGGTACAGTTCCCAGATCTTAAACCTGAAAAACCATCAAATAAGTCTAATCAAGGACCAAAGAAGAAAGCACAAGAGTCCCATCATTACATGTTTTTCTGTGGTCTTAACCAGCTAAACAAGTCTAACTATGGCTGATTCATCCTTGATAGCGGCTGTTCCATCCATATGATCAGGGATCAATCCTTGTTCTCCTCAATAACTGATCATTCCGGAAACAAACTCATCAAAACTGGAAAAAAAGGGGATGGAATACCCATGAAGGGCCTAGGTGTTGAAATTCTTCAAATTGGAGAAATCCAACTAGAACTGAAGAATACAGCCTGGGTGCCTGATGCAACTGTCAACCTGGTCTCAATGGGCGCTCTTCTCAATCAGGGATTTACCCTAAAAGTCAACAGCAAATCTAACTCTCCATCATTCTTGCTTAAGAAGAAAAGAATGGTGATCCCCAGTGGAATGATGGAGAGCAACCTTTTGATCATCAACTTCCCCACTTTGACAGGACAACAGGCGTGTTTTTTGAGTCTGAACAAGCTCCAAGAGCTACATCAAACTCTGGGCCATGCTAGCCTAGAAAGAATGGAAAAACACCTAGGGCACAGCATTTAGAAGGAAACACGCTCAGCATTTGAATGCTTAGCCTTCAAAAAAGGAAAAATAAGCAAATCCTCCTTCAAACAGGAGCAATGGCCAGCAGAGCAAGTGTTTGAAAGTCTACACCAGATCTAATGGGACCGCTCAATCCGCAAAGCAAGGGTGGCATGAGGTATTCTCTCACTGTTGTTGACAACAGGTATGGTTACCTCTCTGCTCTCCCTCTGCAAAGTAAGGATGCAGTGGCTGAAGCCATCATTTTTGCCATTGAAAACAAAGCAAAAAAGAAGAAAAAATTCCCCATCAAGGTTGTCTCCAATGGAGGAGGAGAATTTTTCAATGAAAGACTTGCTACATTCTTCAAATCCAACGCAATCCATCACCTTTTCAGTGAGCCCTATCACTCCCAACATAACGGGAAGGCCAAGAAAGCAAATTGCAGCATCATGGAGTCCTTATAATCAGTTTTCAGCTCATCTCCTATTCCCAAAAGTTGTTGGAATGTGTTCATCCAATGCTTCTGCCTTGCATTGAACCAAATTCCTCAAGAAGCGGGAATGAAAACTCCCTGGGAACAGATGCACGGTACAGTACTGCCCAAGGATTACCAGGTCCATTAGAACAGCATGCATCTACTTAATAAACAACACCAGAATTTCCTCAAAGTTAAGCAAGAAGGGGGATGAAGAGTTCCTGGTTGGTTTCAATCCTTGATTACTATCCTATAAGGTTTTGTCAAAATTGGGAAAGAACATCAATACCAAACATGTACAGTTCATGACATCTCAAGGCCCTAACGGCATCTCCCTCAATGGCGGTGTAGAAGACAACATTGTTCCCACCGTTGTGGTGCCCCATCCTGGACACCCTGGCCATTGCGGAGATTTTAATTTTTTTTTATGATTTTTCCTTATCATCATTCATAGGCATCATGATCCAAAAGAAAACTTGCATAAAAAAAAAAATCTTTGATCTGTAATAGGGTCCCATTTGATTCCCAGCTTTCCAACTCCTCATTTTTTCAGTTGGCAAGGATGATCTCTGGGTGGTCGTATCCCTGCTCTTATGTTCAAATCCCTGCCGCCCCGCTATCTTTACAATTTTTTTTGCCAAGCGCGCGGCCAAAAGACTGCCAGGCTTGCTTGCACCCTGCCATCCATCACCGGCACCCCCAAATGCTCATCATCACCCTACTCCCAATCCATCCCCCGCCTTGGCTCTTCATCAACTGATCCTCCAATCCATCATCTCCATCATTGATCCCATCTATCACTCCTTCTTGCCCAACAACCTCAACTCCTTAAAGTCTCAATTGATTGCTTGTTCCATCTTCTTCCAATCCATCCTACCCTTGATCATTGCCCAGCAACCCAAGGTCCCCTACCATCCAATTTGCACTCAATCAACTCCAACTGCTCATCTCCTCAATCCATCCCACCCAATAAAATTGATCCATCACCCTGATCATCAGCCTCCTGAACTTCGTTCAATCCATCACCCATCAGACTCACCCCAAAAACTGTCCTGGACACCAATCATCATCCCCTCTCTCTACCTGTACCTAGCCAATGTATGCGGGCTCCCTCACTCTCCTACCAATTGGTCAGATTGGATCCTCCGACTCACAACCTCCAGCTCGCTGGTCTCCCGCGTGGCTTGTTCTTTGCCCGAGCGAGTCTCAACTGTCTCCCGGGCCCATCAGCATGTCTGCGGGCCCCTCAGTAGCTACTCTCCTGCCCGTGCCCACAATTGGCACGGGCCAGGGTCTTGATTCAACTCTTCTGTTTTTTTTCTGAGTGTTTGTTTGTTTCTTTTTTTTCTTTTGTTTTCTCATGACAATCATCCTCAAAAAAAAAAAAAAAAAAAAAAAAATTCCTCTCCCATTTGTAAACATCTCTTGTAAATAGTCTACAGGCCTCTGGTCTATAAAAGGAGGGGCTCTCCCCTGCTTTTTCAGAATCATAGAAATCATCCAGGGGAGTGTTTGCTGATGTCCCCCCATTACCGTGAAATTAAGATCCTGATCCTATCCTGGGTATATCTCTGATTGCCCCCTGATCCATTTTTGACCCTGAGTCTTTTCCCCTTTGTGGCCTGATCCTTATCACCAACCAATAGCCTTTCTGGTTGAAGAAAATTCTGTCTGTTGGAATTTTTGAGTGTGTTATACCACTCCTTGATCCCTTTCTCTGACCATACTGGTCCTGATCCCTGATCATCTTTCTGGAGCCAATCACGATTGATTGAAGAGGTATTATTAAGCTAAAGACCTGTAGTGTTATACCTCCCTTTATTTTCTTAGGAGTTGCATTCTGCCAGCCTACTCTTGATTCCCTTGAGAAGTGTTGTGGTTATCCTTGCTTCAAATCAGTTACTGTTTGTTTTTTAGAGCTTCTTAAACATTGTGCTTTGTCTTGTACAGCCACCCTCAGTTATATGGTACCCTTCAAGCGCTTGATTGCGGAGAGTTGGGCAGGTTCATTGAGAACATGGAGGTTGGTTGGGATTGATTTGATATCTCCTAATCATCTGCTGACAGCCATAGTTATTAGCTTGTGGGTGTTTCTACTTACAACTTCTTTGTTCTTTTGAACTCTGAAAAAAACTTAGATTATTTTGTTCAATTATTTTCCCAAACCATCTTGTCTCAGATATTGTTGTTCAATTGCTACCCCCAACTATCAGATTCATCCCTTACATTGATTCCTCATCTAAAAAGTTCTGGATCCTGATTAAATTTACATTTAAATATTTTTAACACCCAGGAGGGAAGCCTAAACAGCACCTTTACCCTCCATAACTCTGGTGGAACAGGTCCCTCCTCAGATTGCAAACTTTATTCCTGTCCTATTGGTTTTCTTCATTGTTATCTTGGTGACTCAGCTAAAACTGTTTCACTCCTTTTCAATTCTGGATATCATTTCAACTTAATTTGGGATGCTATGGCCTGTAAACTCAAACTCAGTCCTAGGGTCAGCTTTAATTCTGCGTTCTATGGGATAGGGAATCAATCTTGTGAATTGGTTGGTATTTCTGAAGAGGTCCCAGTCAGAATTTGTCAAAATATCTTTGGAACTTTTCATTTTTGGTTCCCTTGTTTGGAAGGTCCTATGATCTTAGGACAACCATTCTTAATGGATTTTGGTGGTAACCTTATGTTTTCTGATCAATTTGGGGAGAGAATCCTCCTCCTTGATGCTGAATGTTAAAGATTGTAGTTCCTCTCTGCTCTTTGGATTCTGGTTGTTGGGAAAGAGATTTCCCAGTTTATATTCCTCAATCAGTCTTTAAGGAAAAGCGGAAGAATGATTCCAATTCCCCTCATTTTTTAGCAGAATAGTTGATCCTAATGATAGTTTTAGTTCTTCTCAACCTTTGAATTTAACTCAAGGATCAAATTTCATCCATGAGGCTTATTTCTCATCTTTCTCATCATTTGTGTCTTGTTTGGAAAGTATTACAAATTGAAAACATGTCAAAATCAAAAATTTTGAAGATATTTCTTCTCTTTTTGGATCTGTTATGTATTCTTTTCCTTTTAATCTTCAGCTTGATCAATATTCTCTCAGTTCTGTTTTGAATCTCTGCAAAGATTATAAACTAGATCCTGATATCCATTCTATTCTTGGTGGCTTTGTTATGTAGGAATATGGGCTTTGGTGGAGGAAATTTGGGGTAAAAGTAAGTCCTTCCAATTGTGCGCCACTAGGGAAATCCCCCACCATCATTTTCAAAACCCTACCTTGTTCTAAAAATTTGAGAAATTTATTATCTCCTGGTTCTCCCTTTATGGAAAATGATAAGATTGGATTGAATTTCTAGATGAATCAGAACCAGAATAAGCTGTACAAAGAATAAAAAATATAAGAGCAGAGGATCTGACTCAAAAAGAGGTTCACAAGAAGAAACAGGAAGGGAGAATCCTACAGCTTGGGCCAGTACTTGTATGTCAAGGATGGAATTTATTCAGGATGGACAACGCATATTGAGAGAGGCATGCTGAGAGGATAAATCAAGGAAGAAGACTGGATGGCTAGAGGATCAGAAGAAGTTCTGTCAAGAGAGCTTGAGAAATCAGAGTCCTACCAGGCAGAGATTTATGGTCAATAAATTTGAGTTGATTAGGTGGAGGCAAAGGTTGACTTTTGATGGAGAGAATAGTTAAATAGAGTGAGAAAAGAAGAAGGAAAAATAGAAGGAATGGAAAAGAGAAGGAAGGAGAAATACAAATTTAGAGACGCGAGTGAGACTTGATGAGAGAGATAAAGATCAAGAAAGAAGAAAGAGAAGTTAGATACACCCATGAGACAGAATGAGAGAGAGAAAGATTAGAGAGCTCCTCCATCTGAGTATTGGAGTGAGGCCACCATGGGTGAGAGAGAGAGCACGCAGAGAGAGTACTGAGGGAAGCGTGCGGGAGTGCTGGGGAGAGAACTCCTGAGACTTAACACCCCCTTTTAGTGGTAAGAGGAAGGGTAGAGAAGATTCAAAAAAGGGTCTAAGTGAAGACTTCTTGTTGAAGGATCCTCAGGGCATTAACAGCAGAGGCCTTAGTCAGTGGATCTGCCTTCATCTTTTTGGTAGGAATAAGAGACATGTTGAACTTGAAGAGAGAGAAATCTTCTTGCAATCATTTAGTCTTGATATCAATGTGTTGCAATTTGGAGTGCAATCCAAAATTCTTGATCTTGTCTTCCAAACCCTTGTTGTCAATATAAATTTTTTGTTTGCACTCAGGGGAAAAAGTAGATTTTGCCAACAAGGTGAGCAATCCATTTTAGCTCCAGGTAGCAGTCCAGGAGAGCATTGAGCTCTGATTTGGTAGAAGAGTAAGTTATGTTTCTTTGTACTGAAGAGTTCCAGATTACCAGGCTACCTTAGTGAAGAATAAGGTACCCAGTTTGAGAATTACAAAATATAGGATCATTGCCACAAGTAGCATTGCTGTAGGCTGATATAATTTCTTGAGAGGGATTGTACTTGAGATTGAGTTTGATATTTCTGGTGGTTTTCAGGTATTTCCAGACTTTGCACACTTTCCTCCAGTGTGAAAATCTGGGCTTGTTATTAAATTGGGCAAGGCTGCAGACAGCAAAAGCAATTTTGGGGTGGGTGTATTGGGACAGATGGTTTAGGAGTGCAATAGCAGAACGTTAGTTTATATTAAGCTGAGAGAACTCCGCATGATCTTCATTTGAAGCAAATTAAAGATGGAAATTTTGAGTTAGTGGAGAGTTGGTGTCTTTTCAATTGGTGAGACCTATTTCTTCCAATCCTTGATTGATGTGAATTGGCTGGCTGAGGAAAATTTTTTCCTCTCTGATCTTCATTAGCATGCCAAGGATGGTGTTTGGAGGATGACAGGAAGAATCCAAGAATTTGCTCAGAAAATTGTTGGCAAAGTTGTTTGACTTCTTGACATGAATGAGATTGTTGAATTGAAAGTAGATGACTTCCCAGGATTCTGAGTTGAGGTACAGGCAAGGATAACTTGTAGATTTTTGGAAAACTTGCAATTTAATCCAGGTAGTGAGAGTTTTTTACCACTTCTTTGGGGATTGGCAAAGGCCGTAGAGAGATTTCTTCCATTTTAAAAAGGGTGATTTTCTGTTCAATCCTTCAGGTGTTCTAATTATTACTATTTTGTTCAGAGGCGCATGGAGGAAGGCTCAATTCCCATCAAATTGAGTAATTTTAAATGTTAAATCTGATATCATCATTTCTTTTCTTTGAATCTTAGTTACATAACATTTTCAGTTACATCAAGCTTTGGCTTCCTTGTTTATCTTTTGAACCTTCCTTGTGCGTCCTTGTTTTTTCTTTCTTTGTTTTCTTATTTCTTTATTTTTATCTGATTTTCTTTGTTCTTTATTCATGTTTTGACCTCATCTTGTATGTTGCGGACTGTTGTTCAGAGTGCGCATACTCTACTCTCAGAGTACCCATGGTCTTCAACTCATCACTCGACCGCTACCTGCAGAAGGCCAGAAAAGATCTCTCTCAACTCTTGACCATATGAAACCGTCTGTCTCCTCATGATCTTCTCCCACCAGAACCAACCGCGACCGTCTTCAAGGAATCTTCACTAGCAGCCAGTTTGACAATTGTGAGGAACTCATTCAACTCATTGGGTTTCTATGTACTGACCTCATCTCAACAGTTGTTCAAGGCGCTTTCAGAAATTCTTACTCCAATGTCATTGGTGGCTTCTCCTTTGTCTCAGGCCCCCTCCAGTAAATCTCCTCTTCATGCCAACTACCCTTTCAGCATCAATTCTGACCTCACTTTGAATACTTCAGCCCTTGTCTAGTCTCCTTCTTTTGATAGTCTGCTCGTCTGTTTTCTTCTGTTGTATCATCTTCAGAAGCCTCCTGTTGGTCACTTTATTATTTTCATTTATTTTTTTCTTTTCCAGATTATTGGCTATCTTTCTGATTACTCTTTTCTTTGGATGAAATAAAGTCTGGTTTTGGTTTTCTAGTCTTTTATTTTTCACAAGTAAAGGTCATCCTATTCTTTGGGCCGTAGAGCAGAGTAAGACAGAGAGATCCTATTTTTCTGGTTGTTGCCCAGTTTTTGTCATAGTACACGCCCTGAACCTGGTCAAGTCCTTGTATGCATAGTTGGGCCTTGTATTTTGCAGGCTCGCCATGGCAGTTTTCTTTCACTTTGAATTCCCAGGTGGTCTTCAGGCTATTTTTAGGTTTTTCATAGTATTCTTCCCAAACTTCTTGGGATTTGATAGATTTCAATTCTTCTTCCAATGCTCTTTTCCATTTAGGCCATTCAGGGCCCTTTTGTGCTGCCTTATAAGAGGGAGGTTCATAGTAGTTATGAAACACATATCTTTGAGGTTTTTGGATTTGATTTTGCTGTCTTAGATTGGGTCTCTGAGTTATTGGTTCAGGAGCAAGGGGGAGAGGAGGATCTGGAGAGTGAGCATCCAAGGAATTAGTGTCCTCCAGATTGGAGTTTGATTCAGGACATTCAGGAAGTGTTTCCCTGATCCTATATTGTTTGTCACTTGTAAAAAAGTCAGATTCTAAGGCATAAAATTTGGATTGGGAGAATAAGTCTAGACTGGGAGATTTGAGAAAAGGAAATTTGTTTTGCTGGGTCTTGAGAAACCTAACATGTTTAGTTTCAATGACCTCACCAGTTTAGTTGAGAATAAGATAGGAGTGAAAAGTGGGATTGAACCCAATCAGAATTCCCTGCAGTCCCTTTTGATCAAACTTTCAGCCTTTTTGAATGTGATTTGCAAGGTAGATGACAGAGGCGCCTTTGGGTTTCAAATAGTTAGTGGGGATACTTTTACCAAACATGAGCTCCCAGGGAGATAGGTGATTACCTTCTTGATGAATTTGGTTGAGCATGAAGCAGCAGCTTTTAGTTAGTATGTGCCAATAATTTTTAGCTAACCTGTTTGATGAGAACGTGGCGTGGGCAGATTCAATGATAGTTCTATTAGCTCTTTCAGCTTGGCCATTATGTTGAGAATGCTAAGATTCCAATGTTTGTAGCTTGATGTGTTTAGCTTTGGAAAATTCTTTGAGGGTAGAATTGGTGAATTTGGTTCCTTTATCTGAGAATATTTCAGAAGGATAGTAGTTCAGCCTCTTTTGTTTGACTTTGAGGATGTTTATAATCACTTCAGTAGCCTTGTCCTTGGATTTTAGTGGAAAGGCTGCTAGATGGAGATAGCCTGAATAGTTTTCCACCAGCGTGAGGATGTAATGATGACCCAACATAGATTGAGGTGTTATTGGCCCTATGAGGTCAAGGTGAATTCTATCTAAAGTTTTTTCAAAGGAGTTGAGCAGCAAGAGAATGGAGACCTAGTAATTTTTCTCCTGACACAGCTGTTGCATTGGAATTTATGGAGCTCTTCCTTAGTGTAGAAGTCCTTCACTATTGGCTAAAGAGTAGAGATGGACACATGTCCATACATCTTGTGGATATTGAGTAGAGAAATAGAAGGGGTGCAAGATTGGCTGGTAGGGTTTACAGTTTGACTTTGACCCGCTGAATGAGGTTTTTCAATGAAAAAAAAATTGTCTCTAATCAATCCTTTCAGTACAGGTTTGTCATTCCAAGTGACAGAGAATCTTTCATGGACTTGAGAGAGATTCCAGCCTTTTTTTTCAAGGAGACCGGGACTGATACAATTGACAACAATATCCGGTACGTAGACGCAATCTTCAAGAGTGATTGTGGAGTCTTTCCATTCTAATATTACCGTTCTGGTTCTGCATATCTTGAGATTAGCTTCTAATTTGCCATTTTTGATTTCTTCCAATCCTTCCTGAAGTTTGATTGAGGAGAAATACTTACAATTTTTGAATATATGAACATTTGCTCCAGAGTCTAGAACAAGATTGGGATTGTTATCTGCATTGATCCAGAGAGTCAACAAGGCGTGATAGTTGATGGTCAGAGTTCTTTTTGATTTTTTCTCCCACTCATTTTGTTGTTTGATCCACCATTCCGGTGCAATTTGGGGATGTAAATGGAAGCAAGAAGATTCTGAGTGCGGTGCATTAGGGTTGTGGTATCCTTCTCCGCATCTCATTTTAATCTTCTTTTTGTCTTTGTGGATCTTAGTCTTAGTCAACAGCAGTGCGAAATCTGTTGCCGTTTTATTGGAATTTGATTGTGCCTTTCTATTTTTATTGTATTGTTTGAGGTGGTTGAAAACTACATCCACTGTCATGTGTTTTTCTAAGTGCATGATTTTAAGATTTTCAAGAATTGGAGGAATCTTTAAGGGCACTAAGTATGCAAGTATATCCTTGGTCAGTTTGATTCCTACGTCTGTCATCCTCGTAATTGCCTTTTGCATTTTGGTAATGAATCCCTCAATGGCGTGTTCATTGAAAGCTGAGTGAAGGAAGTGATTAAATACCATCTCCCTATTTGCTGTCTCAGAAGAGGGAAATTGCCTGGTAATTTCCGCCCATAGGAGTTTAGAAGAGGTTACGTTGGTGGAGTTGACCACCTTGGTGTGGGTTTTGCTGTCTATTTTAGATAGAATTATGGCTTGAATTTCTCTTTCTTGTTTGGAGGAAAGGGGGCCAGAATTCCTAGTAATAGAATCCTTGATATATATCAAGTCCAATAACATGAGCATCTTATCCCGCCATATCAAATAATTCTCTTCATCTAGGGGAGGTATGGCTTCAACAGAGGATTTGAGCGCCACCTTATGAAAGTAATTGGCCGCCCCAGCTGGTTTGTTCATGGTTGGTTTGGTTAGATTTGATTTTAAAAATTTTGTCTTTTAACCATGATAAGATTGGATTGAATTTCTAGATGAATAAGAATCAGCATAAGCTGTACAAAGAATAAAAAAATATAAGAGCAGAGGATCTGAGGGAAATAGAGGTTTACAAGAAGAAACAGGAGGGGAGAATCCTACAGATTTGGCCAGTACTTGTATGTTGAGGACAGAAGTTATTCAGGATGGACAACACATATTAAGAGAGGACAGGCTGAGAAGAGAAATTGAGGAAGCAGAGTGGATGGCTAGAGGGTCAGATAGATTTCTGTTGAGAGAGCTTGAGAAATCAGAGTCTTACCAGGAAGAGATTTATGGTTGATAGAGTTGAGATGATTTGGTGGAGGCAAAGGTTAAGTTTTGATGGGGAGAATAGTTAAATGGAGTGAAAAAAGAAGAAGTAGAAATAGAAGGAATGGAAAAGAGAAGGAAGGAGAAAGAAGAAAGTAGAGATGCAAGTGAGACTTGATGAGAGAGAGCAAGAGCAAGAAAGAAGAAATATAAGGTAGATACACCCAAGAGACAGAACAAGAGAGAGAAAGATTGGAGAGCTCCTCCATCTGAGTATTGGAGTGAGGCCTCCCTGGGTGAGAGAGACAGAGCATGCATAGAGAGTACTGAGAGAAGTGCGCGGGAGCGCGGGGAGAGAACTACTGAGACTTAACAAAAAAGGCACCCTTTGAGGATGTTGCGGAACATAGGATGTGGAAAATGTTGCAACTTAGTCTCAATTTTTGTAGTGAGTTCTCACTGGTTAACCCTTGGAGGAAACAAGAACTTCTTCCTTTTGCAACAAAGTATAACCCAGCTGCAAAAAAGTTCCAAACAATTAACCAGCCTATGCCTCTCATTGTCAATATTCCTCTCATGCGTCCTCCCTTATCTTGTGATCCTTACTGTGGTCTATCTCAATCTCTGACTGGTCCCTTTGTGCCTCATAGACAAGGTCCCAAGGAACTTCTGAAAGTGGTCAACTTTGGTCCACATGGATGGCTTCTTCCTGATGGTTTCAATTTGATCAGAAATGTCTTATCTCTGAGTGAAAAATCTATTGATTTCTGTGAAGAAAAGGGAGGATTTCTTGAAAAAATCCTATTGCCTCCCTTATATCATCCCTTTAGTTGAACATGATCCTTTTAAAAAGAAAAATATCCAAATCCCTGCTGCTAAAGTTGACAAATTCATCAAGTTGTTCCACAGAATAGTTTTTACAGGTCTATATGAGAAGGCCAATTCCAGTTATTCTAGCCCTGTCTTCTGTGTCCTCAAGAGTAATGGTAAACTTAGAATAGTTCCTTATCTTCAACATATTAACAAAGTTACCATTAAATACCCTGTTATTCCTCCTGCTACTGAAGAATTTATTGAATCTTTCTCTGGGAGAGCTTGCTATAGTCTAGGGGACATTATGGGTGGTTATTTCAAAAAATCCTTACATCCTATCTCTTGAACTCTCACAGCTTTTGACACTCCTCTTGGTTTATTTCAAATTATTCAATAGCCTCAGGGCGTCACCAATCTGATTGCAGTCTATCAGGCTCAGATGATTTGGATCCTCCAGGAGGAAATCCCTGATCATGCTTGTATCTTCATTGATGTTGGAAGAATCAAAGTTCCATTTTCTGACTATGACTATGAGCTCTTATCCTGGCATCAAGGAATTTGTTGATTCATCTGGGAATATGCTACTAAATTGGATAGGATTCTTTTTTGAATCAAAGAATCTGACTTAAAACTCTCTGCATCCAAATTGGCTGCTTGTGTCCCTGCTCTGAAAATTGTTTGTCTTGTGGTCTGCAAGGAAGGACCAAGAATTGCCCCAGCCAAAGTCAAAAATATAATCTCTTGTCCCAATCAAATCAATCCAACTGAATTAAGATGCTTTCTAGGTGTTGAAACTTATTTTCAAATACTTATCCCCTCTTTATCCAAAATCTTTGCACCCTTGCTTTGTCTAACTAGGAAAGATACTCAATGGATTTGGACCCAAGACGGCAAACATCCTTTCAGCTGCTGAAAATTATTTTTGTTAAAGAAATAGTTTTGAAAAAGATATCTTAAGGACCTGGAGCTGGCAAGATCAATCTGGGTGTCAATTCAAGTTATCAATCTGTTGGGGCTGTTCTTACTCAGGACTATGAAAATGGTTGGGACCTTCCTTCTCTTTATGAATCCTTTGTAATTTCAGCTGTAGAATCCAGAGATTCTCAGCACAAAATGGAAATATGTGGTGTTGCTTGAAGGATGAAGATGCTCCAAACCATCATCTGGGGTCAACATTTTGAATTTAAAGTCAATGCTCAATCCATCATTGAAATGATCAATGCTTCCAGCCTACCCAATTCTCCTATAAATTGTTGGGTGGCTTTTATCCAGCTTTTATCTTTTCATAATTTTCACAGGCCTGGAAAATCTTGCACCATGTCTGATGGTTTGTCTCAAAGTCCTCTTGGAGATGAAAAATCTGATATTAAAATCAATTTTGATGAAAAAGAAACTTTTATCAATCCTGTCTTCTCCTTCTCCTCTCAAGATTATTCCAGATTTCAACAAGGTTTCTGGCTTAAATTAGAGCATTAAAGCTTATCTCTTCAAAAATCCTCTGCTCTCTGTGCTAAAAAATTTTGATCTCTTAAAAGAAAGTCCTCTAGTTTCTTTTTACAAGGCTCTAGGCTTATGAAAAAATGAAATCCTTGTGCTCTTATTGTTGTTACCATCCCTTCTAAACAAGATTTGATCCTTAAAATTCTCAATGAAGTTCTTGGTCATTGTGGGGAAACTCAAACTTATTGACAATTATCCAAAATTCTGGTGGCCATCTCTAAAGAAATCCATCTATCAACGGTGAAAGAGTTGTGAAAGTTGGCAAAAAGGTGATATTAGGTGTCCAGCTGAAATTTTTGATCCTAATGGGGAGTCCAGTGTCTTTGGAAGGATTGCTATGGATGTTTTTCATATTAAGGCAGGTGGTGCTAAGTACCTCATTGTGGCTAGAGATTATTTTTCTGGATGGGTTGAAGCAAAATTTTTTAAGAATCTTAGCTCTGAATCAGTGGCATATTTCCTCTATGAGACTTGGAGAATGTGTTATGGTTTGGCTTGATTGTATTCTACTGATGGTGACATTTAATTTGGTGGAAAACTTGCTGAAATCATCCAATCTCTTCCTGGAAAAAATAGAGTTACTACTCCTTATTATCCTGAATTCCAAGGCATGGTGGAACAAGGCCATGCTCCTTTGAAACCTGAAATTGTGAAACTAGCTGGTGAAAGTGGCAAGAATTGTTGCAAATTCCTTTCTTTTTTCTCTTCTCTCATTGAATCTCAACCAAAAAGACCACTGGCTACTCACCTTATGAAATCATCTTTGTAAAAAGAGAAGTTTGGTCCTTTGGATCTGGAAATTGAATCTTTCTTGGGTATCTCTTGGGAACAGGTGGCTTCCACCACCAACCTATCAGTTGCTAGATCCAAGCAACTGGAGCAAATTGAAGATTTTTGTGATGAATCTTATCAGAAGATTATGTAATCAAGAGAAAAATTGGTTCAGTATTGGGAAGACAAGCACTTAAATCAAATGAGGGATCCCTTAAATCCTGGTGATCTAATTTTATCTTATAATTGTTCCTTGGAAACCCAGTGGGGAAAACTTTTCTCAAAATGCTTGAATGGATTTTATTGTGATTTTTGCCAATTTAGAGGTCAATCTTATGTTTTGGAAGAGCTGGATGGTACCCATTTTGCCAGAAGGTTCTCTGCTGATCAAGGCAAGAAGTTTAATTTCTGTGGAGGAAACTTACCTCAGAAGTAAGTCCTCCCAATTGTGCATCACCAGGATCATTTGCTGTGATTTTTTGTGAAACTCTAATTTATGATACATATGCGAGGACCTGGGACTCCTACTTTTTTTTTGTCTTTGGCTTCTAGGGCTATGTTTTTTGGATTGATCCATACATTTTTCGATTTTTCTATCACTCTCAAGATAAATAAATGGAAAATCATTTTTTCAATAGCTTTGCAGACTTGGGACAGTCTATAAGTTTGGGAAAGATAGGGTGACCAATCCAGGACACCTGATGAAAAAATGGAAATTTCTTTTTTTAAAAAAAAAATTCTTTTCTGCTCTCATCTGTTTCATCCTCTTTTAAGTAGTCTACAGGGCCTTTTGCCCATAAAAGGAGGGTCTCTCCCCATCCTTTTTCCCAGCATCCTATCATCATCAGAACTGTAATCAATCAATAAAATCAGTGGTGCCCTTCCCCTTTATCTGAGCATCCTTATTTGGGGTATATCTATGATTGACCCTTGATCTTCTGAGCCTCCACAATCAAACCTTTGCTCCCTCTTCTATGACCTTATACTTTATAACCAACCAATAGCCTTGCTGGTTGAAGAAAAATCTATCTTGTTGGATCCTTCAGTGTTTTATACCACTCCTTGATCCCTTTTTTGACCATACTGGTCTGATCATTCTTTTTTATCATCCTTCTGGAACCAGTGACATTTTACTGAGAGGTTTCTTCAATGTTTCAATGCTTTAAAGTTTGAATTCTTCCATGCTATTCTTGAGTCCCTTGAGGTTCTGTTTCATTCTGGTTCAAATTTTTTACTGCTTTTCTTCTAGATCTTCATAAAATAAATTGTATTTTTTTGTACAGCCACCCACAGTTATCTGGTACCCTTTGTTAAAATCTTACTCTTATTCTTACTCACTTTTTACAATCTCTTGTCTCATCTTAGATAATATACTTTGATGTTTGTCAAGCCAACCTTGTTCTTTCATTTTTCAACCAAATGCATCTTTCAGCACCTTGGTACAAATAATTCAATCTGCAACTTGTGCAAATATTCAACCACTCAATCCAAGGACAAGTTTCAACTCAAACTGCCAAGTTAACTCGATCAATACCTCAATCAAGACCTCAATCTGTTGGAATCCCAGCCCTGGACTAACATGGACCTGACTTTTCTCTGTCTGCATAGTGGAATGCGAGCTACTACAGTGTAAATACTTCAAAAATGAAGTCTCACTCCAAGCCAGGCGACCTACTCATGTTCAGGGATAACTCCTGCCTCTTCATCAGGCTGTCATCCGCCTCATCTTCTGGTCCCCTAGCTCTATCATCCTTTATATTCAACATTCTCTTTTCCTTCTCACTTCTCATTCACTCACACCACTTCAACCACAAATCCTACCATACCAAGAATTCATACAGCTGTGTAAATGTAATTCAATACTCCTCAAGCTTTGCAACGCTGATTTGATCATTTTACAAAATTACGACTCTCAGTATCTCAATCCATCCAGCAGGTCAAAGACTATCTTGACCATCATTCAAGACCAACTCTAACTGTATGCAGTCTAATCTTGAGTGCTAAGCTGATTTAATCAAAGCTCCAGTTCTGATCATTTTCATTAGCTCTCATGTATACAGTTTGACTGATTGTCCTTTAAACTGATTGCGGGCTGATTGACTCAAATCAGCTATTGCCTTTGTTGGTCTCTTTTCATTGATTTCTTTTTTTGTTTGCTTTATCTAAACAGTCTAACCCACTTTGTTTCTATTCCTGTTCATGAAATCAAGTGGTTCTGGTTCTACACCATAAAGTCTTTCACAATCAAAACCAAGAAATACTGCAATCATAACTCAAGTCTACAACGGATTAGTCTACAATCGGCGGAAGCCAGCGTAAGATTCAACTCTCCAACTCCTCAATCAACAAATACTTATCTAACTCCCATACAGATCACTCAAGGAACACTTGACAACCTTTGACGTATCTTTCAGGGTTTCAATCCATCTCATCTGACTGATCTTCTACAATCACATTACTCTTTTTGCTAAAACTTATCTGAGTCAGATTTGACCTCCATTTTTTTCCATTTAATTTCATGCTTCTATTTTTTTTATTAATTGTTCAACTCAATACTCACCTTCTTCATCCTTCATGCAATCTATTCCAGTCTGGTCTAGGTGATCAAATCAAATTTTCTCACTTTTAAAAGCCTTCCCGCTTGTATGGATTGACTGGGGCCGTCAAAAACACCAGGACTAGGGGGGGACTACTCCATGAACTACAAATCACTCTCCATTAAGTTTTTAATTGAGTCCATTCCACTACTCAGAGCGGAAAAATACAGCATGTGGAGGAAAAAGTTTGAAAAACTATTCAAATTTATGACACAATGGATGATCCTGATGTGTTGATACGTCTTAATGATGAAATCAACCAGGAGCTTGTAGCACACATATTGGCCAAAATGGATGTCAATACCTATTCCAAAATTATCAACAACTGCAATGAAGATGATGCCAAGCTGATCTGGATCTTGACTCAGAACCATTTTGCTTCTTCTCAGTCAGCAAATTGAGCAAGGGTATTAAATAGATTCTTAAATCTTAACATGGATTCAAGTATTGAAACTTTTGTTACCTTGATAAAAATTTACCTTAAGAAAATTTTCAAAGTAGGCATATAAATCCCCTCAGAAATTATTGACTATCTTGTCCTTTTCAAATTCCCGTCCTCCATGCAAAACATGAAGTCACAAATAATGCATATGACAAACAAAATTAAGATTGATATTGTGTTAAACCATCTCATCCAGCATAAAAATGAGGTGATAGCTCAAGAATATTGTGCTGAACCTGTTAACGTAGCCCTATATTGTGGTCCAAGATGCAAAAACGGCAAGCACAATCCTGCGGTCACCTCCCACTTGGCCAGCTCCTGTTGGTTCTAGTTCCCTGAACTCAAACCTACCAACAATCAAAATTGTGGCAAGAAGAACAAACCAAAGCCATCAAACAAGCTACACTTCTTCTCCTTCTTCCATGGAGTAAGCACCAGTCCAAGTAGCACCCCTGACACTCTTCACAGTTGTTTCATCTTGGATTTGGGATGCTTGGTCCATATGATTATTTACAAGGACTCCTTCAACTATCTTCATCCTAGAAACGGTTTGGACAAGATCCTCACAAGTAAGAAAGATGTGGTCATCACCATTGAAGGAAACGGAAAAGAAGAACTCGCTACCAAAGACTAGTTTCTAACCCTTTTGAATGCTGTTTGGATACCCAACTTGACCGTGAATCTGATCTCCCTGGGTGCGCTTATGACAAAAGGCGCTTCCCTCACCGTTAACTGAAGATGTAATCCAAGCACCTTTGAAATCCGCAAAGATGGAATGATTCTCCTATCCGGAAAGATTTCCAACAATGTCTTTGTCATTGACAAGCTTTCTGAGGCAAGAGATTCCTATTATTTGCAGGAAAATATCATGTGGATTCCACAATTTCTTGGACACGCCAGCCTTGGTAGGATGGAAAAGTTTCTCAAACAATCCATCCCGTCAGTTGATAAGGACACATTCAAATTTCTTAGCTGCAAAAAAGCTAAAATCAGCAGAAAATCCTTCGTCAACAAACAAGAGATTGCTTCTGAATGCTTCAAGAAGATTCACCTAGATCTGATTGGTTCAATACACCCCACATCAAAGGGCGGGTATAAGTATATAATAAATCTTATTGACTCATATTCCTGCTATTTAGCAAGTTTTCCCTTAAAATCAAAAAGTGACACAGTGGATGTGATTATCTTCATTATAGAGAATCAGCTTTGAAAAAATTGTTGGTATCCAAGAGAGGTGTGCTTGGACGGGGGCAGAGAATTTGTTAACTCCAAGCTTCAAACTTATTACCAAAATCACCACATCAACCAACAGATCAGTGAACCATACCATTCACAACATAATGGTAGAGTCCAACAAGCAAATTGGACATTTATTGAGGCAGCAACAGCCACTATTTCCAATGCAGGATTACAAAAGTCTTGCTGGCATGAGGTAGTCAAAGGCTGCTGCTTGATGCTTAATCAAATTCCAAAAGAAAAAGATGAAGACCCGCCGTGGACTAAAATGCACAACAAAAGCCTCCCTAAGGACTAAATAAAACCAGTCAGATCTTCCCTGACATATAAGTTGAAAAGCACTGAAATCCACTCTGAATTAGACAAAAGAGGAGCATCTGGAGTTTTAGTAGGGTTCAATCCTCACCTTCTGTCATGAAAGATTATGAATTTGTCAGGAAAGATCATAGACACAAAACATGACATATTCAACGCTCAGAAGCCTGTTGAAATTTTGGTCAAGGACAATAATATCCAAGTCTCCAAGGAATACACTGATACCTTCACCAGCCTGCCGCCAAATCAGAACTTTCTAGAAACCAAGGAAAAGCCAATTGGCAATAGCTTCGTTTCTGAAAGCAAGACAAGCTCAGTCAACAAATCTTCAGTTGAAAAAGACCTTTTACCAACCTTGAGACCCAGAGACAAACTTTCAAAACCTGCTTGATATGGCTTCATAGCCAATAAACTACCTACAAATCTCATTGAAGCCATGCAAATTCCTCATTGGAAGGAGTCAGATGAGAAAGAATTTGCTACCATTGAAGATCAAGAAGTGTGGGAAGAAGCCAATTATGATGAAGTCACTAACCCTCTCAACACCGTTCCTGTCTTCAAAATCAAGCACAATGCTCATGGTGAACCTGAGACCTTCAAGACTTGCCTCTGCGTTCAGGGTTTCACCCAAAGATATGGCCTAGATTATCTTGAAACCTATGCTCCAACCAGTAAAGTGGTCTCATTAAAATAAGCCCTTACCTACGCAGCTGACAAGAATATTGAGCTTCTAAAACTCAATGTCAAGGGTGCATATTTGCATTCTGAACTCAGTGAACAAGTTTTTATCAAAATCCCTTAGAGATGCAATTGCAAGTCAAAATACCTTTGACTACAAAAATCTCTATACAAAATGAAACAGGCGCTGTAAGACTCCAAATGTTGCTAGGCCATGGAAGTTCTGTGGAGGGGAAAGGTGCTGTTTAGGCTGCCCTCCTGAGTTTTATAAAAGTATGTAAATTTAACCAAGATCAAGTTCCAGGACCTGGTAAATTAGGAATCAAGTAGTAAAGGATAAAAATGATAGTATTTTGGTAGTGATGGAACAGCACTATCTGAGCAAAGATTATGTGGGAAAAACATGGAAAAAAGAAGCTCAAGTTTGTTTTAAAGTTTGAAGAACAAAGCTGTTTTATGTAAACAACACCCACAAGCTAATAACTCTAGTCTTCAGCAGAGGATTGGGAATGATCAGCTCAAACCCAACCAACCTCCAGGTTTTCAATGAACCTGCCCAACTCTCCGCAATCAAGCGCCCACAGGGTACCAGATAAATGAGGGTGGCTGCACAAGACAAAGCACTATTTTTAAGAAGCTCTAAAAGCAAAAAGTAAACTGATTTGAAGCAAGGATAACCTCAACACTTCTCAAGCAACTCAAGAATAGGCTGGCAGAATTCAACTCAAAAAAAAATAAGGGAGGTATAACACTCCAGGTCTTAAGCTTAATAAGACCTCTTCAATCAATTGTGATTGGTTCCAAAAAGATGATCAAGGGGGGGATCAAGACCAGTATGGTCAAAGGAAGGGATCAAGGAGTGGTATAACACACTCATAAATTCCAACAGACAGAATTCTCTTCAACCATCAAGGCTATTGGTTGGTGATAAGGATCAGGCCACAGAGAGGCAAAGACTCAGGATCAGTGGATCAGGGGGGGGGAAGTCATAGATGTACCCAGGATGAGGATGAGGAATCAATTTCAATGATAAGGGGGGGGGGAACATGCACATCCTCCTCTGGATCCTGTGGAGAAGCCAGGGGAAAGCCCCTCCTTTTATAGACAAGAGGTCTGTAAATTTTCACAAGAGAGATTTACAGATAGAGTGAGAAAAAAAGTTTTTTGTTTTTTGTTTTTCTTATAATGAAAACTAGAAGATCAGACCAAGAGAAGCCATCATCCCATGCCAATGATGGGCGGGGGCAGGTGAAAATGACAGGGGATCTGCGGGGACTCCTGATGAACCGCACGGGAGACCCAGGAGCTCACGCGGTGGATTGGGTGAAAAGGTTCCAACAACCGCAAGCAATGCTTGCCGTCATCGGCTGATGGATTGGAATTGGGGATTTGGTTAAGGAAGGATGGTGAGGGGCCGCGCAAAAGGAGATGATGGGCCTGGACAACCCGGATGAGCAACAGCAGGCCGCGGGGATGACAGCAAGCTAAGCAGACAACCGCAAGATGGGCAGGTGGAGCGGGGTTGGGTTGAGATTGCAAGGTGAGCAGATAATTGTCACAATGGGAGCAACGTGCAAGGCCAACATGGTTGGTGAACCAATTTGGATGGATGGATTGAGAGAGGAATTTGATCTTGACAGATTGCTTGGTCAGGTGGTGATCAAAATGTTCATCATGAGGAATGGATAAGGTTGGCTTGGGATCAGAGCGGAGGACTATTGATGGATGGTTGGTTACGCGCGCGTCAGAGATGGTTGCGCCCAAGCGTCAAAAAGCAAAGGAGAATGGTTCCAACCGTTGCAAAAAAAAAAAATGTCAGTTTGCAGCCATTGGAGATGGATCATAGGAGCTGGTCATGAGGTTGAGAAAGGTGATGAAGGCCATCGCAAGTTGGCATTGACCTTGCTGTTAGGTTGGTGCAAGGTTGGTCATGGGATTGATGGTTCCCATGACCAATCTTGCGCAGGTGATCAGGTGATGATGGGGCCAGTCGTGAGGTCACCAACGACCAAAAGCGTTGCTTGCGGTTGTTGGTCAAGGGCGGCAAGAGTGGAGAGCAAGACTGGGATGATGATTGCCAATTGGGGGTGCCAGTGCCGGACAGAAACCCGCAAGGCGAGCCGGTCTTCATCCGCGCGTTTGCCAAAAGGATGGATAGCAGAACAAAGCCAGGGTAACTTGAACATAGGACCAAGCACTGGGCACTGAGAGATCTTCCTAGACAACTAGGAGAAGGGAGGGCCACGAACGGGGAACTGGGCTGAGAGATGATTTTGGAAAAAAGTTTTTTTTTTGGATCTAAATGGAGGCTATAAAAAAATTCACAAAAATTTTACTTTTTCCATAATGTTCCAGAGGTGTCCCATATTGAGCACCACAGTGCCAAGAAATTTGTATTGCATGCTGAGCGACTCGATCAAGTTGCAAGAATTCTCCAATTCCAACTTTGACCCATGCCTGTACATTGGGCATGATGGTTACTCAGTAGTTTTATTTCATGTAGATGTCTTGGTTGTAGCAGGAAATGTCAACCATTTTAAGGACAAGTTTCTCTCAAAATTCAAAAACTCTTCGGCTCACAAACCAAATACACTTCTTGGAATGAAGGTCACTTGTGACGACGGCCTTATTCAACTATGGCTGCCCCTAAATATGGAAAAAGGATTATCGGAACTTGATATGACCAACTGTTGTCCAGTCTCCACTACCCTTATGCCAGGTCTACATCTTGTACCGGCAAGTGAAGACAATCATCAACAATTTTTCAAGCTTCAAATCAACTATAGGTCGCCCATTGGTTGGCTAAACTTCATAGCGGGTCTGGCTTGCTCAGATATCAGCTTCGCCGTTTCAAGCCTAGCTAGATACTGCAAGCGCCTGGGCATGAGTCACTGGAACAAGGTCCAAAATTTTTAGAAGTATTTGTCAAATACTAAGGACCTCACTCTCATGCTCGGTCAACAATCAATATCCCACAGGCTCATCTGCTTTAGTGACGCTACCTGGGGCAACAACCCAACCTCAAGCATTTCTCAAACTGGATTCATATTCTCTTTTAAAGGCAGCCCTCTTTATTGGACAAGTAAAACACAGCAAAGAATCACTCACTGGTCCACCAAGTCAGAGTGTGTGGCTCTTTCCAGCTGCCATCTTGAAGGTCAATGGCTACAGCAACTGATTGAGGAAGTTTATTGTAATAAACTCAAATTTCCCCTACATCTTATTGATAACAAGGGACTCAATGAAAAAATTAAAGAATTTGGTTCCATTTCTAAAGCTAGACACATAGATCTCAAAAAAAAAAGCTTTAGGAATGATTTTGAAAAAGAGCTGATTGAAGTCAAACTGATACCGTCTCACTCAATGACTGCCGATGCCCTGACCAAAGCCGCAAACAAAACCTCTACGGTCATTCTTTTAAATGCCTTCAGTCCTCTGTTTCATTGATTGATGAGTTGAGGGGGGCTGTTAAAATCTTACTCTTATTCTTACTCACTTTGTAAAATCTCTTGTCTCATCTTAGATAATATACTTTGATTTTTTTCAAGCCAACCTAGTTCTTTCATTTTTCAACCAAATGAATCTTACAGAACCTTGGTGCAAAAAATTCAATCTGCAACTTGCGCAAACATTCAACCACTCAATCCAAGGAAAAGTGTCAACTCAACCTGGCGAGTTAACTCAACCAACCTTGCAAATTCTGATCATCAGGAAGAAAGCTCTCCCCAATCAACAACTCAATCATTACCTCAATCATTACCTCAATCAAGACCTTAATAAAGACCTCAATCAAAACCTCAATCAATACCTCAATCAAGACCTCAATCAAAACCAAGAAATACTGCAATCACAACTCAAGTCTACAACAGATTGGTCTACAATCTGCGGCAGCAAGTGTAATATTTGACTCTCCAACTCCTCAATCAACAAATACTTATTTAACTCCCATACAGATCACTCAAGGCACACTTGGCAAACTTTGATGTATCTCGCAGTGTTTGAATCCATTTCATCTGACTGATCTTCTACAATCACATGACTATTATTGCTACAACTTATCTGAGTCAGATTTGACCTCCATTGGTTTTCATTTATTTTCATGCTTCTATTTTTTTATTAATTGTTCAACTCAATACTGACTTTCTTCATCCTTCATGGAATCTATTCCAGTCTGGTCTTGGTGATCAACTCAAATTTTTTCACCCTTCAAGCACTTGATTGCAGAGGGTTGTGAAGTTTCAACAAGAACCTGCAGGTAGGTTGGGATTGAGTTGATATCTCCTAATATTCTGCTGACAGCCAGATTTATTAGCTTGTGGGTGTTGCTACTGTCATAACCGCAGTTATGACACTCCTTCAACTAAACTAATCCAACCTCTTCCACCAGCTTCACCCTCTCCTTGTATGGTAAAGCTTTATGCCCATGTACACCTCACCACTTTGTCATGTGATTCAGTCAACCTTCTCAGGATCTATCCCTCTCTCCATGGCTTGGTAAATCCCCCATCTCTCCTCAACCCAATTGTTATATGAGTTAGTACATATTACACTTAGTATATACATAGTACATACTCTCCACCGTCTGTTCAGCCCATACTCCCAGGACTCCAAATCAGTACATTTCAAACCTTCCTGGATAGGCCCATCACCCAATTAGTCAACTACAGCCTCCATCTCAATCATTCAAAATGTAATACTGTGGGAACTCCAACCTGAAACACCAGCCACTCATCACTCAAGGGCCACTTCCCAGCTGTCACATATACTGGCCTCTCTTTCTCTCCTGGACTTATTCCCCCCAAGGAATTAGTATACTACTTCTTACTGGTTAGTCCCTCTGCCAGTAGGTGTAATCTCAGCACAAGACAACCTTCACCCAGCCTGCTTAACTCATATCACCTTTTCCCTTCCTGTTGTTAGTCTTATAGGATTCAAAAAACATTTATTCAACAACCTCCTCCTGGACTTCTCCATTCCATCCTTACACCTTCTCACCACTTGTACTCCTCGTCTCATCTTCTTCTTTGCAATTCCAAGAAATCATCCTTGAGTTCTATGAGTAGTAGTGCCAGTGCCTTCATCCCCTTGCACACCAGGGGAAGTTATGACAGCTACTTACAACTTCTTTGTTCTTTTGAACTCTGAACAAACATTAAATTATTTTTTTCAAGTGTTCTCCCGCACCATCTTGCCTGAGTAAGTGTTGTTCCATTTCTATGGACTACTATAAAATTAATCCCTTCTATTGATTCCTTTTTTACAAATTTCTGGATCTTGATTCTGGTTACATTTAAATATTTTTTTAACTCTCAGGAGGTCAGCCTAAACAGCACCTTTCCCCTCCACAGAACTGCCTTCTGCTCATTACCGTTTTGATTCTTACAAAACCTCTTCCTTCTAAGGAGCTAGAGCCTTGTAGTGGTTTGAACTTTACCTCAAACTACTATCAAATACAAGTCCCACTTTTAGTCTTAAAAATTGGGATAAGTTTGAGAAGCAACTTTTCACCCTGTGTGGCAACCCCAACCAACTGCAAAAACACAGACTACAAACGTAATTTTATAGTCATGAAGGAGATTATGAAGGTTTCTTTTTATATCTCTCATTTAAAAACTCTGCTGTCCTGAATCCAATGGAAAAATGCAGAACCTTTATTTAACTTTCAAAAGGGTTTATCCGCTCACCCAAACAAACAGCTCGCAGTTGTGCGACATAAGAAAACCTCCCTTCAAAAGCCAAGTGATTTGCTGACCAAGTTTAATAATGGCTATCACAAAAAGAATCAATTTCAACAAAAAAAATCATGGACTTTCAGCCTAAGAACCCTTCAAGGCAACACTCAAAGAATCCAAAAACTCCAAGCAAAATCTAACTTCCAACTCCAACACAAAGGGGAACAACATTGCCAAAACTCCAAAGTTCCTGGATAAGGAAACTGGGATTCTCTGGAAAGTGATATGGAAAAGGAGGGAAAGAGATTTGTTATGTGTGTATTGGGGAGGGAAATATGATATAAATAGTTGTAAAAAGCAGCTCAGTAGTGAATACAGTTGCTTGTAGTTTTTCTGAAGCTTGTAACGAAAACTACTCATAACATAAATTACAGCAAGTCAATCGTTGCACTTATGAGTCACTTTGTACTCCAAGTTCAAGATTTTTACTTTTCCATTCCAAAAAGACCCCTTATTTTGTTCTAATTGATTCCAGTGCTAATGTTTCTTTTGAAATTTAATCTTTTTACACTTTCAAAAATCTTATGCATTCCAAGTTAGATAAATTCCCCATCTATCTAGTAAGTAGTGCAACTGAGCCATCTAATTGGGATGCCTATAAAGTATAATGGACCTTTGAATTTTTCAATTTCCCTGGATTTGGATGGGATTTATTTGTTCTGGAATTCCCAAAAATGGATAGAATCATTATAGGCATTGAATCTCTTGTTTAATGAAATCTGGATGCGAATTGGCTGAAAGGAGAAAATAAATTTTAAACCTTGAAACACCAGAACACCAACCCTTTTCTGAAACTGGAATTGAACAGCCTACCTGAAACTGTCATTGAGTGGATGACAATTTTTTCTAGAAGAATTTCAATATCCTGAGCTTCATTCCCGATTTCCCTCTGCAGATTTAGAATTAATTGCTTATTTTTCCAACATAACTCTTCCTTTTTGTTGAATTATGGTAAAGGATTCAAGAAATCTAGAACATAGAGGGCTGAATTGGCCAGGATTTGAGTAAAGAAATAAAAAGAAGAGAAGACAAAGAATAAGAAAAGGAAAGAAACCAACATCCAGCAACTGAGTGGGGAGAAGAGGTTGACAAGATCAAGGACTTTCAGAAATTGAGTTGGGGATGGGACACGTGCAGGCAACAGTAAAGATCTTGGAAGAAAGATTGGACAATAGATCAGCCTTGAGGAGTGAGATAGAGACAGCGACAAGTTCTGATCTTACAGGTCAATTGTTGAGGAGTGGAGGCTTTGAGAAGTTGGTTTTTGAGAGAGTTTGTTTTGATGTGGAAGGTAGTGATGATATTTTGAGAGATAGAAGAAATAAAGAAATGAGGAGAAGGGAATAAGAAACCATTGAAGAAGATAAAGAAAGGGTAGGTTCAAGTGGTTGAGTTCCGATGTTCGAGTTAGATGGTTGAGTTCAATGGTTGAAGTCAATGGTCCGGTTTGATGGTTGAGTTCCCTATTCAGGACCTCTGTAGATTTTCCCTTTCAAGTACAGTCTTGGGTGATCAGAGTAGGCTCAAGTGACGTGACATTGATGAGAGCGCGCGCAGGTGTGACAGCTAAGATTAAGTGCAGCGCGGGAGAGATTGGAAGGTGAACAAGAATAAATGGGAGAAGAGCAGGTGAAGAAGGAAAAGACAGGGAGAAGAAGAGAAAGAGGATAAGGGAGATAGGAAATAAAGAAAAGAAGAAAGAGAAGAGAATGAAAAAGAGAGTATCATTGATTTACTCAACACCCCCTGTGGCTTGTAAGACTGAAGTCGGAGCTGAGAAAGACGGATCGATGAGTTGAAGAAGAGAGACTAAAGAGCATAAGGGAAGAGATTTGGTGAGCCCATCTGCCTTCATATCATTGGCTGATATGAGTTTGATTTGAAGGTTGCCAAGCTGGAGTTCTTCTCAAAGAGCTTTAGTCTTTATGTCAATGTGACACGTTTTGGAATTGCAGCCAAACTTCTTGAGCTTATTGTCAAGCCCTTTGTTGTCAATAAAGTGAAGACTAGGGGTGACGTTTATCTTCCAGAGTTCTGCCACCAGGCCTCTCATCCAAATTGCTTCTAGGAAGGAGTTGACTAGGGGATTTAATTTGGCTTCAGTTGTTGAGTGCGTGACGTTGCGTTGGCGGTAGCTGCTCCAGGAGATGAGAGAATCAAAGAGTAAGGAAAGATGACCAGATTGAGAGCGTCTTGTGTCCAAGTCGTCACTCCAGGTGGCGTTGCTAAAGCACTGAATTTGAGTGTCAGTGTTGTTGATCTGGAGGGTGAGTTTAAGATTTTTTGTTGCTTTTAGGTACTTCCAGCATCTCTTGACTTCTCTCCAATGCTGAATTCCCGGCTTTTCGCAGAATCGTGCGAGATCAGAAACAGCAAAGCTAAGATCAGGCCGAGTTAGACAGGCTATATAGTTCATGAGGAAAACAGCTGAAAAATAATTGATATTTAGAGCTTTGAATTCGTTTTGTTCCTCATTGGTGGCCAAAGAGAGGTTGATATTCGCAGTAAGAGGGATAGTTGAGGGTTTGCAGTCAGTTAGTTTCAATTCTTCCAATCCATGGTTGATTTGCTTGGGTTGGGATAAGAGGATTTTGTTTTCAGCACGCTCATATTTCATTCCCAGAATGGTATCAGGTTTGTGGTGGCTGGAATTTGGAAAGCATTCAAGAAAATTCTTTTGAAAGTTGTTTCCGAGGCCAACCAGTATAAGATCATCAACATGGAAAAAGAGAACGGGGTTGGAGGCGGAATGAATATAGAGACAGGGATCGGATATAGATTTGTGAAAACCTGGTTCTTGGATCCAGACGGTGAGAGTTTGAAACCAGTTTTGGGTGCCTGTTTGAGACCGTAGAGAGATTTTTGTAGAATGAGATAATCTGACTTTTGACTTGTTCCTTTTGGCCGTTTGATGATGACCTTGTCCGATAGAGGAGCGTGAAGAAAGGCACTCTTCACATTGAATTGAGAAATGGGAAGAGAGTGAAACAAACCAAAGAGGAGTGCAATTTGAAGAGAAGCAGCCTTTCCCGTTGGTGAGCAGGTGTCTTGATAGTCCAGCCCGTAAATTTGGTCGAAGCCTTGGACACATAATTGACTCTTGTAAACAAGCGGGTCGCCATGGCAGTTGTCCTTGAGGCGGTAGACCCAGGTGGTTTTGAGAGGATTGTCCGGTTTGGGCCCATCGTAATCCTCCCAAACATCTAGTTCTTCAATTCCATTGAGTTCTGTGTCCATAGATGATTCCCACTTTAAGTGGTTGGAGCATTGCTTGGCCTGTTCATATGTTCGAGGGACGTAGTAGTGATGATATCCGTAGCGCTGAGGGGGATTCATACAAGATCAGTCGCAAAGTGAGTAACGGGGAATGAGTTGTTCAGTAAGTTCAGCGGAGGGATTGGAATTGGAATCGGATTCTGAGGAGATGGAGGGTTTGGAAGAGGGGCTCGTGGTAGTGATTTGTTCTGTGATAGAGGTATTGCTGGAGACAAGGTTGGTCGATGAACTTTGAGAAGATAAATTTAGAGAGGAGGAGGGTGAATTGTTGTCAAGATCAATGCGGAGCTGATCCACTGGTGGACTGGAAACAGGGGAGGCCTGAGGTGTGTCGTCTTTTTTGATGAATTTGACATGTTTGGAAGAAGTAATAGAATTGTCAGGTTTTAGAATTCAATAAGAAAGAAAATTGGGGTTGTAACCCACAAGGGTACCAGGAAGCCCTTGGTCCTTGAATTTTTTGCCGCAATTGATTCTATTGTCGAGGTAGACTACCTTGGATCCGATGGGGTGAAAGAAAGAAGTAGGAAGAGATTTGCCAAAAAATAATTGGTAGGGAGAGGGAGCATTTGGAGTTTTAGGAATTTGATTCAGGACAAGAGACACAGTCTTGGATACTTTGGCCCACAAGTTGAGCGGTAACTTCAAGCTTTGGAGAATGGCTCTAATGGCTTCGGTGAGAGTCCTATTAGCTCTTTCAACCTTCCCGTTGTGTTTGTGATGATAGGGTTTGGAGACTAGATGTTGGATTGAGTTGGATTTGAAGAAATTTTCGAGCTCTGAGGAGGAGAATTCACCACCGCCATCAGTACAAATGGTGGCAGGGAAGCATTTTTGTTTTTGTTTTTTGTGATTGAGAATAATCTTGAGCTGATCACAAGCTTCGGACTTGTGCATGAGAGGGATGGCAGAGATGTAACCAGAAAAGTTGTCGACAACAGTCATGATGTAATTCATGTAGTTTTGGGAAGAAGGGTTGATAGGGCCAATTAAGTCGATATGAAGCTGTTCAAATGGTTTTGACGATGGACTGGCTGTAGCGTTAAAGGGAGATTTGGATATTTTGGAAAGACACAGTCTTTGCATTGAAATTTGGAAAGGATTTGAGTGGAAAGAGAAGGGAAAAGATTTTTAAGACAATAAGGGCTGGCATGTCCAAAGGATAGGTGTAGAGATTTGATGGAGTTTGGATTTGGCCGACTAAGAGACAAATGGCAGTATTTATAGTTGTCGCCAACTTGAGAAGGCGAATTTAGGACAAATAGATTTTCGCGGATGTATCCAGTAAAAGCAAGATGAGAACCTGAGAAAAGAGAGAATTGATTATTGGAGGAGGAAAGTGTGCAGTTCTTAGCGGTGATAAGCTCGCCAGGACTAATCAGATTGAAAAAAAGGTCCGGAACAAAGAGAAAATTGCTCAATGAGACAGAGGAACCTTTCCAAGTTAGCCTGACTGTGCCGTGACCCTTAATGGGGAGTTTCGCATCTTCCTTCCCGGTGTTAATGAATTCCTCACCAGTGGAATCGTTGAGATGAGTGAAGAAACTTTGAGAGTTAAACATATGGCATGAGGCGCCGGAGTCTAGAATGATTTGATTGAGAGAATTGATGTCTTTGATCCACGTGGTGATTAGTGACACATAGTGGGAAACTTCCTTGGTTTTTGATTGAGTATTGAGTTGAGCTCTCCAACGGGCTTGAGATTCCTTCCACCAGTCGGGAGCGAGATTCTCATGTAGATGCCAAAACTTGCTCTCTGGATGATCCGGGGATTGAGGATTGTGATAACCCCTTCTGCATTGCAGTTCGGAAGGGACAGGTTTCTTTGGAGGTCAAGAAGACACTAGAGCAGTGTCATTTATCTTGGATTCTTTGGATTTGACCTTGATTTTGTTTTTGAGTTGAGTAAGATGATTGAGCATGACATCCACAGAGACGGCCTTGTCCAAATGCATAATTTTTTGTTGAAGAGAGTGTAGTGACGGAGGAAACTTGAAAAGAATGAGATACAAGAGAATAACATTGGGTAGATATATTCCAACTTCAATCATTCTTTTGATGGAGATTTTAGTGTCAGTGATGAATAGATTGATTGCCTTGGGTTTGAACTGTTGGTAGAGGAATTCGTTGAAAACGCGGGCCCTGTTGGCAGTTTGGGAGGAGGCGAATCTATCTTTGATAGTTTGCCAGAGGAGTCGGGCTGAAGAGATTTTAACGGGGTTGACCAAATTATTGTGGGTGACTGAATCAATTCGCGAGAGAAGAATAACTCGGGTTTCCATGTTGTCTGCTGTGCTGAGGTTTTTGGAATTGTCCTCCAGGGATTCTTGATTCCTTTAAGCTCGAGTAACATAGACATCTTGTCTTTCCAAATGGAATATTTTTCATCGGAAAGAATTGGTACTGCTTCAAGAGCTGCCTTGAGAATGATTTGTTGGTAGCCATTGTTTCTGGATCCCTCCATAGCTTTGGTTAGGTTTGTCGGACGGATTTTTGGCTTTTAAACGTGTTGAATTACGGTAAAGGATTCGAGAAATCTAGAACATAGAGGGCTGAATTGGCCAGGATTTGAGTAAAGAAATAAAAAGAAGAGAAGACAAAGAATAAGAAAAGGAAAGAAACCAACATCTGGCAACTGAGTGGGGAGAAGAGGTTGAAAAGATCAAGGACTTTCAGAAATTGAGTTGGGGATGGGACGTGTGCAGGCGACAGTAAAGATCTTGGAAGAAAGATTGGACAATAGATCAGCCTTGAGGAGTGAGATAGAGACAGCGACGAGTTCTGATCTTACAGGTCAATTGTTGAGGAGTGGAGGCTTTGAGAAGTTGGTTTTTGAGAGAGTTCTTTTTGATGTGGAAGGTAGTGATGATATTTTGAGAGATAGAAGAAATAAAGAAATGAGGAGAAAGGAATAAGAAACCGTTGAAGAAGATAAAGAAAGGGTAGGTTCAAGTGGTTGAGTTCCGATGGTCAAGTTTGATGGTTGAAGTCAATGGTCCGGTTCAATGGTTGAGTTCCCTGTTCAGGAACTCTGTAGATTTTCCCTTTCAAGTAAAGTCTTGGGTGATCAGAGGAGGCTCAAGTGATGTGACATTGATGAGAGCGCGCGCAGGTGTGAAAGCTAAGATTAAGTGCAGCGCGGGAGAGATTGGAAGGTGAACAAGAAGAAATGGGAGAAGAGCAGGTGAAGAAGGAAAAGACAGGGAGAAGAAGAGAAAGAGGATAAGTGAGATAGGAAATAAAGAAAAGAAGAAAGAGAAGAGAATGAAAAAGAGAGTATCATTGATTTACTCAACACTTTTTTCTTTGAAGAGAAACAGGCCCCTACCAAAAGTTGTACTTTGAGCCCCCAATCCTCTTGCATTGTGCAAGCACTTAAAGTACAGTTTTAAGATGTAGAAAAAATTCAAGATTCTTAAACTTCTATGCCTCATGACTTTGCTGTTGTACTTTCAGCTCCAAAGGAAGATTAACTACCTCATTCCCGTTATGATGATCACAGGATCAAACTTACTGGCCCACCTCTGGGCTCTGGACCAGTCTACCCTCTCTCAAAGCAAAAATTGATTGTGCTTCAAGAATACAGCGCAGAAAATGTATCAAAAGGATTCCTTTAAACAAGCAACTTAAAAATTTCCTCCCCCGTCCTATTTTTACCCAAGAAATACTGCAGCCTTGTCCTTGTTTTTTTGAATACAGGAAACTGAACCAGGTAAACTCAAAGAATTCCTATCCAGTACCGCCTATGTTGCACATCCTCACTCTGTTCCATGGAGCTGCTTATTTCCCAAAGTTAGACCATTGGGGGGCCTACCATTTCATTTGCATTGCAAAATTTCATGATTATTTCTTTGCAATGAGAAAACAGTTTAGCTGCTACAAGTATACCTTCATGCCTTTTGGCCTCTGCAACACTCCTTCTACTTCTCAACATTTCATCAATGACATTTTTTCTGACCTTGTAGAGAAATACCTTGTGATTTATCTTTATAATATAATTGTTTTCTCAAAAAATCTTCAGGATCACATTACACATGTGCAAGTGGTTCTGAAGAAACTTTGAAAGAATAAACTGCTTGAAAAAGCATGTAAGTGCAAATTTCATACTCATTCTCTCCTGTGTTTAGGTGCCATAGTCCTCCAGAAAGGATAATTGATGGACCCAACCAAAAGCCAAACTATTTTGAAATGTCCTGCAACTTCTTTGGCCAAATCCCTTCAAGCCTTTGTTGGATTTGGTAATTTTTACAGGAGCTTAATTGCACATTACGCCACAAAGACCATCAATCTTACTAATCTTCTTCAGAAAGGCACTTGTTTTTTGTACCAAACAAGCTTCTATGGAGTTTGAAGCTCTAAAGAAAGCCTTTAAAACAGCTCCAATAGTTTCTAATTTTAAAAAGATAGCTTGCACTCTTGTGGAAACAGAAGAAATCAACTATGAAATTTTAGTCTTCTTCTTCCTTTTCACTTTTTCATCTTGTAGCCTTCTATTCTTGCAAATTGCTTTCTTCAGAGATGAATTGTGAGATTCATGAAAAGGAAATGCTATCAATTTTTTATTGCTTGAATAAACTGTGCTTGTACTTTTTGATTCTTATGGAACCCTTTGAGGTCTTAACTGATCACAATTCCCTTAAATACTTCATGATCTGAAAATTCCTTACATGCAGGCAGGAATTTTGGGCCAACTAAATCTACAAATTCAACTTTGAAATCCCCTACTGCCCCCGTGTCTGTATTCCTGTCCTCTTGGTTTTCTTCCATGTTGTCTTGGTGATTCAACTAAAACGGTTTCTCTCCTTGTGGATTCGGATTCTCAGCTCAACTTGATTTTGGACTCCATGGCCTGCAAGCTTAAACTTAGCCCAAGGGTCAGTTTCAACTCTGCGGTGTATGGAATTGGGAATAAGTCCTGTGAACTGGTTGGTCTTGCTGAGGATATTCCTGTTCAAATTGGTCAAAATATTGTTGGCACCTTTCACTTCTGGATCACTCGTCTGGATGGTCCTATGATCTTGGGAAGGCCTTTCTTAATGGACTTTGGTGCTACCCTGATGTTTTCTGATCAAGTTGGGGAGAGAATTATCCTCCCTGATGCTGATGGGAGGAAGATTGAAGTCCCCCTTTGTTCTTTGGATTCTGGTTGTTGGGAAAGAGACTTCCCTGGTCACCCTCCCAAATCTGTCCTGAAAGGAAAGCAGAAAGAAAACTCTCATTCCTTTCATCATCATTTTTTAGCAGAATAGTTGGCCCTACTGATAGTTGTAGTTCGCCTCAGCCTCAGACTTCAAATCATGGACCAACTCCCACCTCAGAGGCATATCTTTCTTTTTTCTCATCATTTGCTTCTCATCCAAATAAGATCAAAACCCAAACACATGAAAAATTGAAAAAATCCAAAAATATTTCTTCTCTTTCTGGATCTGTTGCATCTTCTTTTCCTTTTTCTTTTCAGCCTGATCACTCATCCTCTATTCCGGTTTTGAATCTCCGCAATGAGTCTAAACTAGATCTCAATCTTTATTCGTTTCTTGGTGGCTTTGGTATGAAGGAGTTTGGTCTTAGGTGGAGGCAATTTGGGGTAGAAGTAAGTCCTCCCAATTGTGCACCACCAAGGGATCCTACTACTGTTGTTTTTGAAACTCTACCCTGTGCCACACATGTGAGCAATGTGTTATCTTTTGGATCCTCTTTTATGGAGAAGGCACCTTTCAAGGATGCAGCAGAAAATTGCACTTGGAAGATGTTGGAACACGGCCTCAGTTTTTGTAGTCAGGTCTCACTGGTCAATGCTTGGAGGAAGCAGGGATTCCTCTCCTTTTCCACCAAGTACAAACCAGTTGCAAAGAAGGTCCAGCCAGTCAACAAACCAATGCCTCTCAACCTCAATCCTCCTCTTATGTGTCCCCTGCTATCCCGCAATCCTTACTGTGGTCTATCCAAATCCCTCACTGCTCCATTTACTCCCTCTGGTTGGGGCACTGAAGAACTTCTGAAAGTGGTCAACTTTGGTCCAGATGGATTGCTTCTTCCTGATGATTTAAATTTGATCAAAAATATCTTGTCTCTAAGGGAAAAATCTGTTGCAATCTGTGAAGAAGAGAGAGGACTCTTGAAAGAATCCTATGGTCTTCCTTACATAATCCCTGTAGTTGAACATGACCCTTGGCAAAAGAAAAATATCCCAATCCCTGCTGCTAAAGTTGACAAATTCATCAAGTTGGTCCGCGAATGAGTCCAAACCGGTTTATACAAACAATCAACTTCTAGCTATTCCAGTTTTTTTTCTGTGTTCTAAAGAGTAATGGTAAACTTAGAGTAGTTCATGATCTCCAACCTCTTAACTTAATAAAGTTACTATTAAAGACTCTGGCGTGCTGCCTGCCACTGAAGAATTTGTTGAATCCTTCTCTGGGAGAGCTTGCTATGGTCTAGGTGACATTATGGGTGGCTATGACAAACAATCCTTGCATCCTATTTCTTGTCCCCTCACTACTTTCAATACTCCCCTTGGTCCATTTCAGCTGACTTGATTGCCTCAAGGTGCCACCAACTTGGTTGCAGTCTATCAGGCTCAGATGATGTGGATCCTCCAGGACAAAATCCCGGATCATGCGGGTATCTTTATTGATGATGGGGGGATTAAAGGTCCAGTTTCTGACTATGATAATGAGCTATTACCTTGGAACTCAGGAATCCAACAATTTGTCTGGGTGTATGCTACTGTCTTGGAAAGAATTTTGTTTTGAATTGAGGAATCTGGATTTACTGTCTCTGGATCAAAACTTGTCGCCTGTGTCCCTGCCTTGGAAATTGTTGGTCATATAGTCTGCAAGGACGGAAGAAGGATGGCACCCTCTAAAGTCAACATAATCATCTCCTGGCCTACCCCAATAAATCCAACAGAAGTTAGAGGTTTCCTAAGTGTTGTAAATTATGTCAGGATCTTCATTCCCTCATTATCCAAAATCTGCATTCCCTTGCATCGCTTAACCAGGAAGGATGCTGAATGGATTTGGACCCAAGACTGCAAACAATCATTTCAGTTGCTCAAAACAATTTTTGGGAAAGACATTGTTTTTAAAAAGATCACTTATGGAGCCGGAGCAGGCAAGATTAGGCTGGCAGTGGACTTGAGTTATCAATCTGTTGGGGCTGTTCTTACCCAGGAAGATTAAAATGGTTTGGATTTTCCTGCTCTGTATTAATATCTTCTTTTCTCAGATGTGGAATCCAGGTACTCCCAGCCAAAACTGGAACTTTGCGGTTTGTCCCAAATGTTGAAGAAGCCTCAGATTTTCCTTTGGGGTCAACACTTCAAGTTACAAGTTGATGCACGATCCATTATTGAAATGATCAAAGCCCCCAGCGTCCCAAATGCTCCGATGACTTGTTGGGTGGCTTTCATCCAGGTTTTTCTATTTTGATATTGTTCACAGGCCTGGAAAATCTTTCACCATGCCTGATGGTTTATCTTGATGACCTATTGGGACAATGAATCAGAGGTTGGAATGTATTTCAATGAGGAAGAACCCTTGGTCGGCCCTGTCTTTCCCTTCTCCTCCCAAAATTACTCTGGTTTCCAGCAAGGTTTCTGGCTTAAGTTGGAGCAGTACCTTTCAACTCTTCAAAGACCGCCTGATCTCTCTGCCAAAGAATTTTGGTCCCTTAAAAGGAATTCCTCCAACTTCTTTGTCCAAGGTTCTAGGCTTATGAAAAGAGCAACTCCTTGTGCACCTGTTGTGGTCACTATCCCTTCTAAGCAAGATTTTATCCTGGAAAATCTCCATGAAGACCTTGGACATCGTGGGGAAACCGAAACTTATTGACAAATATCCGAATGATTCTGGTGGCCATCCCTGAAGAAATCCATCGCTCAATGGTTTAGGAGTTTGGAAGTGTGCCAGAAACGTGATCTTAGGCGCCAGGCCAAAATTTGTTACCCCACTGGAGAGTCCACTGTCTTTGGGAGGATTGCTATGGATGTGGTTCACATTAAGGCTGGTGGAGCTAAGTACCTCATTGTGGCTAGAGATGATTTTTCTGGATGGGTTGAAGCAAAATTTATTAAGAACCTCAGCTCTGAATCAGTAGCAGCTTTCCTTCATGAGACTTGGACAATGCGTTATGGCTTGGCCCAATCTTATTCTACGGATGGTGGCTCGGAATTTGGTGGAAAACTTGCTGAAATGATCCAATCGCTCCCTGGACAACATAGAGTTACTACTCCCTATTATCCTGAAGGACAAGGCATGGTGGAAAGAGGCCATGCTCCCTTGAAGGCTGCTCTTGTCAAATTGGCTGGTGAAGTGGCAAGAATTGCCGGAAGTTTCTCCCCTTGGTTCTCTTCCCTTATCAAATTTCAACCAAGCGAACCACTGGTTACTCTCCTTATGAAATCATCTTTGGTCAGACGGATGTTCATCCTCTTGATCTGGAGATGGAGTCTTTCTTGGGCATCCCCTGGGAACAAGTTTCCTCAACTACTGACCTATTACTTGCCAGATCAAAGCAACTGGAGCGGAGTGAAGATATTTGTAACAAAGCTTATCAGAAGATGATGGAATCAAGAGCAAAATCAGTTCAGTATTGGGAAGATAAACACCTAAATTGAATCAGGGACCCCATAAACCCTGGTGAACTTGTATTGGCTTAAAATTGTTCCTTGGAAACTCAGTGGGGAAAGCTTTTCTCTAACCGCTGGAATGGTCCTTACCGAGTAGTCCAACAAGTTAGAGGTGGATCATATCTTTTGGAGGAGCTGGATGGTACTCAGATGGCCAGAAGGTTCTCTGCTGATCAGGTCAAGAAATTTCACTCTCGTGGAGGCAACTTGGTCCAGAAGTAAGTCCTCCCAATTGTGCACCGTCTGGGAAAGATCCTTGTTGTTTTGTGAAAACTCTAGTTCATGCCACGCGTGTGAGCACTTGGGAAGCCTCCTTCATTTTATCTCAGCCACTTCTAGGATTTTTGGTTGGATTGTCATATTTTTTCTCAACCACTCTCAAGATCAAAATGGCCATTCTTTGGTTTCAATCATCTTTCTTTCCTTTGTTTTTCTATGGCATAAAACTTGGGAGCAGACTAGGGACAGTCTGTAAGTTGGGGAGAGATGTGGTGCCCCATCCTGGACACCCTGGCCGCCTGAAGACCTCAACCCATAAACTGTTGCGCAAACGTACCGTCCGGCATCAAAAAAAAAAACACAACTTATCCTCAGGCTCATCCAAACTGTCCTTTATCCGCGCGCGTCCTTCATCCGCGTTGCTCATCATCCTTGCCGTTGCGCATTGCTTGTCATCTCGGCCGTTGTCATTGCACATCCTCATCTTTGTTGTTGCGCGTCCTCATCTATGTCATTGCGCGTCCCAATCTCCTCATTTCTACCGTCGCGCGGCGCTCATCCATGATTTATCAAATCCATCCCAACCGCACCCCCAAGCATTTGGCAAATCCTTGGATCTGTTTAATCTCCCATCTCACTTGATCTATCAGTCGTGAATCTCAAGCCTTTCAGGATTTACTCAACCGTTTCAAGCCGATCTCCTATCTGCCCATCCACGCTCTCACGGACTTCATCCGTCACCTTTCCTGGGGCTCTCCCACCCACTTCCGCCTTTGGAAAAGGGGTGAAGAGTGCCAAATACTGCCCGCGGACATCCGCGGCCGTTTGGTTCATTTCTCTTTCCCACCCTGTCCGCCTTTGGACAAGGGGTGGGTGATTCCGGTATTGTTGCGTGCACCCATCCACGGACGGACGCGAGTGACCACATGATTTCCTTTCCTTTTTTTGCTCTATTTGTAGAATCTGTTGTACATAGTCTAACAGGGCCTCCTGCCCATATAAGGAGGGGCTGTCCCCTGCCTTTTGGATCAATCATGGAAGCATGGAATCATCCAGCATGAAATCAGCACACCCTTGATCCTTGAGCTTCCATACTCAACCCTTGATCCCTGATCCTTATCACCAACCAATAGCCTTGCTGGTTGAAGAAAAGTTCTGTCTGTTGGAATTTTTTGAGTGTGTTATACCACTCCTTGATCCCTTTCTCTGACCATACTGGTCCTGATCCCTGATCACCTTTCTGGAGCCAATCAAAATTGATTGAAGAGGTCTTATTAAGCTTAAGACCTGAAATGTTATACCTCCCCTTAGCTTCTTTGGAGTTGCATTCTGCCAGCCTACTCTTGAGTCCCTTGAGAAGTTTTGAGGCTATCCTTTCTTCAAATCAGTTACTGTTTGCTTTAGAGCTTCTTAAACATTGTTCTTTGTCCTGTAAAGCCACCCACAGTTATCTGGTACCTTCAAGTGCTTGATTGCGGAGAGTTGGGCAGGTTCATTGAGAACCTGGAGGTTGCTTGGGTTTGATTTGATCATCCCCAATCTTCTGCTGACAACCAGAGTTACTAGCATGTGGGCGTTGTTTACATACAAAAGCTTTTGCTCATTGAACTCTAAGGGGACTTTAACTTCTTTTTTTCAATTTTTTCCCCTGCATAATCTTGTCTCAGATAGTGCTGTTCCGTTGCTACCGAGCTATTATCATCTTTATCCTCTACTCCTTGATTCCTCATTTACCAGGTTCTGGACCTTGATCTTGGTTACATTTAAATATTTTTGTAACACTCAGGAGGGCAGCCTAAACAGCACCTTTCCCCTCCACAGAACTGCCACGGCCTAGCACCGTTTGGAGTGTTACACCGGGAAACAAGCGGTAGTCCCTGATGCTTTCTCACGTTGGTAAAACATTTACCCAGGGTGGGAGCACTTTTGCCAATAACAGTTCTGAAAAAATTAGGACACTCTTCTTTAATCAGTGTAACCAACTCATTTGGGTGATGATAAATTCATGACTCCAGTGGTGTGGGAGTTGTGTAGGTCCCCAAACAACCTGGTGGAGTTGTGTAGGGACCCACACATCCTGTGGGATTTGTGTAGGGCCCCACACAACCTGTGGGAATTGTGTAGGGCCCCACACAACTTTTGGGAGTCTTTTAGGGCCCCTCAATGCGTGGGGTCCCATAAACTACTCCAAAGGGTTTTTCCAAACACGTTCAACCCCTGGGGGAGGATATACCACCCATAATGGGCAGTGTTGATTTTTTTACCCCTGTACACAACCATTTAGACCTGGGTAACAGGGGTATACAAACCCCCAAGGGTTGTTCAACAATTTAGTGATTTTTATTTCATTTTATATTTTATATTTTATATTTTTTTTAAACCAAAAAATCAAGATTTTTTGATTCTTTGGTTGATTTCTGTTTTTTATTTGGTTGATTTTAGTTTTTTTTAAGCCTGAAATTCTTTTAGTTGTGTGGAATGGAACACAACTAGATTTGAGTTATTTACAATCCTACACAACCCATTTGAGCTGTAAAGCATGCCACACAGCCCATTTGAGTTGTGTAGCCTGCCACACCGCGCATTTGAGTTGTTTAGGGTGCCTCATGGCCCATTTGAGTGGTGTAGTGTGCCACACAGCCCCTTTTAGTTGTGTACATGACTTCACATGGCCCATTTGAGTTGTGTAAACGACTCAAAGAGTTGTGAATTCAACATTACCAAACTCATTTTGATCATCACCAATATTTGAGAAAAGGCTTCCCAACTTTGATAATCTCAACTCAAGAATAAAAAGCTTCAAAAAATTTTCAAGAGTGCAAAATTATTAGATAGCAATTAAAGCATTGAAAAAAATGGGTGTTTAGTCTATAAAGATTGTATATTAGTACCTGATAATTTTTGGAATTTGCCTGCTCACTAGAAGAAGCCGCAACCCAGCTTCCCCCCTGTGCTGGATCTCCAAATCCAAAGCATCCAACCATCCCTTTCCTCCATCACTACTCAACCCTGATTCTCATCCGCGCTCCTCCTCATCTCTTCCATCATCCTTCCTCAACCACAATAAACTCTCACCTGACTCACTGCTTTCCCTCTTCAACTCAATCTTCCCCACCTACAACTGCTCTCCTCAACAACATCCTACTCTCATCAAACCACATCCTCATATCTCCCGCTATCTCCTCAATCCCCTCAACCTCGATCAATCCGAATTCAACATCATTGACATCTTCATCATTGCTCCACAAATCCAAACACCTTTCTCAAAATAATTGAATTGATCAGATGTGAGATACTCAATTGCAATCCTCATTGCTCTACAACATTCTCACCGTTCCTTTCCATTGTTGTCACAGCTTCCCTCTCCATTCCTTTTCCTTGTGCTGTTCCTTTGCATCATTTCCTTGTTTTTCTCACTTCCAACATCCGTCTCAATATCAGAGAAAATAACCTGGGTAAGACCTTACCATTGTCCCTCATTTGTTATCACTTTCCTTTGTCAATGTGTTTATTTGCTTTGCTTGTCAGTTTCCATTGGTCTTTGTAGGCAATCAAACCTAAAGACATCCCTCAACTTAACACGGTTAAAAGCCAAAGGTTCCAGCAACCGAAACGATCCAAATAATGTTTGACCAATAAAGGCCAATGGATTCCTCACAATCTCTGCTCAAGACTCTGACGGACTCTATTCCCACTCTCTCCGACTCTAATTTCTCTTTGTGGCGCTCTAAAATCATCATGATACTCTCCCTCAAAAAGATCTCACACTGGCTTGACTCCCCTGAACCCAAGAAATGTCCCCCAGAAGTAAATCTTGAAATAGTAGGATACATCCTTGCAAAATTGGACAATTGTACTTACATCAACTGCATCAAGGACCACCTGCTAACCAACGGTATCAAGTTATGGAAAGTAATCAAAGAATATTACGCCTCCTCTCAAACGGCCAATTGCTCCAGGGTCTTCTTTAATCTGCTCAACCTTCAGTTTGACCCAAAGAGAGTTGAAAAATTCATTTCCAACACCCAATCATGTTTGCTTCAAATTTCTGAGATTGGAATCCAGATGGACGACGACATAGCTGCTTATCTACTGCTCTACAAGTTTTCTCCTACTCTCGAACATCTCAAAACGACTATCACCCACTCTCTTGGAGAAGCCAAGATTGACGCCGATCTAGTCCTACGTCATCTCAATCAAGTCAAAAACGAGGTCATGGCTGGATCCTACGCCTCAGCTCTGATAACTAGGAACAACGCCATTAAGTGTAGGCCAACCTGGCACAATCTACAGGCCAACCACGACAGAAGCAAGTGTTGGTGGCTCTATCCTCATCTCCGACCCAACTACAATAACTCTCCAAGTGGTTCCGATTCAGCAACTCCATCCAACGCTCCTTCAAATCCCCAAAAGGGGTCATCCGCCCACCTAGCCTACATTTTCGCAATGGTCTTGTCACCTCTTCTCAGTTAGAATTGAGTCCTTCTTGATTCCGGTGCATCAAATTGCATGTTTAATAACCCAAATTTCTTCCCTCATCTTCAACCTGACGGAACCAAGGTACAAACTGGAAACCCAAATGCTCCTATCTCCTCTCTTGGTAAAGGAACAGCTCACATCACCACTACCTCGGCCACTCTTCACCTTCAAAATTCTCTTTATGTTCCCAATCTTGCTGTATACCTGGTGTCCCTAGGCCAACTCATTCAAAAAGGATGCTCCTTAATGCTTTCATCTCCAAATCAGTTCGCCATTCTCTTCAATAATACACAGATCATGTCCGGCGTTATTGAAGAAAATCTATTCTTCATTAACAAAGGCTTCAATCTCCCCGCTCTTTCTTATTCATTCATCTCCTTATCTACTATTCATAAACGCTTCTGTCATCCCCATCTTGAAAAAACTTTTCTCCTCTCACAAGAGTTTCCCAACCTCAAGTACAATCTCCTCGATTGCATGTCCTGTGAAAAAGGGAAAATTCACCGACAACCCTTCCTGAATCATCTTCCTCCTAGCCAAGAATCATTCAAGCAGATTCATGCCAATGTCTGTGGTCCCATTAATCCACCGTCCCTCTCTGGATGTTGTTATAATTATGGCCAGCAATTAGCTTAGGCAAATGAGCAGTATTTAAAGCAAAAGAAATGCTGGACACTGTGTGTCAATAATGGCTAATGGGGCTCTCACAATGGGGCAATATGTTGGATGAATTCGATTGGATGATGAATGAATGAATGATGGAAAACAGTAGGGAGAAGAGCTCCTTAAGTACAAAAGATTGGCCTCTTGTGAGCCCATGATACAACAAGCCAAAAGGCAAATTTTCCGCCCCAAAAGAGCTCTACAGGCTCTACAAGCCTTGTTACTTGGTTTGGACTACATCAGCCCACATGGCATCAGTCCCTGAACCCTTACGACCAGCCTATTCCGGTCCATTCTGGTGTTTCCACCGTTACGGGGCTGAACCAGCCCCTTTGCTGTTCAATCCCCTGGCTGGTTGTCTATTACAACCGGCCCTGATGGCCTTATTACCTCTGTTACGGGCTGGTTGCCTCATGCATCCAGCCCCTGGCCCCTCAAATGGGCCAGGTGGGACCCAGGGCTCACCTGGGTCCGGTTTCAACCTCACATGGGGGGGGGGGGGTGTAGCCGGCGGACATGCCGCCCCCCCCCCCCTCTTTCTCTCAATTCCCTGGTGGGGGCGGTCAAGTCCCCTCACCAGGGGCCCTGGGGGTCGATACCCCCAGGGCGTCGTCAAGGTAAGGATGGCTGGGGGGTGGTCAGATCCCCCCTGGCCCATCGCTCCTCCCCCTCGGTAAAGGGGGGGGGAGAGCGCCCCTCGTCACCTCTTCGCTACAAGGTGGGAGGGTGATCAAATCCCCCCCACCGTCCGGTCGCTACACTCGCGGCCGGCGCCGCCACCTCCCTGGGCAAGGGGGTGGTCAGGTCCCCCCTGCCCTGACCGACCGCGTCATCGCGGCCGGTCGCTGGCTGGTTCAACCCAGCCAGCCTGCCCCCTCCCCCTCGCGACGGCGAGCGAGGGGAGGGGGAGCGAGCCGGGGCCGCGAGCCCCGGCTCCGCGGCGCTGGTCGCCGGTCGCGACCAGCCGGGCCCGCGCGGCATCGCACCGCGCGGGATCCCTCGGCCGCGCAACAGCCCCGCGCGGGCCGTCGGGCCCCGCGTGAGCCGTGCCGAGGAACACAGGCGGCCCCGAACGGGCCGCGACGCGAGCAGCGGCCCCGAGCGGGCCGCGACACGGGCGGCAACCCTAATGGGCCGCCCCAAGCCCGAATTATGAGAAAAGACTACTTTTGCGGGCCAGCCCGTCTGGCCAAGTATGTCCAAAATAAACCTTGGGCCCAATTATGCCCATACAAGCCCATCTGGCTGTATCTGCCCATATACCCCACCGGGCCCGTTAGGGCCCGTGTACCAATAGGCCTATTTCACGCATTTTGAGGCCAGTTTCCCCAAATCCGTGACATCCACATGGGCCCGTATGGTCCGTGTGTGTGTCCAATGGGCCTTAGAGGCCCATTTGTGCATCCCATTTGGATTACACTTATACGTAGCACCCGCGTAAGTGTGTACGTATTTTAACACACCCCCTTAATCCAAAAGGGGTGACATCCGCATATTAGTCACAAAGCCTTGATGCTTGTTTCTGTCTAATGCCTTAGTCAAGATATCCGCAATCATTGCTCCAGTGGGCATGTACCTCAACACAATCTCTTTGCAGTTAACTGCATCGCGAATATAGTTATAGTGGACATCAATATGTTTTGTTCTTGAATGGAACACTTGGTTTTGCGCCAACGCAATGGCACTCTGGTTATCGGAATACAACAATGCAAACCCTTGTGGTTTATGTGTGTCCTCTAAGACTTTTCTCAACCATTTTGCTTCCTGTGAAGCTGCTAAGTAAGCTCTATACTCAGCCTCTGTTGATGAAAGACTTATTGCCGACACCTTCTTGGACATCCATGACACCAGATTCTTACCTAAAAAGAATACAAAACCACTTGTTGATTCCCTAGTGTTACCATCTGCCCAACTTGCATCGGAATAACCAACCAAATCAAAGTTTGCTGACTTTGTAAACAACAGTCCCAGACTGTGTGTTCCTTTAAGATACCTCATAACTCTCTTAAACGCTGACCAATGCCTCATGCTTGGCTTCTCTAAGTGTTGCGACAAGACCCCAATTGCAAACGCAATATCGGGCCTTGTACACTGCCCCAAATAATTAAGCGATCCGACAGCTGACCTGTAGTCATTCCCTGATTGAACAAACTCCAGATACTCCTCATCTGTAGACTTCTCTAAACGAATGTTTGACTGCATAGGAGTACCAAACTCCTTTGCATCCTCTAAGCCGTATTGCTTAAGAAGAGCTTCAACGTAATGGCTTTGGTCTAACTTAATACCATCTTTGCCCTTACTAACTTTCATCCCTAGCACCTGTTGTGCCAGACCAAGATCTTTTATCTTGAACTCCTTTTTGAGTGTCTCCATGACTCTCTCTTTACCACCACCAATAATGATAATGTCATCGACCCATGCAAACAAAATTGCATCCTTCCTCACAAAAAGGCAAGGATCGGCCTCAGACGTCTTAAAACCAATCTCTATCAGTTTCTCACTCATGGTGTTATACCATGACCTAGCTGCTTGCTTCAATCCATACAGGGATCTACACAGCTTGAGGACATATTCCCCTTTATCTGCCGAAAGAAAAGTTCTAACACAGATTTTCTTCATGGTTTCTGGTTTAGTCTCTACTAACCATTCACGAAAACCATCAGGAATCGACATATAAACAGTCTCCTCCTCTCCAAGTTTTGCATTCAAGTATGCTGTTACAAAATCAGCTTGTCTGATTTCTTCACCCAACTCCACTGCCAGAGCAATGATGTACCTGAAGGTGGACAGCCTTCCAGTTGGTGAGAAAGTTTCTTGGTAATCAATACCCTCTCTCTGCTTGAAGCCCTGTGCAACACATCTAGCCTTGAACCTTTTCAAAACTCCGTTTGTGTCAAACTTCTTGTTTAACACCAATCGAGACCCCACAATGGTCTTTCCTTTTGGAACAGAATCCCGCTTAACCACTTCAAAGACACTATTATTCTCTAGAGAATCAAATTCCTCAAAAATAGCACTCTTCCAGTTGGCTCTCTCATCAGAATTCATAGCTTGGCCAAAGCTATTTGGGTTAACCCTGTTACCCATTTCTGAACTCAACTCCAGGACTTCATTGAGCATACACTGTTCCTGAAATGTATCTTCCTCATATCCTGCGGCAGCATAATGGGATCTCCACTCCCCGTACCTGTCAACCGGTACTCTAACCCTACCACTCCTTCTAACCGGAGGTGGAGGCTCATCAGGTTCTGATTCCACAGAATCACCTGAAGCGGGTACTGAACCCTCTTGTGGCACGTCTGCCACCTCTTCATCTTCTGGAACCACATGTTCCACAGCTTTTGCTGGTGAAATAGGTGCTAATTCTATTTCTTGTTGTGGCTTAATCACAACAACATCTTCACTCCTTTTGAGTGGAAAGGTACTTTCGTCGAATTTTACATCCCTGCTACGGATAACCTTTCTTGTCCCTGGACAATAGATCCTATAAGATTTACTTATTAAATCATAGCCTACAAGTGCCCCTGTTCTGGCTCTAGGGTCTAATTTTCCGACCATTTCATTATGGTGGACACTATAATACACCAAGCAACCAATTGTTCTTAGGTGTGATGTTTTGGGGTACAACTTCCAAAACTGATAATGGGGACACTTCCCATTAACACTTACAATGTTGTGCAACAGACACACCGTGCACATCAACTCAGCCCATAAGAACTTTGGCAGACCAGATTGAGACATAATAGTTCTGACTTTGTCCAGTAAAGTCCTATTCATTCTCTCAACTATTCCATTATTTTGTGGAGTACTTGCAGTAGTGACTATATGAATGATACCATAATCTTTCAACAGCCTCCCAAATTCTTTACTCACGAATTCACCCCCTCCATCGGTAATAACCCTCTTGATCTCCTTCATCAGACCATTCTGTTTCCAGACTTTGAAGATTACAGAAACCTCCTCTGTGGTCTGATCCTTAGATCGAATCGGTTTAACCCAAACATAATTAGTTGCAGTATCAACTAAATTGATGAAGTATCTTGCCCCACCAAGGGACTCTGGAGTGAATGGCCCTGCCAAATCAATGGAAAATTCCTCTCTAGGAACATCTGTGTGATCTCTACTCTTAGAGAACACATTTCTAGTCTTGGCCCCCAAGGTACAACTCTCACAGTTGCTGTCCTTTACCTTATGGCCACTTCTATTGTGAGAAACAGTGCTCAGAGCTGAGAATTTGAACAAGCTTGCACACAGAAGCTTATTCCGAACTTGTCCACTAAGAACAGTTCTCCCATTCATATCAATAACAAACCTATCTCCTTTAAGATAACGAATTTGGAAACCTTTTTTCCATAACACCCCAAGAGACACAAGGTTGTAAGGCAACTCTGGTACATAGAACACTTTATCAAAAGTAATTTGGAAACCCAGTTGATTTGCAAGAATAACTTTTCCAATTCCTTTAATCTGAATTGTTCTGCCTTTCTGACCAATATTTACAACCCCATCATAATCACTAAGATTTGAAAATAAATTTGGTTCAAAAAACATGTGATCTGTACAGCCGGAATCGATCAAAACAAGAACATCCTCCTTCAATCCTCCTAGTAGGAAAGAAGCTTTATCAGTCACTGATAAGTTCTTATCTTTGAGGTTAAGATTACTCACTTCATAATCAATCAAGTCCATTTCTTGATCCTCATCGATTTTGGCCTTCTTGTTGGGACCTTCTTCCACAACAGCCTCTTCAATTGGAGCATCCAACGCCACCATTGCAACGTTTTCAGTTGTGAGATTGACCTCCTTGTCATCCCCTTCGGACTTCTTCCTTTTCTTGGCCTCCTTGCAGTCCTTAGCATAGTGACCCTTATTCTGACAATTGTAACATAAGACCTTGGACAAATCCTTTTTCGCCTTCTTGCGAGATTTTCCAGTCTTTCCAACTAGGGCTGTTCCAGAACCCCCCTTCATCTTGAATTGAAGGTCATCCTTTTCAATCCTTTTAAGCACATCCTCCTCCCCAGGAAGAGGATCCAATTGAGAAATGATTCTGACTAAGGAATCAAACTCTTTTGGCAGCTTTTGAAGGATTAAGAGTGACAAACACTCTGGATCCATGTTAAGTCCAGATGACTTGAACTTGGCTATACTAGACCTAGCCTCTGCCACAAACTGTTTACAATTCGAATATTGTAACTTGAACAGTTTATTAAAGGCTATACCCTTCTGGTGAACAGAATCACCAGCATACTTGGACTTAAGCAGCTTCCAAAGGATGCTGCCCCTCCTCCTCTCATCTTCCCTAAGAGTATCAGCAACCCATGTCACATGATTCTCATCAAGATGCCTAAGGATCAGATGGTAAGACTTCTTCTCCACTTCTGAACTGATCAGAGTGTCATCTGCATCCATAATTTCCCCACAGCAGATGTTATCCAGCTCACTATCCATAAGGACAGCCCAAGCATTATAGTTCTGACTATTCAGAACTATTTTGGTAGAGCTAACATCAGGGATATAGGACATCTTCTTGGAAAACTTGAGGTCTTTGAGGTTCTCCAAAGTAAGGTACAAAGGTCTAGATGGCTTGGAAGTAATGATGATGTTGGTACTGATAATGTGTTATAATTATGGCCAGCAATTAGCTTAGGCAAATGAGCAGTATTTAAAGCAAAAGAAATGCTGGACACTGTGTGTCAATAATGGCTAATGGGGCTCTCACAATGGGGCAATATGTTGGATGAATTCGATTGGATGATGAATGAATGAATGATGGAAAACAGCAGGGAGAAGAGCTCCTTAAGTACAAAAGATTGGCCTCTTGTGAGCCCATGATACAACAAGCCAAAAGGCAAATTTTCCGCCCCAAAAGAGCTCTACAGGCTCTACAAGCCTTGTTACTTGGTTTGGACTACATCAGCCCACATGGCATCAGTCCCTGAACCCTTACGACCAGCCTATTCCGGTCCATTCTGGTGTTTCCACCGTTACGGGGCTGAACCAGCCCCTTTGCTGTTCAATCCCCTGGCTGGTTGTCTATTACAACCGGCCCTGATGGCCTTATTACCTCTGTTACGGGCTGGTTGCCTCATGCATCCAGCCCCTGGCCCCTCAAATGGGCCAGGTGGGACCCAGGGCTCACCTGGGTCCGGTTTCAACCTCACATGGGGGGGGGGTGTAGCCGGCGGACATGCCGCCCCCCCCCCCTCTTTCTCTCAATTCCCTGGTGGGGGCGGTCAAGTCCCCTCACCAGGGGCCCTGGGGGTCGATACCCCCAGGGCGTCGTCAAGGTAAGGATGGCTGGGGGGTGGTCAGATCCCCCCTGGCCCATCGCTCCTCCCCCTCGGTAAAGGGGGGGGGAGAGCGCCCCTCGTCACCTCTTCGCTACAAGGTGGGAGGGTGATCAAATCCCCCCCACCGTCCGGTCGCTACACTCGCGGCCGGCGCCGCCACCTCCCTGGGCAAGGGGGTGGTCAGGTCCCCCCTGCCCTGACCGACCGCGTCATCGCGGCCGGTCGCTGGCTGGTTCAACCCAGCCAGCCTGCCCCCTCCCCCTCGCGACGGCGAGCGAGGGGAGGGGGAGCAAGCCGGGGCCGCGAGCCCCGGCTCCGCGGCACTGGTCGCCGGTCGCGACCAGCCGGGCCCGCGCGGCATCGCACCGCGCGGGATCCCTCGGCCGCGCAACAGCCCCGCGCGGGCCGTCGGGCCCCGCGTGGGCCGTGCCGAGGAACACAGGCGGCCCCGAACGGGCCGCGACGCGAGCAGCGGCCCCGAGCGGGCCGCGACGCGAGCAGCGGCCCCGAGCGGGCCGCGACACGGGCGGCAACCCTAATGGGCCGCCCCAAGCCCGAATTATGAGAAAAGACTACTTTTGCGGGCCAGCCCGTCTGGCCAAGTATGTCCAAAATAAACCTTGGGCCCAATTATGCCCATACAAGCCCATCTGGCTGTATCTGCCCATATACCCCACCGGGCCCGTTAGGGCCCGTGTACCAATAGGCCTATTTCACGCATTTTGAGGCCAGTTTCCCCAAATCCGTGACATCCACATGGGCCCGTATGGTCCGTGTGTGTGTCCAATGGGCCTTAGAGGCCCATTTGTGCATCCCATTTGGATTACACTTATACGTAGCACCCGCGTAAGTGTGTACGTATTTTAACAGATGTCAATATTTTTTATTGCTCACCAACAACTGGTCCAAATTCAAGACATGTGTGCCAATCAGACTCAAATCAGACTTACCAGAAGAGGTGATGAAATTCATCAAGCTTCACGCCAATCAGAAAGGTCAAATGCTAAAGATCTTTCACTCCAATAACGGCGCTGAATTTGTCAATCATCGTCTCTCAAGCTTCTTCTCAGAAAATGGAATCAAGCACTCAACCTCCGAACCCTATACTTCACAGCATAATCCAGTTGCCGAGAGAGGAAACCGAACCATTCTTGAGGCCGCTTGGACCACAATGATCCATATGAACATTCCCTCCTTCCTATGGGATGAGATACTGGTCAGCTCCTGTCTAGTGCTCAATATTATTCCGTCTCTCAACTCCAAAGTCTCGGCCCACAAACTCTGGACCGGAACCTCTCCCAAACTACACCTCATTTGTGTTCTTGGATCCAAGGCCATTTTCCTAAATCAGACTCCTGCTCCCAGCATATTAGAATTAAAAGGTTTAGAGGGCATTCTGACCGGATTCAATTTAGACCTTAACTCCTATCAAATCTACTGTCCATCATCTAAATCTATAGTCCCTTCCAAACATGTCAAAATCTTTGAAAATCTTTCCCTCTCTTCTTCTCTCTCTGAGAAATATCCCCATCCCAATTCCTGTTTTGATTCTCTTCTTACTGACAATTCCTTTCTCCGTGACGCTTTAAACTCCAACTCATCCTCTTCCGATCTCCCCAATTCTAATAACAACACTCTACCTCCTACCACTGAACCCTCCTTCATTCAGAACTCCTCTCCAAATAACTCCACTATTCCCAATCCTTCCCCTTCAACTCATTCCAACTCGCACTCTGAATCATCAAAATGCAACTCAGATGAAGACAACACAATCACCAATAAATTGCTGGCCCCATCTGGACCTACACTTTGTGATCAAAACTCCCTTCAAAGACCCCAGCAATATGGATTCATTGCCTGTTCCATCCCTAAAAGCTATTACGAAGCCACCAATTGTGAAGAAAGTTTGAACTGGATCAACTCCATGAAGTCTGAACTAAATGGCATTGAGATTATGAAATTATGGGAAGGATGTCACTCACTTCCTGAAGGCAAGAACGCTCTAACAACAGTCTGGGTCTACAGAATCAAAGAAAGTCCCGATGAAACTGGAATATCTTTCAAATCGCAATTGTGTGTTCAAGGATTCAAGCAAGTAGAGTTTCTTGACTATGGACAGACATATGCCCCAACAGGCTCAATCATAACACTGCGAGTATTACTTGTCTATGCACTGTTTCATAAGCTCACATTATGGCAGATGGACATCAAGTCCGCCTTTCTCCACGCGCCACTCAACGAAGATATTTTCATCAAAACTCCCCTTGGATACAACTCCCCCTTTCCATACCTCAAGCTGAATAAAGCACTCTACGGACTCAAACAAGCACCCAAGAGCTGGTACAAGACACTCAAGAGTTGGTTACTCAGCAAGGGTTTCACCACATCCTGTGCCAACCCTTGTCTCTACATCAGCACAACCAGACAGCTCAATGTGTTTGTCTACGTCAACAACTTGTTAATCTTTGGGAACTCAGTCGAGTTTTGGAACAGTCTCAAAGCCGCATTCAAGATCTCGCAAGATGGACCCCTAAGCAAGATCCTCGGAAATCAGTTAGTTGACACCAAATACGGCTATGGATTACTCCAAACCAACCACATCAACACTGCACTGAGTGAGCTTGGTCTCACCGAGTGCAAACCAATAAGTACTCCGTTCACCCCTAACATCAAGCTCACTGGCGCCTCTGACGATGAACACAAAGCCTTCCTGAAGCTCGAAATCAACTTTTGGTCATCCACTGGCTTTCTAAACTTTATCGCCAGCCAAACGCGACCCAACCTGTCCTACGCCGTGTCTAACCTATCTTGCTTCAACAACAGGCCCGGCATTCAACATTGGATTGAAGCAAAACATGCCTGGCGCTATCTCAACACAACTAAAGAAATGGCCCTACGTCTTCAGAATCCGTCCTTTCAATACAACATAGAAGTTTACAGTGACTCCGACGGCGGCAATGACCCTGAGTCACGAAGAAGTCACACTGGCTACTTGGTATTGCTCTACGGCTGCCCAGTTTCCTGGCATAGCAAGCTTCAAGGCTCAGTCTCTCTGTCGTCCACCAAAGGAGAGCTCAAAGCTCTAGTCCTGGCAACTCAAGAAAAGATCTGGCTCTCTCAACTTCTTCACGAGATGAATCCCTCATTAAATCACACCTACTGCTCCTTCATCGACAATAAAGCCCTAACCAACCTAGTAAATCAGGAATCTCACCATGGTGCACTGAAACATGTCAACACGCAAATCAAATTGTTGCGGGACAATCACTCTCTTATAACTCATCTCATCCCCTCCAATCAAATGTTAGCCGACTCCCTCACTAAAGCAGCCTTAAGATCTTCCGTCGCCAACCTTACTTCGACCGTCTTATCTCCTCACATCTGATCACGGCGGTGTGTTGACATTTGCCTGCTCACTAGAAGAAGCCACAACCCAGCTTACCCCCGGTGCTGGATCTCCAAATCCAAAGCATCCAACCATCCCTTTCCTCCATCACTACTTGACCCTGATTCTCATCTGGGCTCCTCCTCATCTCTTCCATCATCCTTCCTCAACCACAATAAACTCTCACCTGACTCACCGCTTTCCCTCTTCAACTCAACCTTCCCCACCTACGACTGCTCTCCTCAACAACATCCTACTCTCATCCAACCACATCCTCATATCTCCCGCTATCTCCTCAATCCCCTCAACCTTGATCAATCCGAATTCAACATCATTGACATCTTCATCATTGCTCCACAAATCCGAACACCTTTCTCAAAATAATTGAATTGATCAGATGTGAGATACTCACTCGCGATCCTCATTGCTCTACGACATTCTCACCGTTCCTTTCCTTTGTTGTCACAGAGTCCCTCTCCATTCCTTTTCCTTGTGCTGTTCCTTTGCTTCATTTCCTTGTTTTTCTCACTTCCAACGTCCGTCTCAATATCAGAGAAAATAACCTGGGTAAGACCTTACCGTTGTCCCTCATTTGTTATCACTTTCCTTTGTCAATGTGTTTATTTGCTTTGCTTGTCAGTTTCCATTGGTCTTTGTAGGCAATCAAACCTAAAGACATCCCTCAACTTAACAATAATCATTGGATTAAGTTAGATATCTTCAATTCTGGGAAAAACTCTCTGCTTGCTGGTCCTCATGGGCAGGACACAACCTACCAGTCTATTGCCCAATATTTCTATTGGCTTGGTATGAATAAGGAATTATAAGACTATGTTAGCCCATTCTATCATTTAAATTGTAATTGAAACACCAGAAGTATGGGCAGCTTCAGCTGCTTCCTATTGCTCCTATTCCTGGGCACTTGTTTTTCATTGATTTCATTTTGCAATTACCTATTTCTGGTTTTTATGATTCTATTTTAGTAGTATTAGATTGCTTCTCAAAGATGGCTTCATTTATTAGAAGTACTGTGACTGCCTATTTAGAAGACCTAGCTAATTTATTCATAGAATATGTATTTTGAAAAAAAATGTATTCCCAATAATATAGTTAATGATCCTAGATCTTTTTTTTTGTCTTTATTATTGCCTTTTTATGCCAGAATTTGAAGAACACTTGAAAATTAACAATTTCTTACTACCCGGAGACAGATGTGAAAACCAAGTGAGTGAATAAGATTATGAAACAGTATCTTTACATTTATGTCTCCTATCACGGGCCAACTGGTTGCAATGGCTTCTATCAGGCAAGTTTGCCTAAATCAATTCTACTCATTCCTCCACCAAGAATTTTCCCTTCCAGACTATTAATGGGAGAAACCTGACTTTTCCTTCCATTCACCTAGCATTTTATCAACCCGCTACCAATTACCTTACCCACATCCAATCTCTTCAATTGAAACTCCAATAAAACCTCAAAGTAGCAAAGAAAAGCTAAAAGGAGCAAGCAGAGCCACTTTGCACTATTGCCCCAACCTTTGCAGTAGGAGATCAGGTATGGCTGAATGCTTGCAACATTTGCAGTACTTTCCCAATGCAAAACCTCTCTGAAAGAAATCTTGGCCCCTTCAAAGTTGAATAATTCATATCTCCATAAAACTTCAGGCTTTTTTTTACCTGCAAAATGGAAAGGTATCCACCCAGTCTTTCATATGTCTCTCCTAGAGCCAGCTCAAATCTTATACTTTGGCAAGACTTATACCTGGGAAAGACTTATCCCCCTCCTGAACTGGTCAAAGTCAAAGATAATTTAGATTGGGAAGGAAGTTGTATTCTGGATTCCAGTTTATTCAAAGGAAAAACTCAATAACTTTTCAAATGGACTGGCTTCCAGTCCAAAAAATATTGCCTCTTGTGGGAACCAGACTATCACCTTTGCAACTCTCCCAACTTGGTTGAATTCTTCCATTCAAAATACCCTTGCAAAACTTTCCAAGCTCCATCCAATCCCATTTTATCCCATATTTACATTCCATTAAATCCCATACAATCCTATTCTATTCCATACTCCCATTCCATTCCATACTACCATTCCATTCCATCTCATCCAATGCTTTCACATCTCCCATCCTATCTCATTCTTTTTTTAATTTAAATCTTCTACACTTTCATAGAAAAATCTAAATTTCTACATCACTTTTATTTGTTTCTCTACCCTTTTAAAATAACCTTTTCATTTCTCAAAAAAAGAAAATTATTCTTATTATACAGAAAATTTTCATGCAATGAATATACTAAAATAAAATAACAATATATAATACATTATAGGTTTTTCTTTATCTTCTTCTCCACTTCTTTCCAATTTTCAGTCAATTTCCTCACCATAAATTTTAACTCTTCAAGATCTTCATCATCTATCAATTCCAATATCCTTTGCAATAAAAGGACTTGTGAAACCAATGCCTCCAAAATGATCTCCTTGCACCTTGCGGTCCAAGCCCTCTTTGGTTGGGAACTCCATTCATCCGCCTCTTAGATTTCTTCAAGGGATCTCTTCATTCAAAATTGCAATTAACCCTCTCAAATATTGCCATTCAACCTTCTTGCATCATTTTTGATTATCAGCACTATGAGTTTCAATTGGGTTCCTTTGCTTTGATCCTACATTCCATCCCTTTCCTCCTGTTCTGTTCCTTTCCCTTTTTCATCTCTATTTCATCTTAAATTCCTTCTGTTCCATTCAGTTTTGACCTTCATTTATATTTTGTTCCTCCCTTGTTTCCTTGGCAATTTCTTTTACCTGCTCTATACCTTGCACCTTTGACTCCACTCAATTCATCTTAAATTTGGTCAAAAGTTCAAAAAGTAGTGGTGGTGGTTTATTGGTGGTGTGCCTGGGGAACCTTGGAAGCACTAACAAGAGAAAAATTTTCATTTTATTAGTTTCATTTCCTTAATTTAGTTTGTCTCCAAAATCACTCACCTGTGTTCTTCACTCTGAGAAATTTGATCTCTGGTAATGAGAGAATGTAATTATTCACACACACAGAAAATCTTTGACTTCTGACTTCACTTCTAGAAGCCTCAGGGGTATTTACCAATGGCTTTCTATTTAAAGGCAACAAGCAATTCACTTTCAAAAGACAACATTGCTTGCACTTGCCTCAAATACCATGGACATCAGTGCTTGAAACACAAATCTTTTCTTTGCAGATACAGTTTTCACAATGGCAAGAGGAGGATGAAAACATAATCAATTCTAAATTTATTCAAGCCATTAAAGTACATTGTGAGGGTATAAAGTGAGGTAAAAACTTTTGGAATCAATGGCAAATTATCCAGATGCTAGCAGGAGCTTGTGGCTTTATAAACAGGCAACTTTCATGCCCCAAGGTTCAGGGTCATTTTCTCCCTCATTTTGAAATATCCCTTTCCTCAGTCCATAAGCATGAAAAAAATAAAGCACAAAATCAATGGTGCCTCCCGCTTACCACCTCTGGCTTACGTTAAAAGCTTCCAATCTTGGCAAATCAGTATCTACTTGAAAATCTCCACATTTAACTGTGATCCAGTTGAACATCCATTTTGGATTTGCTCTTCTACCCTTGGGTATCATCAGCCCTTTGACTTTCATTCTTTTTCACATAATCACACTAGTTTGGAACCATGCCAAGATAGCCAAGTCAACTGTATATTTTGAAAATGGACTAGCTCCTTTCCCTGACTAGCTATATCTGTTCATTTGCAATTCCCTCACATTACATTCCTTCATTTTCTCATCCATTATGCATCTGTACGCTCATGTTTCATTTTCTCCCACCAATGCGAACATCTTTGAAATTTATTTACTGTTATTTCATGATTCCCAATTCATTATTTCATTTCTTCCTACCTGTAGGTAGCCATCCATCAGGTTTTATTTAGTCACCATTGAATTATTTCACAAATTATATGCCACTTTCCTGAAAATTGTTTCCTCAGTTAGTTAATTTCATATGTTATCAAATTTTGCTAAAGCAAGTCATGAAATCAGCCTTGGCTTTTTTTTCCTCAAATTGGAACGATTCATTTCATTTCACTTTTTTTTGAGCCATCAAACCTCAGTTCGGACTTTGCAGTTAGCCTTGCTACCTTGAGCTTATCCTTTTCACTCATTTTCCTTATTTTTGCTCAAAATGATCTAAGATTGCCCTACATTACATGGGGTGAGTGTTTGAAAGCCACATCAAATTTTTTTGAAGCTATTTGAGTTCCCATAAAAGCAATTAAAATCAGATTGAGCCCCTTCAAACAAATTGAAAGCTGTTTAAGGTCCCATTGAAGCATTTCAAAGCAAATTGAGACCCCAAAAAATGTCAAAGTTTTTTGAGGTCCCATCAACGCAAGAAAAAGAATATTGGACCCTTTCAAAGTATTTCAAAGATCTTTGAGGTGCCGTTGAAGCAAGGGAAAGCAGATTGATCCTTGTCAAAGTAGGTTAAAGCTGTTTGAGGACCCTTCAAAGCACCTCAAAGCTGAAGCATTCAAATTCAAAGTGTCAAAGTCAAAGAAGTCAAAGTCAAAGTTGCACTCTAAGGCCAAAATGATACGGTTGGGTGGAAACAGATTATTCTGCAGGAGGTTCCTTTGGAAATGCAAAGGGCTGCACAAATGTTTAGCACTTTATCATGCACTAGCCCACAAACACTTGTAGGTAGTGATGTCTGTAAGATGGGTTGGTATTTATTGGAGTTACTTGAAGGTGATTATTGGAGGAAAGGAAGGTGTGTAGCACTTAAGGGGAATGAATTAGTAAAGTTTCACAACTGCCCCTGGCATGCAAGCTGGGACTAAAGGCACAGGCCCTACTATTAATAGAACTCAACAATGAGTTGTTGGAATTTCATTGAAGAAGATGAGAGGAGGATTCCAAGTAGTGAGAAGATGGAATTATGGAATGAAGAAGTCTAGGAGGAGGTTGTGGAATAAGGGGTTGTTGAATTTTAAAAGAGTAACACCAAAAAGAGACAATGAGCAATTTATGTTGGGTTTGATATGAGGGTGAAGCTGATGAAGAGGTTTTATTTGTTTAGTTTAAGAAGTGTCAGCACTATGGTCATGGCAAAGCCTCCCACCACTATTGCCACAGACAAGAAGGAAAGGTTCCTGAGAAATAATGAACTGAAAAAAAAGTAGTGGTCTGAAGTTCAAATTTCAAGGATGCATCTGCACCAATGCTCCCAAAACAGCATGCATGTTCAAAGAGAAATGCCACCTTTAACTTCAGATCCTTTGAGCACTCTGAAAAATTTGATCTATGATTCATTGAATGTGAGGTGAGGCTGATGCCAATTTTCCAATAATATAAATTTAAATGTGCCACCAATATGAAAAATTTCTTGTTTTTCACAAAATTTGCTGTTATAATTATATCTGGAAATTCGGCTGCTGACTAGATTTGATTTAGATCCAACACCAGTTCAGCTGAGGGGGGAGTAAAATTGCACATTCCAGAAAATCCATGTTGTCTTTTTTAAACCAGGATATTTTTCTGGAATTTGGTTCCATGCAAATTTATCAGATTCTGGTTTTTTCTGAAGGGGATTATTTGCCAATTATTGTATATGTGGTTCTGTGTTTTGTACTTTGGCAGCGCAGGCATCTATTCAAAGAACTTACTCATTGTGCAAGCTAATAATTCCAGATTAGGTTTTGTTCTGGATAATTGAAATTTGAGATTTTAAGAGTTTTTTAGACTGAATTTAGAATGAAGACCAGCAGCGTTTAGAATAGGATTGGGATAAAATGATCTCAGAGAGGCTGAATGAATTAAAGAGGAAAAAATCAAAAATGAAATTCTTAGTTAACAACAATGGGTGATTGAGAATAAAAAATGAGGAGTACACAACAAACAAGAGGAAAGTCTGACCTGCGGGGAACAGGATGGTAATGATCCTAGGAGAATAGCAGGTTTGAAGGTTCAAAGAATATCACCACTAGAAAGCTTCATATATTGAGTGATTGTTTCAACTCTGAAACAGATGTATTTTTTATTATGTAATACAGCCTATGTGATTCTTCATATATCCAGGTATACTTAAAATTTTTGAAATTTAAGGTTTCACAGGTTTTAAATAGAATTTTTTAAACTATAATATTTCTCAACTTTCAATTCCTACCTTATGAAATATATTCTACTTGTTTTCACCCTGAATTTCAGTCCACTCAATTCCAGGAGTCTCTCTTTAACCTGTTACCATCCAGACCCACTTTTATTTCTCTTCAGGTTCTCACTCATCCTGCAGTCCTCAATCCATCAAATTAATCTTCAGCTTGATACATTTTGGATCTCTTCTGGTACTAGGCTTCCTTGGCCTGTTGGTCTCTGCCATTCTGAATCTGTGTAAAGCCACTGGATGACAGTGCATAGGATTGAGTTGATTTATTGATGCAGGGTTGGGCATAGTTAGAGAGGGTCTTTTGAGGAAATAAATTTCTTAAGTAAAGGGTAAAAATTGAACTTAATTGCCAAAAAAGACCAATGTTCTGAGAAAAAAGAAGCAATAGAAAATGCTTTTCAGTTTGAATGAGGTTGATTGAGAAATTAATGAAAATTAAATTTAAGTAAAATTGTCTGAGAAGATTTGAATTTTATTCCTTATGACTAGAACCAACAGAATGGAGGAGACAATCAGAATTGAAAGGAAAAAATACAAAAAAAAGGAAAAGACAAAATGAACACAATTGAGACAAGGCAAAAGGAACCAACTTCTGAGACCATGGAGATGAGAAAATGGCAAAGAGTTAGGTCTAGAGACGCGGGCTGAGAGCAAGAGTAGACTGGTTGTTTGGGCTTCTTGGTTATATTTTGGTAATACCTGAAAATTTGGAATATTCAGAGTCTTACCAAGCAGAGATTCATTGAAAAGATAAGTTTGATAGGGAGGATGTTTGTTGATTGAGCAGAGGACACCAGAAATCCAAGGCAAGTGTTAGTGAGGATGAGAGGAGGCAAAGAGCAAAGGAGAAATAAAGAGTGAGAACCTGAAAGGTAAAGATTAAGAAAAAAACAAAGCAGGAGAGGTAGAGAAAAAGATTACAAACAAGATTATTGTGGAAGACCACTGAGTAGAGGAGTTTTAGGAAAACCAGGGTTCAACTGGAGAGTGTCTAGATATGAAGTGCTTCAGGCCAGAACTTTAGGTAGATTGATTGCCTGGAGGGTATTAGAGGAAATACTTAAAACCCTTCATGACTGTTGATTGAGTAGAATGTGGAGGATTTGGTGTCCAGTGCTGAAAAGATTTTTCTTTGTAGGAGCTGGCAAAAATTGATATAAAATGCTTTGTGTGGATGATCTGCAATTATGCTGTTGGTTGAGATCAAGAAGAGTTTGAACTATGATTTTTTGAAGTTTTCTTGTAGGTCCTTAGTGTTGATGTCAATATTTTAGGACTTAGAGTGAGAACCAAATTTTTTTATTTTGTCTTCTAGAACTTTATGGTTTATATGGATTGTTGGCTTGACTTTGGTTAGTTGTTAAACTTTGCCAATGAGATTAGTAATCCATTTAACCTGCATATAACAGTTGAGGAGGGCATTCAGTCCTTACTCCATGGACTAGTAGGTTATTTTTCTTTGTCTGGAGGAGTTCCAGACAATTAAGCCGCCATGGTGTATGATAATCTGGCTGGTTTGGCACTTGTAGAATGTGGGGTCATCTTTGTTAAAATACGTACGCACTTACGCGGGTGCTACGTATAAGTGTAATCCAAATGGGATGCACAAATGGGCCTCTGAGGCCCATTGGACACACACACGGACCATACGGGCCCATGTGGATGCAACAGAGTTGGGGAAACTGGCCTCAAAACGCGTGAAATAGACCCATTGGTACACGAGCCCTAACGGGCCCGATGGGGTATATGGGCAAATACGGCCAGATGGGCTTGTATGGGCATAATTGGGCCCAAGGTTTATTTTGGACATACTTGGCCAGACGGGCTGGCCCGCAAAAGTAGTCTTTTCTCACAATTCGGGCTTGGGGCGGCCCATTAGGGTTGCCGCCCCTGTCGCGGCCCGCTCGGGGCCGCTGCTCGCGTCGCGGCCCGTTCGGGGCCGCCTGTGTTCCTCGGCACGGCCCACGCGGGGCCCGACGGCCCGCGCGGGGCTGTTGCGCGGCCAATGGATCCCGCGCGGTGCGATGCCGCGCGGGCCCGGCTGGTCGCGACCGGCGACCAGCGCCGCGGAGCCGGGGCTCGCGGCCCCGGCTCGCTCCCCCTCCCCTCGCTCGCCGTCGCGAGGGGGAGGGGGCAGGCTGGCTGGGTTGAACCAGCCAGCGACCGGCCGCAACGAGGTGGTTGGTCAGGGCAGGGGGGACCTGACCACCCCCTTGCCCAAGGAGGTGGCGGCGCCGGCCGCAAGAGTAGCGACCGGCAGGTGGGGGGGATTTCATCACCCCCCCCACCATTGATCGGTCAATGCGACCAAACCAGATAGGGGCGCTCTCCCCCCCCCTTTACCGAGGGGGAGGAGCGATGGGCCTGGGGGGGCCTGATCACCTCCCAGGCCAATTTACATGACGACGCCCTGGGGGTATCGACCCCCAGGGCCCCTGGTGAGGGGATTTGACCGCCCCCACCAGGGATTTGTAAGAGATAGAGGGGGGGAAAGCATGTCCGCTGGTCACACCCCCCCATGTGAGGTTGAAACGGGACCCAGGTGAGCCCTGGGTCCCACCTGGCCCATTTCAGGGGCCAGGGGCTGGATGCATGAGGCAACCAGCCCGTAACAGGGGTAATGATGCCATCAGGGCCGGTTGTAATAGACAACCAACTAAGGGACTGAACAGCAATTGGCTGGTTCAGCCCCGTAACGGTGGAAACACAAGAATGGACCAGAATAGTCTGGTTGTAAGGGTTCAGGGACTAATGCCATGTGGGCTGATGCAGTCCAAACCAAGTAACAAGGCCTGTAGAGCCTGTAGAGCTCTTTTGGGGCGGAAAATTTGCCCTTTGTCTTGTTGTATCATGGGCTCACAAGAGGCCAATCTTTTGTACTTAAGGAGCTCTTCTCCCTGCTGTTTTCCATCATTCATTCATCATCCAATCGAATTCATCCAACATATTGCCCCATTGTGAGAGCCCCATTAGCCATTATTGACACACAGTGTCCAGCATTTCTTTTGCTTTAAATACTGCTCATTTGCCTAAGCTAATTGCTGGCCATAATTATAACAATCTTCGAAGGTCCCATTGCTGAAGCTGGAAGAAGTTTCTTGGCTTGAATTGTATTTGAGGGTAAGCTTGTGGTCTTTAGTGGTTTTGAGATACTTCCAGACATTTCTTACTTCACTGCAATGGGTCATGCCAGGTTGAGGATTGAATGTTTCCAGGTTCGAGACATAAAATGAGTTATTGGGCCCAGTATATAGAGACATGTAATTGAGAAGTCCAGTGGCAGATTGGTAGTTGATATTCAGTTGACAGACTTTGGTGGGGTCTTGATCTGAAGCTGGTTTGAGATGTAGGTTTTGAGTTACTGGAGAAATATTTTAATTGAAGGACAATAGGCTCCGTTCTTCCAGGCCTGGATAAATTTGGTTAGGTTGGATTTAGAGCATCTTTTCCTCCTTGATTTCCATTGGCATGCAAAGAATATTGCTTGGTGGGTGGCAGGAGGATTTCTTGAAACAATTCAGGAAATTTTATTTAAAGTTTTCTGACTTACCAACATGGATCTTATTCTCAACATGAAAGTATATGACCTCCTTAGAGCTTGAATTGAGGTACAGACATGTATTGCTAGTCCATTTGTGTAATCCCTGTGATTTAAACCAAGCGGTGAGATTTTTGTACCAATTTTCCAGAAACTTTCAGAGTAGGTACATCAATTTTTCTTGTTTTAGATTAAGGTATTTCATGTTAGATCCTTTGGGAGTCTTAATGATGACATTCTTGTTCAGAGGGGATTGAAAAAAATTGCCCTTTTACATTGAAAAGGTTAAATACCGTTTTTCATCTCAAGCCATAATGGAGTTCAATTTGGATTAATCCACGTTGGCCAGTGGGTGGCCAAGTTTCTTTGTAATTTACTCCTTGCACCTGGTCAAACCATTTGATGCATAGCTGAGCTTTATATTTTACTGTTTCTCTGTGAAATTTTTACTTTAATTTAAAGAAACAGGTTTTATTCAGGATGTTATTTGGGGTTTTTTAGTATTCTTCCCAAACTTCTTGTGATTCAATCAAGTTTAATTATTCTTCTGAAGTCCTTTTCCACTTTGGCCATTCTGCACATTTGTGTGATTCCTTGTATGATTTTTGGGTTTTAATAGTGGTAAAAGGAGTATTTTTGGGGTTTACTGATATTGCTTCTTGGCCTTTTTTTGAATCCTTGTATGGTTGGTGCCAAAGAAGTTAGGTGGGGTTTCAGAGAAGGTATCAAAAGAACTTCAAGAGGAAGATAGACTGTGGAATTCAAGCCCTTGTTATCTGAGTTGGATTCAGAGAGGTTGAAACTATATTCTCTAGCTGCATATTGCTTTTAAACACTCAGGATGTTGGATTCATTAAATTCTATGCATGCTTGAGAGAAGAGTTCCAGTCCAGGCAAATTGAGGAGAGGAATTTTTTTTAGATGTGTTTTAATAAATTGAAAACATTTATTGATGATGAAAGAGCCCATTGAGTTTGGAATTAGATAGGAATGAAAGGTTGGGTTGAAACCAACTAAGATCCCCTCTAATTCCTTCTCATCATATGTCCATATTTACTGGGTCCTGTTTGCAAGATATATCATGGAGGATTCTACAGGATTTAAGTAATTAGCTGTTATAATATTACCAAACATGAGATCCCAAGGAGATAGGAAAAAGCCTTCTCTGGTAATTTGGTTGAGCATGAAGCAGCAACATCTAGTGCAAAATTTCCAGTAGTTATTAGCTATTCTTCATGAGGAGAAAGTAGTGCGTGTAGATTCTATGATTGTTTTATTTTTTATTTTTGCCCAACTGTTATGTTGTGAGTGGTATGGTTTTGAGGTTTGTATTGTGATGTTTTTTGCCATAGAAAGGTCTTTTAGAGTTGATTTTGTGCACTTGGTTCCCTTTTCTGAGAGAATATCTGCTGGTAGTATCCAATCCTCTTTTATTCTTTTGCAAAGATGTTTATGATAGCATTGGGAGTCTTATCTTTGGATATCATGGGAAAAGCCCCAAGAAAGTTTGAAAGGCTTTCCATAAGTGTTTAGATGTAAAAATTGCGGCCTTTTGACTGAGGCCTAATTGGAGCAATCACATCAAGATGGATTTTTTCCAATGGTTTGATAGCGGGTGTCAATAAAGCCTTGAAGGGAGATCTTGTGGTTTTGCTTTTCAAGCAACTGTCACGTTGATATTTTTTGGGCTCCCCCTTGATGAACAGGTCTTTCATTATAGTTTTGAGTTTTTAGATGGAGGAATTTCCATAAATTGTAGGTAGGTTTATGAGAAATTGAGATTCTTCTGGCATTTTCAGGGTTTTAATAGGGAAAATTGCTACCTCCCTTGGGTAAATGTTGTCCCAAAATGATGAACCATCAGGGACTACTGCTTGTTTAAGGGTGCGTTAATTGATTTTAAAGTTTCACTCCAAGAGGTATTTTGCCCATTGTGCTTGTCTGCATGTAAGGGCTTTTGGGCTCAAGAAATAATTAAGATAATTGTGATCAGATAATACCTCAAAATTTTTTATAAGACATAAAATTTATGAAAACAATTTATTCAAAAAATAAGCCATTGCAAGAACATCATCGTTATAAATCTCAAATTTAATCTCAGCCCCAAGAATTCTTAAAGACTCAAAAGCTACAGGATGAAAATGATTGAAGGAAAAATAAAAATGGGAGATAACTCCTGAAATAGCATAGTTGATTTCATTGTTTTTTACAATAGTTCAAGGAAGCTTTTTGAATTGAGAAATTATTCAAGCAGTGCTAAAAGCTTTCTTTAGAGAGTTAAAAGCCAAAGAAGATTTCTCATTAAAAACAAAATGAGTTTATTTTTGAAGTAGATTGGTATGATAAACATTCTTTTTGGAGTAATTCTCAATGAACCTTTTATAGAGATGACTAAATTGTAGGAAAAATTTTGAAGATCAAACTGAAGTGTTAAATCCTAATCTTCTCATTTGTTGTTGTTTACTTTACTCACAGATTATGAGAACAGCAGATCATATGAAATGTCTGAAGATTTTTTTGGAGATATTTATGAACCTACTGCACAATCCTAATAAGGTGTGTACCTCTTGTATTTCCTTATTTTTTATCATTCTTTCTCATGTTGTTTTCTTTCTGCCCTCATGTACCCGCGCACATTTCTCTCTCGGCTGTGGATACTCTCAATATTGCTGGATCCGCAAATACCATGAAGGGTACCAGTCAGGGGATCAGATTTCACCAACAAACCACAACAATCATCTCCTCAATCTACTACCCACAATTCAAGCATTCATCAATTGAATCCTCAACAATGGTCAAGAAGGACTTGAAGCAGCCAGTCAGGACAAAGTAAGACCAACCAAGCTCAACTTATCAATCAGTGGACTCACCATTTTGTTTTCCAGTTCTCTCAAGGCGCCTCAACAACTCATCCTTTGACACTGGCTGGATTTGTCCATTCTCTATTAAGCTACTAGTGAATAATATCAGGTTCAAACTCATCCAGCCATTGATTACTGATTATCTTCTAACTTTAGATCAACTAGTCAATACTATCCTCAACTCTCAGTTCTAGTGACTCACTTAGTAGCTGTTCACACTCTTGTTGGTTTTATTTTCATTGTTGTGTTAGCTTCTCATGTCTCTTGTTTGTCAAACTCATGATGATTTCTCTTGACTGAAATATTATCACAGCCTGGTCTTGGTCACCAATTCAACTTTTATCATGAAGTAGGTGCAGCCAGTTCAATAAGTGTTGGTTATTTTCTGGATCCATGGATAGTCCTTTTTAAAAACTACCTTACCTAGAAATTGGATTGAATGAGCACGCAATTTGCACTGGGAGGAATTTGCAAAAATTTAGTTCTTTCAAAGTTGCTGTAGCACTTCTTGAACATGCGCAATGCAATCTTTGAGATTCCTTGAGTAGACTGGTATATTTTTAAGATAAACCACAAGGTATTTCTCTACAGGATCAGAAAAAAATATTTTTAGCAAAATATTGAAAAGTAGAAGGAGTGTTGCACATGCCAAAAAATATAATCACATACTCATAACTGGCAAAAGGAATTCACATTGCCGTAAAATATTTGTGACCCTTTTAAATTCATATAAATTTATAAGCACCCCAAAATTTTAACTTTGATAAATAAATAGCTCCATGGAAGAGATTAAGAATGTTCAAAATAGTTGGTACTGGATAGGAATTCTTCTTGTTTACCTGATTCAGTTTCCTGTATTCAACACAAAGGCAAAGGCTACCATTGTTTTTGGATAAAAACAGAACTGGAAAGCCTGTATTTGAATTTCTTGGTTGAAGAAATACTTTGAATACATTTTGCACAATGTCTTAGAGTTTGAGTTTTCATTTATGTGACTTTCACTAGAGTTCAGAGTATCATTCATTGCTTCAATTTGATATTATTATTTTGAACCTTAATGAACTTAAAAAACAGGTATATTTTAACCAGGCTGTTTTCATGATTTTTATTATCATAATTTTTAATGATAGCTATCAGAATTTTTAGTATTATAATTTCACTTACCATTTCACTTAAATTGCTTATTCTAATTATAACTTATTTCTTTTATACTCAAAAACTTGTTGAGTTGAAAGTTGCTCAAAATCTCTCCATTTCCCTGCTCCTTCTCAAGCTAGACTTCCCCAACCGCCCCTGGGGAGAGCTGTCCCCTCCTCCGCATTCCTTCCTCATCTCCGCTACCATCCACTCCAAATCTTCTCCTCTCCACTCCGCATCTTCCCATCTGATCACCTCTGAGCTCTCAGGCTCTCTCACTTTCCTCGGCTCCTTGTTTCTCCAACATCCTCCATCCGCTTCTCATCAATCAAATCTCATGTCAACAATCCTTCAATCATTTCCTTAATTTGGTTCCTCTCCGTTTGACACCTCATCAAGTCAACTTTGACCCTCAAAACTCAATCCCATTACCTCAATCATCTTCATCTGTCAACCTCCGCAACAAAAACCAGCTCTTCATCAAAAATTGTCAGCTCATCATTTTGTCCTGCTGTGAGGCAACCTCTCTGTTTTGAGTCCTGTGAAATGTGTTCTAACTTCATTTTCCAGCTCCGCCGTATTCCATCATACTTCCATCCTGTTACCACCTTATCTTCCTGATTCTATTCCTCATATCTTCTTTCCTCCTCTCTTTAAGGCCCTCCTCACTCTACTCTAACTGTCACTCCTTGTGTCTTACGTATTATCTTGTCATTCCTTCAAAGTTTCTGTTGGTCTTAGTCTTGAAATTCATGATTCTAATTTTTCACAGTTTAAAGCCAAAAAGACGCTGCAACCAAAATAACCTGGAAATCATGGACTCAACTGGACTGACAGACTCAAACTCCTCTCTACTCCAAACCCTACGGGACTCCATCCCCAATCTTCATGAATCCAATTTCTCCTTGTGGCGAACCAAGTTGGCCACTATCTTCTCCCTGAAAGGAATTCCCCAATGGCTCAACAACAAGTGCAACAAAGAACGTCCCCCTGAAGTGAATCTGGAGATCTCCGGTTACATCTTTGAAAAACTGGACAATTGGACCTACATTAATTGTGTCAAGGATACAGACCCCCTTAATTTAATTGCTCTCTGGAAGTCAATTAACAAGTTTTATTCCTCCACCCAGACCGCAAACATATCCCGGATCTTCTTCAACTTTCTCAACCTTGATTTTGATCCCAAAAATGTAGAAAAATTCATCATGGATGTGCAATCCTGTCTACTTCAAATCTCCGAAATTGGAATAATGATGGACAAAGATATAGTTTCCTACTTGATTCAGTATGAATTACCTCCACAGCTGTAACACTTAAAGACAACCATAACTCATTCTCTTGGAGAAGCAAAAATCAACAGTGATTTAGTTCTCAGACCTATAAACCAGATGAAAAAAGAAGTAGCATTTGGAACTTACACTTTGGCTCTTCTAGCAAACCAAGAATTACTTCAATGCAAGCCCAACTGGCACAATCCCCAGGCCTATCATCCAAAGAACAACTGATTTTCCCTGTACTCTCACTTACAACCCAACTACAATGCATGAGGCAACAATTCCCCTTCTAAAATCCAATTGCAATCCACCTCCAATCCCAAAGATTCCTGGAATCTAGCGTATACCTTTGCAACTGCCAACTTCCATTGTATTGACCCTGTTTCCCTTCTCCTTGATTCAGGTGCCTCTAACATTTTCAACAACCCCAATCACTTCAACTGGCTCAAGGACAACAATACCAAGGTCAATACTGGGAAGACCAATGCCTCCATCATGTCCCAAGGAACCGGAGATGCAACCATTCACACCAAAACTGCATCACCCACCCTCACCAACTCACTTTTGGTACCCAACCTGGCAGTCAACCTAATTGTCATAACCACAGTTTGACTAAGTCTCCTCAGCCTCACTCAGCCCACAGCCAACCTCAGTCCAGCTCACTCACACTCTACTTCTGAATATCCTGAAGTATCCCCCTGCATATCCTGCAGCCTTTAGGTAATCTCCCAGGCATACCCTCTACCTCTCTATGGCTTGGTGCATCCTCATCTCTCCTTCAACTCTATCCAGCATGAGAAGTACATACAGTAAACCCATAGTACATACTCCTGGCTGGACAACTCATACTCCAGTTCAGTACATGACCTTCTTGGAGAGGCCCATTACTCAACTTGTCAATCTGCAACCTCCAACCCAATCGGTCCACATGTAATGCCATGGGCCTCCCGGCCCAGCACCAGTCATCCAATCCTCAAGGCCTCCTCTCAGCTCTCACATATACTGGCCTCTCTTCTCCTCTTGGACTAATTCCTCCAAGGAATTTGTATACTACTTCTTATTGGTTAGTCCCTCATCCAATAGGTGTCATCTCAGCACAAGAAAACCAACCAGCCTACCTTACTCATCTCACCTATCCCTCTGGTGTTACTCTTACAGGATTGCCTCATCACAATCCTTCAGAGCCTTACTCCTGGACTCTTCTCCTCATCATTGTCCTTACTCTACATCTCTTTTCATATGCAATCAATCTCTTTATCTCTATCCTGAGTTCTGTGAGCAGTAGTGCCCGTGCCTTCAGCCCCTTGCACGCCAGGGGCAGTTGTGACACTAATCTCGCTTGGCCAACTCATTCAGAAGTGATGCTCACTCACTCAACTGGGTACCAAAGGCTTCAGTGTGTTCTTTGAAGGAAATTTAATCATCTCAGGCAAAATCTATGACAATCTCCTCCACATTAAAGAATCAACACCAAACCCTTCCAACTGTCACACCTTCCTCTCCATTTCCGCCATTCACAAACGCTTTGGCCATGTTCATCGCAAACAAGCAAAGCTCCTTTCTGCCTCCTTTCCGAACCTGAAATGGGACAATGACGCTTGCACCTCTTGCGCTTAAGGAAAAATCCATTGCTTACATTCAAAAAGCCACATTCCTCCATGCTCTTGTTCATTTGAACTTATCCACGCCAATGTCTGCGGTCCTATCAATCCTATCTCTAAATCTGGTTGTTGATACTTCTTGCTCCTCACCAAAAATTTCTCCAAGTAAAAGACCTGCATCACCATTAAACTCAAGTTGGACATAACCAAGGAGATTATGAATTTCATAAAACTGCACTCAAATTGCTTCAACAGAACGCTTAAAATATTTCACTCCAACAACGGTGGTGAATTTGTTAATTCCCGTCTTTCATGCTTTCTCAAAGACAACGGCGTCCTTCACACCACCTCTGAACCCTTCAATCCTCAACACAATCCGCTGGCCAAGCGGGGAAATATATCTCTTGTCGAGGTGGCCAGAACTTCAATGATCAAAATGTCCATTCCTCTTGTTCTGTGGGATGAAATCAAGGTCAGCATGTGCAAGATCCTCAATTCCATACCCTCCGTTAACCTCCAGGTATCCCCATTTGAACTATGGCACAACAAAATTCTAAAGCTAAAACTATTCCAAACTCTTTGATAAAAGGCCATTGTCCTCAAATATAATTCAAAGTTCTCCAAATTTGAAGAAAAGGGCTTCAAGGGGATCCTAGTGGGATTTGATCTCACTTTAAACTCCTACCAAATATTCTTTCCCAAACAGGGATCCATTGTCTGTAGCAAACATGTTAAAATTTTTGAAAATATAAAATTTAACAATACTTCCTCCTCCTCTGCCAATTCCCCCTTTGATTCTCTTCTCCATTATCCTTTAACTGATCTTCTCACCTCCCCCCCTCCAAAAATCCATCACTCCCTAACCCTACATCTCAGAATTCCCTCTTGTCCACCCCTGATTTTTCCTCCTCCATTTCACCAACTCCCATTCCTCAACCGTCTAAGAACAATTCTAGCCCTGAATATGACTTCAATGTATCCAATGTCGAGCAGGTCTCCAACATCCTGGTACCTGAAAATACATACAACTTACGCAATTTCTCAAGAATTTAACAACCCCAGCGCTTTAGATTCCTCATGAAATACATCCCTAGATGCTACAGAGACATAGAGAAGAGCTCTGATTGAGTCAGATGGTTAGATTCTATGAAGTTCAAATTAGACATCATAGATCTGCTCAAGGTCTGGGAAAGATTTCACATCCTACCAGATGGAAAGAAAGCTCTGTCCACTGTCTGGGTCTATTTACTGAAGGAACAACCCAATGGCTCCCACTCTCTCTTCAAATCAAGACTATGCGTCCAAGGCTTTAAGCAAATGCAATTCTGCAATTATGGAGAAACTTCTGCTCCTACCGGCTCAATTGTCACCCTTTGCGCTCTCTTGATCTACGCCTTTCATCATTCCCTCAAAATATGCCAAATGGATATCAAATCCGCTTTCTTGCACGCCCCACTCAGCAAGGATGTCTACATTAAGCGCCCTGACGGATATTCCTCACCCTTTCCTTATTTCAAGATTAACAACGCTCTATAAAGCCCAAAGCAGGCCCCCAAAAGCTGTTTTGATACACTGTGGGCATGGATAATATCCAAAGGCTTCAAAACTTCAAGCGCAGACCCCTGCCTCTACATCAGCAATAACAACTCCATCTTTGTCTTTGTCTACATTGACAACCTGACTTTAATTGGAAAGTCAGAAAAATTCTGTGATTGACTTGAATCTCAGTTCTCCAGCACCCATCAAGGCCCCCTCCACAAGATCCTCTGAAATAAGCTTGTCAATACTGACCATGGCCCGGGTATTCTGCAGCCAAAACACATTGATTACGCCCTAAAAGAATGGGGTTTGCTTGAATCCAAACCAATCAGAACTCCCATGACTCCTAACTCTCATCTCACTCTAGCATCCAACAAAGAACATCAGAAATTTCTCAAACTCAATATCAATTTTCAGTTGTCCTCAGGCTTCCTCAAATTTATAGCCAGCAGAAATCATCCTGACCTGTCTTATGCAGTATCTAACATCTCTTGACACAACAATAAACCTGTTCTTCAGCACTGGCTGGGGGCCAAGCACGCTTGGCAATATCTCAAGCACACCAAAAACCTGGCCCTTAGGCTCAAGTCAACTAGCTTCAAATATGAAATCAAATGCTTCAGCGACTCCAACGGCGGCAACAATACTGAAACCCAAAGAAGTCACATGGGATTCATCATCCTCTTGTATGTCTGCCCGCTGTTGTGGAACAGCAAGCTTCAATCATTCCTATTGCTTTCCTCCACTGAAGGTGAGCTGAAAGAGTTGTTGTCAGTCACCCAAGAGAAGCTATGGCTCAAAAATCTTCTTCACCACCAAAATCCTCACATCCAGCTGTCTCACTGCTTCAACATTGACAACAAGGCATTCAATGACTTGGTCAATTTTCAATCTCACCACAGTGATTTGAAACGGGTAGATACGCAGATTAAGTGGCTGAGAGAAAATCAAGAGGCCAAAAACGTAATCACCAACCACATTCCATCCCATGAAATGCTTGCCAATACAGTAACCAAGACAGCAATCAGAACCTCAGTCCTAAATATCACCTCTTTTGTCCTAGCACCTCACAACTGAAAAGGGCAGTGTGTTGAGTTGACAGCTTCTGAAAATCTCTCCGTTTCCCTGCTCCTGCTCAAGCTAGAAATCCCCGACTGCCCATGGGAAGAGCTGTTCCCTCGTCTCCATCCCTTCCTCATCTCCGCCACCATCCGCTCCAAATCTTCTCCTCTCCACTCCTCATCTTCCCATCTGATCACCTCTGAACTCTTTGGCTCTCTCACTTTCCCCCGCTCCTTGTTTCTCCAACACCCTCCATCCACTTCTAATCAATCAACTCTCACGTCAACAATCTTTCCGTTGTTTCCTCAATCCTTTTCATCTCTGTTTGACACCTTGTTGAGCCACCTTTGACCCTCAAAACTCAATCCCATTACCTCAATCATCTTCATCTGTCAACCTCCGCAACAAAAACCAGCTCTTCATCAAAAATTGTCAGCTCATCATTTTGTCCTGCTGTGAGGCAACCTCTCTGTTTTGAGTCCTGTGAAATGTGTCCTAACTTCATTGACCAGCTCCTCCGTATTCCATCATACTTCCATCCTCTTCCCACCTTATCTTCCTGATTCTATTCCTCATATCTTCTGTCCTCCTCTCAGTAAGGCCCTCCTCACTCTACTCTAACTGTAACTCATTGTGTCTTACGTATTATCTTGTCATTACTTCAAAGTTTCTGTTGGTCTTGGTCTTGAAATTCATGATTTTAAGTTTTCACCACTTTTCACCCTTTTTTTGTACTTAGTCTATATAAACATGGCGCTCACAAGTGGAATTCATCATCTGTTCAGTTATCATATTAACAAGAGTTCCCTTTTCCTTGTTTACCCAGGGCCATTGAGCTTGACATAAAAAGCTCCTTTTCACTCATTTATTTATCCTCTTATACAATTTTAGCTTCATCTCTTTTCATCTTTTACACAATGTATTCTTGAAGCCTGGTTTATTCCTGTTATGAGAGAGAGTAAAATGGTCTGGATGCCAGATTTGTGCCATTGATTTCAATATTTTAATTTTTTGAACAAAAAGGAGGTATTTTATCTTACTTGAAAGCTGAAAAGACATAAGAAAATTCATCATAAACCAAATTTCACAACTCTAAAATGATTTCTAAATGTTCAATATTGTAATGATATTTGAGAACAGAGTTTGAAGTATAAGCCTGCTGTAAGAGGATCAGGGAGCTCAAAATTTATCTTTTTGTAAGCGCCTCCTTTTTACAAAAATTTGAAAGTTTGGTAAGTAAACAATGACTCTTAAATCTGAAGTGGTAACTTGGGAATGGAATTCAGGATATTGCAAATCTCCCGGCAGAAAATTTTCAACCAACTCAAAAACATTCTCAGGTAGGATTTTGAATTCCTGGTTGATGGACTGGATATTTTATCAGGGGTGCAAGGCTTGCAGGTTAAATATTACTCCTTCTTCCAAATTCAAATCTGGATTAAAATAAACTAGAAATTCATGGCCTAGAATGGTGTCATGCATCACGGGGATATCCAAAAAAAATAAATCCAATTAAAATCTGCGGAAACTAGAAAATGAAAGTCCATTTTTTTTATGGGTAACCCAATGAGAAATATAAGAAGCACTACTTTCTAAAAAGACAGCAAATGTTTCTATCTTGTAACATGTAGAGTCTTATGGACGGGCAAAATTCTGATGTGTAAAAGAAAAATTAGCCCTGGAGTCAATGAGTACATGGTAAGGCATTCTTTCAGAATTAAAAAGAATAAATCTTGAACTTGTAGCTTTAGCAGTTTCAAAAGTTCAAAGATTAACTCAAGAATGTTTACATAATATTTAGTCTTCCTTGCAATTATCAGGAAAACTACAAGCTGTTTTTTTTTTGGAAACTTAGCTGCTTCAGGTGCTAGTGGCTTTGCACAAATATTCACATCCTTATTTCCTCCACAATAGATACAAAACATTTCATTCTCCCTCCTCTCCTCTTCCTTTTTCTGGAGCAACATGTTTTCTTTTTCCATGAAGCTTGGAGTTTTGGCAACAGGTTTCCCCCTATGGTTGGAGTTTGAATTTGGATTTTTTTGGAGTCCTTTGGGTTTTTAAGAATTTTCTTCGAAGAGTTGTCTGACTTTAGGGCCAAGGCTGATGATCCATTGTTTTATTTAAAAGAGAAGTTCTTTTTTTGATAGCCATTATCAAGCTTGATAACCAAATCAATAAACTGCTGAAGGAAGGATTTTAAACAAACCCCAACTGAAAGCTGTTTTATTACGCATGCGTGTAAACATTTTTGAAATAAAATAAAGGTGCAAAATTTTTCCATTGGAAATAATATTTCAAGTTTTGAAATTGAGAAATATAACTAGAAGCCCTATTGTTCTCCTTCATCACTAAGCTGTTAATTTTGTATTTGGCACTTTGAAATGTTTTGGGGCCACCAAACAGGGTGAAGAGTTGTTTCTAAAAATTATCCTAATTGTTTAGAATACAAGTGTTGTCAGCCTCCTGGATGCCAAGACCCTTGCCATCCTTTAGCTACAAGAGGTGATAGAGTAAATAATAAATATATTACTTAATAAATTCAGCAAAAATCCATAAAATATTTGGATTAAGCTTATTGCAAGGTTAAGTGGTTTGGTTATTGTTTATTGTTTTAAATCAATATGAATAAATTGATTATTAAATATTTTTATAGAGGGGCCACAATTATATTGGGGATCTTTAACACCTCTCTTCAGGGATTTCAGTAAGAAAACACATAGTCCTTGTTATTTTGGGCTCTTTAGTTTAAAGAATATTTTACCCAAAGATAATATGTATATAAAATACACAGTGGAGTGGTAGGGCCTTGTAGCCAAGCTACCACGACAGAGAAAGGATAATAAGACTTCCTGGTATATTATGAAATCCTTTGGGCATCTGTTTGAGACGTTTACTGATGGGTTAAACCTGTATACTGGGGTTATAAGGTTTTTCAGCAGTTTTAATTGATAAAAAGATTTTGAGGATGGATATTTACTGATCAGACATTGCCATAAATCACTTACTTATCTCTTATAAGTACTTGATTACCTTGGCACGGTGTCTGGATATGAATATAACTGGGTCTCTCCCCATAAATATCCTCAAAATAGCTCTTTATTTATAGCTTTTGGAGTCCCAATATTTTCCTTCTGAGGGTTGTAGGTGCTCAAAGGGACGGACACTAAGGCTAGAAGGGTAACCAGGGGTAGCCTGTCGTGTGTTCTTGGTGCTATAGCACGGGTAGCATCTAATTCCACAGGGTATGGGAATTATTCCACTTTATAATAGACATTAGGACGTGTGAATAACACTAATCTGTCCGATTTATGTATTATTTAATTAATTATCCTTAGTAAATGTTCCCAGTAATTTAATAATTATATAAAAAGACATTTCTGCGGACATCTTGATTTCAGGTAAGTTCTCATTATGTATTATATAAATGGAGTAAAATTCATAATATTGATTTTACTCCTTATTTTTGAGTTCCAGTTGATTTACTAAGATAATTACTTAAAAAAATAATTCATGTGCATTCATGTAATATTTTTACATCATTAGTTTCCTTAGTATGTCAAAAAGATATTGATGTCTAGAAATTCTCATAAAAGTATATTAAAGTATTTCAATATATTTTTAGAAGTTTTCATTGTCTTATTTTCAACATTCTTGGTACTTTGAATTATATTAAATAAAAAATACGTATAAGGATTATTTATGTATTTTTATATGATATTTAGAGCGTATCAAAGTTAGCAAACCCGCCATTAGAAACCCGCCATTTGTTTTGACAAAACCCGCAATTTTTAATGGCGGGTTTCTGAAATACACATACCCCCTAACTGGTGTATTTCAAAATGGCGTTTTTCATGAAAATGGCGGATTTCAATCATCAAACATGCCATTAAACCCGCCATTTATGCATCATCATCCATCCACCATCCATCACATCAAAAACACCCATCCACATCAGCAAATCCATACCGGTCCCATCTCCATCGCATCACACACATCTCTATTGTTTTTCACATACCTTCACATACCCATCTTCACACAAATCCCATCATCATCTCATCACCCAACATCACTCGCCACCTTTCTCAACATGTCCAATCAAACATCCCGCCAGCAAGTTGAAAACGCAAAAAAGCTGACTGAACTTTTGCTACTGTTTGACTCCCATTCAGACTCTGATTCAGACTCCAATTTGGAATCAACTTGTTTAGCTTTGAATTCTCTGTTGGCAAAGCAATACATGGTTCCAAGAATACACACTCTCCATAACCCTATGTATGAAAGGCAAATGCTTGATCTCATCCCTGACTTAAGCTTCCAGCAACTGTTCCGAACTTTGTTGCCTTCTTTCATGAAACTTTTGGCAATGATTGAAGACCACCACATCTTCCAGAACAATTCTTGAAATCCTCAACGCGATCCAGCCATCCAACTTGCCGTTGCTCTTTGTAGATTGGGGTAAAATTGAAATGGAGCAGCAATCCATGGATTGGAAAATCTATTCTCAGTCAGTTACGGAAGCATTGACTTATACACCAAAAGAGTCATGATTGCTATCCTATCTTTCCATTGCTTGGTCCTTTCATGGCCAACCAAAGAAGAACGCAAGGAGATATCTCAAGTAATGGAGACAGAAGGCTTTCCTGGTTGCATTGGTTTTGTTGATGGAACCACCATCCCCTTGAGTCAAAAACCCAACCTAGATGGCAACCACTATTTTGATTGTAAAAAAAGGCAATTGATTCATTTCTTTTCCAATCGCTATGATAAAAATTTGGATCATACACTGACCAAATATGTTCCATCTCTTTTTTTAGATACTCCGTGGCCCCCCCTCGCTCGCAGCAAGCCCGCGGCCATCTCCCACGGCCATCCCCCCTCGCTCGCATCTGTGGGGGGCGGTTCCCCCTCGCTCGCAGCAAGCCCGCGGCCATCTCTGTTGGCCATTCTTGCATCTGTGGGGGGCCGTTCCCCCTCGCTCGCAGCGAGCCCGGTGGGGGGCCATTCCCCCTTGCTGGCAGCGAGCCCGGTGGGGGGCCGTTCCCCCTTGCTGGCAGCGAGCCCGGTGGGGGGCGGTTCACCTCTTGCTTGCAGCAAGCCCGCCGCCATTTCCCATGGCCATCCCCCCTTGCTCGCATCTGTGGGGGGCGGTTCCCCCTTGCTCAAAGCGAGCCCGCCAACATCTCCGTCAGCCATGCTTGCATCTGTGGGGGGCGGTTCCCCCTTGCTTGCAGCAAGCCCGGTGGGGGGCGGTTCCCCCCTCGCTTGCAGCAAGCCCGCCGCCATCTCACACAGCCATCCCCCCTGGCTCTGCTCAAATACAAAGAGGCTGGAATTTTAATATAAGGTTTGGAAACAAACAAAAATTGTGCAACAATAGACCTTTTGCTGTATTCAAATCTTTAGGAAATTCTCCTTCTAGCCTGTCAGCCAAATGGAATTTTATGAAAAATTACTGAAAATCTTAGTTATTAATATTTATTAAGATTAAAAATTAAGATTTTTGAAACAAGACCAATTGACTAGACCAATCCTAGACCACTCAGACTTGGTCTTGAATCCGTACCAGTTCACCCACCCAGAACTCAATAGGAAGCCTAAGGATTGGAATCCAACTTGCTCTTGAAATTGACCTGTTTCAATTGTTCAACCTCCAGCTCAGACTAGCCCTCTTGGCTCAAGCCCGACCAAATTGAAAACTGGCTTTTTGGTACTCGATCTCCATCCTTCTTTGACAACCTGTCCTTCTTCCAATCCACTCCATCAGCATTCGTTCAATCCTTCAATCTGTTGATCTCCTCCGCTCGGTCTCACCCATCATTCACGGTCACCATGCCGCCCCAAACGTTTGATGTTGTTGACACGTTTGGGATTTCATCAGTCTTCCATTGTGCTCCTCATCCATCCATCTGAACTTTACGGATCAACGACGATCCTCAGGATACGCAAGTTTGTACTATGCCTGCGTGCGTGACTGAGTGAGTATAATCGTTCGTGATTGACAAAGACCTAGTTTTTAACCTCAATTGTCGAACAAGCTTGGGATCATCATCAAAACATGCACCAGTTTCAGTTCCCGGGCCACGAGCATCATGATCCATTGCCAAAAGGCTCTTCAATTTGACTTGGTTTCTTCATCCAACCGTTTTAGATTTCACCCCCCCCCTCCCCCCATTTTCATTCTTATGTCCATCCTTTTCTTGTTCTCTCTCTCTCTCTCTCTCTCTCTCTCTCTCTCTCTCTCTTTCTCTCTCTCTTGTTTCTTTTTATTTTTGTTTGCTGGCCGTTCATCATGAGGAGTTTTTTTTTGTTGTTGCCGACTGTCTCTCTCTCCGGGCTTAGCGTGTAAGATTTCAAAGAGCTTATCATGTACAACTCCTTTTTTTTTCGATGACATACTCTGCTAGGGATTTTTTTCTTTTTTTCTTTTTTTTTTTTTTAGAATTATCCCTCCTCCAAAGTTTCTTCATGTTCAAATTCATTCAATAGATTCTTGACAAGAGAGAGATTTCCTTCCTTTTTTTTTTAAAAAAAAAAAAAAAAAAAAAAAAAAAAAAAAAAAAAACAGAAGAACAACAACCATCCCACTCTTGATTTGAGACAAGTTTGATCATCATCATTACCACGGTAGAGAGGTCTATCGATATCTTGCCTTTCAGGTATCTACGTCCGAGTGAGTCAAAAAAAAAGGAAGGAACAAGGAGGTGTTGTCGAGGATGATAGACCCAGTCCGGGTTGCCATCCAGCCTGTCGGGGAAGCTTGAGCAGAGCGTGACAATGGACGAAACAGGTTGAGAAGAACCCCCCCCTGATCAATTTGTCCGTGCCGACAAATGTCCATCAATCCTCAGGCTTGGGTGCCGGTTGGGCGAGGCGCACCGGCGAAGCACAGGTCTGAGCTTAACCCCCCCCCCCCTCCCCGAAACAAGCTTGGGGAGCTGGATCGTCGGGGGTTGGAGCTCACTTGAGATGGGGCTTGGCAAGTGGCAAACGAGTGGGATCGGGGTTGATGTGAAAGACAGAAAGATAGATTTAGTATTATTATTACTTTTTTATTTTATTTTTTATTTTTATAAGGGGGGGGTTGCGATGGCTTGTGCCGGTTGTCATTGTGAACCAGCCTGATACAGAACATCAGCACCAAAAAATCATACTGTCAGCCAAATGGAATTTAATGAAAAATTACTGAAAATCTTAGTTATTAATATTTATTAAGATTAAAGAGTAAGATTTTTGAAACATTTAAAGTCCCGCAAAACTTTCATTGGGACTAGGATGACAAGCCAAATGAATGACCATCAATTAAACTCACCACATACCCACCATTATAAAGGTGGATGCAAGATTTCTCCAAAAATCATGGAAGCCCCCCATAATCACAGCCCAAGAAATAAAATAAGCAAAAATGATAGTCATCTGTGGTAGGAATAGATTTCAGCTTGACTCACCCCCAAAGACAACTAACTTTTACTCAACAAAAGGGAGTGGTTTCACAATGGATCTATTATGGGAAAAAGTTTCAGTGCACAGAAAGATAGGTACTTTCACACTCAGAAATAGTAACTACAAGTTCAATCACCAATCCTTTACCAGGGATATCTTTTTTGAAATTAAACCAAAAAAACAATTCTACTCTATTTATATCTGGAAAAAAGCAAAAGGTGACATCCCTCAAAAATTTTTCAACACCCACCTGGAGGAAAATTTATCAAACCAGCCTTTGAAAATTCCACCAAACTCTGAAACAAAAATTTGAGAGAATTCTAGTAAACTGCTGCTGGCTTCATTATTTAAATAACCTTTTTTTTTCAAAAACGCGGTTAGCCATGGTTTCATTGCCCAATGCGTCAGCCCCAGATTCCAAGTACTTCCTAGACAGTTACATATCATTTGAGATTTATGGGCTGTCAAAGTTATTGGCAGTCCGATTTTGAGTTTAGCAACTTTTTTCATGTTTTTTCCTTAAAACAATTTGAAATGGTAGTAATTTGAAGATCAAATGTGTTCATTAAAAAGAATGCTCTCAAACGTTGTTTTAGTAAAAAATAGTTTGTTTTTCTTTCATCCATGCAAATATATTTACAAGCCCAGCATTTGAGTAATCTGCTGTATTTCTTCTACCAATCTACCACTGCCAATGCAAGCCAAAGCTACTGATACCTTATCCTTTTTTTTTGTTTTCCCGTTGTTCCCTCTCCTTTTCCAGTTGCACTTGCTGCCGATCCTTTTCCTTTTCCTCTTTTTGAAACTCTAGCTCAGCTTGTTTCAACCTCCACTCAGCATCCAATTTTTGTTGATTAGCCAAAGTCTTGGCTTGCTGCTTTTGACCATCCATGGCCAGTTGGCGATCCCACTTTTGCTTTTCAAACTAAAGTTTATCTGATTCAATTTGTGATTTCACTGTTTTTTGGAGGGGAATGGCAATGATCATGATTTTGAAAGAAAAGATATTGAATCAATCAACTTACATGAATCTTGCTTCTCCATGATTTCTTCAAAGCTTAAAAAACTGGAAGTGTTTCTCCTCTTTTGATGACTTTTGGGTTTGACATTGATGGAATTGGAGGCCTTTTGCTTACCCTTGGCAGAGGAGGTTTGAGTCTGAAAGTCCTCACTAGTATTTGAAGGCAATGTGGGAGGCCCCATTGGCTTGAGTTTTCGGCCAAACAAAAATGGATCAGCCTGTTTTTTTACAATGTAAATCAGTCAGGAGCAACCAGACAGAATTGAAAACAATTTAGTTCCTTACTTGAGCTGATGTTGATGGCAACGGTGATCCAGGAATAACATCCTCCTCATTGGGCAAGTTCTCCAGTTGTTCTGCCCCAGGAAGAGAGCAATCAAAAGAAGGAAGTGAGGGTTCCAAGGTCGGGATTGACTGATCAATCAATACCAAAGTAGAAGTGATTGGAGCCAATTGTGTTTGAATATCCTCCTTGTCATCAGATGGGGGCCACTCCAAGGCCAAGGTTTCATCAAGGTCCCCGTTGGTAGGCTGAGAATCCCCAGCCAAGTCCTTGGCATCAACGGAATCGGATTTTTGGGCATCAAAAGCAGCTAGGGGGGTGATGTTGGCCTCCTTTCCAAAGATTTCATCCATTCGAATATAAAAAGGACAAATGGAGTTCAACTTATCAACCACCAATTTGATTCCTTTGGCTTTGTCCAAGTCGGTGATACCAAAGCCAGTGGAGATAGACATGGAGTGGGCCTTTTTGTACTTGGCTCAATAGTTTTTGAACCGCTCCCTCATCTGTTTGGATGACAGATCCAGCCTACCTTTTTTTTTGTTCTTGAGTTCATTGGCCATCAGGAGATAACCATTGACCTTAGAGGATTGAGGTCAGCCAACACGTGTTTTGTTGTTGGATCCAAAGCAGGCATTGTAGTTGGAGGGAATTTTCAGCCAGTTTACCAGGATGATGTGATCAGCTCTCTTGAGCTGACTTGAGCCCTTGGAAGCTGATGGGGGAGGATTGTTTGTTGTTGACTTCCTTGGAAATGTTCTCTTGGGTGTGTTGGACTTGTGGGGGGAGGTTTGCTGAGGGGCCATTTGAAAGAGTTTGGGCTACGCAAGTGATAGGAGTGTTGAAGTTTTGAGAGCGATAAAGTGGATGAGAGTGATCAAATGATGAGAGCGGTTAAGTGATGAGAGTGATGAAGTTTTGAGAGCGATGAAGTCGATGAGAGTGATCAAGTGATGAGAGCGATAAAGTGATGAGAGTGGTCAATCAATTTTATGATGAGGGTGGGGGTAAAAAATTTTCCGATGAGGTCGGAATTAGAAGGAGGTGGGAAGACAGGGGTGTATGACGCGGACAGGTGGTGGAAGCATTTAAATACTTTATTTGAAAAAACCCACTTATTTCAGGTTAACTTTGACACGTCTGATCTGAAATAAGTGGGTTTTTTTATTTTTAATGGCGGGTTTGAAATGGCGGATTTGGGTTGAAACCCGCCATTATAAAATGGCGGGTTTGGTTAACTTTGATACCCCCTATTATGTATTTTTAGACTGTCTACTATCCATGGGAACATTTATTACATATGTAGAAAGTTCCCGTGTAGGTTGTAGCATGTTTACGCGGTACGTGAGCCTCTCAGGCCGCCTGTCACTCTGTCAACCCGTAGACCCGCGGCTGCGTACTTGTCAGAGGCCCGGGGCTGCGTACACAACCTTGACAGAGTGACAAGGCTGTATCTCAGCCGCGCGCGGATGCATTGGCTGCCGCGGCTGCGTGCGGGAATTGTGACAAAACACATTTCTGCCCGTAACTCCTAAAATATACACAACACCTAAATCCTAATCCTTCTTAGTTTAATTGTATTATTATTATTTTTATGTTATTTTTGTTACTTTCGCAGCTTGCTCTGCAATAGTAGCAAGCTGACAAGTGTGGCTAGTATTGGACAATAGCTCAATATATGGCTTGAACAAATAAAATGATCTACCTCCCAGGAAGGAATATTCATACATGACTGTCACACCGTGGTATGTGAAACCATAATAACTGCAAAATGGACTTTCTTCATCCAGTCTCATAGATGTTTGGTTAGGCCTTGCCTCTCAGTTGGTTTGCAGTTTTTCAGGGTATCACATTGGACTGGATAACCCTCTTGCAGGTTGAATTTGCCATCAGGAAAATTTCACTGCAAGGATTTTTCTGTGTTAATCTTTGGTTTTTATGGCTTTCAGCAGAAATGCTCCCAAGTACTTGTGGCTCCTTATGGAATTCAGTAGTGTGTCTGAATACGGCTCCATGGTTGATGTTTCATGGGTTGGTACCACCCGCCATACACACTTTGGGACAAAGTGCCCTAATACTCAGGAGTACTGTCACATGGTGGTACGTGACACCATACTAACTGCAAATTGGACTGGTATTCATTCAGTCTCATAGCCTTTTAGATAGGCCTTGCCTCTCAGTTTGCTTGCAGTTGTTCAAGTTATGAAAATTAACTTTTTTATTTCATAGGGAAGTTGTTGGTATTTTTGGAGAATATGAGTTTACAGGACTGCAAGTAGCATCTAAGATTATTGGAATGCTCACCTTTAAAGTGATCAGGCTGCTTCATGCCTTGAGTGCAAAAGCTTGGGCCACTTGTGCTAGGTTTCCAGGCACTATGTTTAGGAGCCACGATCAGAGGAGATAAAAGGGTTTTGGCCTCCAAATTGGAGAATTATTGTAGAATCTTGATCTACTGCATTCAAGATTTCATCAGAAGAAGCTTTTTGATCTTCAATATGTTTGAGAGGATAAGAAAAGGATTTGGAAGGTTTCCAATGAGCAATGTAATTATTGAGAGGTTCAACCAAAGTAGATTTGGAAGAAGGAGCACATCTAAGGGTTATTGGGCCCATGAATCACTGGATCTCCCTACCCTATTGATATCATCATTCTAAGGGGTGAGGGAAGCATTCCCATTTGAGAAATTATGTGAAATTTGAAAAGAAGAATATGATAGGACACAAACTAATTATATTTTGGTTGAGTTAGTTGATTTATTGTTACAAAACCACAACACATACTATAGGTAAATATTAGATTATTGTGAGTTCAAATGTGGAATGCTGATTTTGAGGGAAGGGGAAGTATAGCAAAGCCAACTGCAATTTTCAAAAAAAAAATTTTTGAGTCTTAAAAACCAGTGAGAGGAATGTATTTTTCCAATAGAGGGAACCTAAGGCAAGTCCAGTGTGATAAGTTGAACTCATCAAAAGAAGAAACAAGCTACAAAATTAACTAACTGGGAAAAAAATCTTCAGGAAAACTTCATGATCCTTATAAAGTAAGCAGAGGTAAATAGACATAACCTGATGGAAAGTTGCCTACAGCTAGGGAGTGATGATACTAAAAATGACAGGGAAAGAATGGTGAAATTGAATAAAAAGTTTTGCTTTTTCAAGGTTGTATTTTAAGTGCAAACAATAGAAAATGGAATCACAGAAATTTAATTGGATTAATGAACAATGTGCAAGGAAAAATAATGCAAGTGAATGGATATACTTATGCATGTTAAGCTGAGACAAAGTTTTGACTGTATTTCAAAATAAGACCAATGGTCTGAAAGAGCCACAGGGTTATTTTTAGATTTTAAAGAAAACAAAAAAGCAGATAAAGAGACCCTTACCCGGGATCCCTTTTGACTTAAGACTACGGACCAAGAAATGAAAAGTAAAATTGAAAGGAGCGGTGGAGACAAGAGCAGAAGCTGTGAAAGTGGAATAGAAATTAAATTAGAACAAGGAAATGATAGCGATGGTGAGTGTGATTCTCACATCTGATCAAATTGGAGTTTTCAGTGGATCTTGTGATCTTGACGCGAGGACAGGGAGGTGTTTGAGTCGAGTTGAAGATCGAGCGTGGGAGAAATCAAGGAGAGAAAGCAAGAGAAGGTCAAGTGATTCGAGGAAGCTGATTTACCAAGAGGGAGATGACGAGACAAAAGTGGTTGGCAATAGGAGAGGAGGGGATAGTTGAGTGAGGGATGTTGGAAGGTTGAGTAGGAGTGCGGGAAGAGGAATGGAAGAAAGGATGATAGGAGGAAGGATGGTAGGAGCGACAGCGTGAATCAAAATAGATGAGCGGGGAGAATGAAGCGGGAATATGGACGAGATGGAGATGAGGATGAGGGTGGAGATGAGAGAGGATGAGGGTGGAGATGAGAATGGATGAGGGTGGAGATGAGAATGAGGAGATGAGGGTTATCAAAGGATCCAATCAAAGAGGAGTGTGCATCAGGCAGGGGGCAGGTCGTGAGAATGGCAAGGCTTCATATTTGGAGATTTTGCACCGGTGGTGCGGCCGGGCTGAGAGAAGGTCTGAGAGAAGGGTGGAGCAAGACAGCATGACAATGCAGGGTGTGGAAATAGTCCTCAAGTGGAAGTTTCAACTGATATGGCTTTATATAAAACATGAAAGTCAATATGAATAGCATGATCAAGAATCAGATAGCTCATTCCAAAGATGGAAAAAGCAAGTTTGATTGGTTGGTTGACTAATCAATGGGTGTAACTTCAAGGATTGTAGGGATAGACTGTGTTAGCTTGCCACTATTTCAGAGCTAGCTGACAAAGCACCAGAAATAAAAAAATAATTCAAAGTAATAAAAACTAATGAAATAGTGGGAATATCCAAAATATCATTCAAGATTTTGATTCCCCACCCAATTATAGGTAGGGTCACTGGCCTATGCTACCTTCCAATCACTACTCCTCACCTATCTTCTTTAATATATTAATTTAATTGGAGCCAACTCATCCAATTATAGGTAGGGTCACTGGCCTATGCTACCTTCCAATCACTACTCCTTACCTATCTTTTTTAAAATATTAATTTAATTGGAGCCAACTGCGACGCCAGAAAACATCTTTCCACTCCTCCCATTTCACATGAAATGTCAGTTATAGGTTTCATGGCTAAAAATTTGTCATAATTAGAGAATTCTGTATATTTTGGAGATTATTGAAAAAAAGCATTTTTTTCAACATTCTCTCACGCAGCCACAACCACTAAGCACTTGCGCAATAGATGCCAGAGAGAAGGCTTTCAAGCGGGTGCGCAGCCCCAGGAAGGTAAGCAGAACCCAGCCATGGGAAGATTCAAAGCAACAGGCCTGAAAGCCACCAAAAAATGATAAGAAGCTGCTTTCAAGGTACCTGATGGTCATGATATAAACCACATGAAGACATTCAGCCTATTTAAATAATATCTAAGCTGATAAAATAAGTTTAAAAAGTTAATTAAATAATTTAAAAATGCATAAAAAGACAAAATAACATATTTAAGTAAAAATATTTAAACAAATAAATAAAAGCATCTAAAAGGACTATAATAAAATTTGGAGGCCTGTGCGGATCACTTGACGTGACATAAATGAGAATTTCAGGACAATGAACTCTCCTTTAAAATAAAATATTTGAAAATATTAAAAAACTTCCAAAGAAACTATATTAAATAAATTATTTTATTAAAACACATGAAGCTTTGAAAATAACCATAAAAAGATTGGAAGAGTTCAATTAACTACTTCCCATAGCCTTCATTAAAGTTTCAAGACATCATGCTGACCCTAGAAGCTTACTTGATCTGAATTACTAAAAAGATTAAATATAAAGTTAAATTAACCATTTTTATTAGATTATTTTAATAAACAAACACTATTTTAAAAAAGAGATGTTAACAACTACAAAGGACCAGAACTCCCACTGAGAGTAAAATAACCAGGAATTTTATGAGATATTAATGTTTGTGGATTCTCAAAGAATGAGAATATGTAATCAAGTTTCTGAAACTCCTATTATATAATTGACTAATAATAGATCATGTGAACCAAACTTCCTTTTCACCAAGCTAATTACCAAATTAACATTTGAAATAACTCCCATACAAGGAGGATCTGGCTTCCACCTGTGATAAATCACCAAAAATACATGCTGGGCTACCACTGGTTACCCCTCTGTCCTTAGAATCCCTCCCCTTTGGCCCCTATAGCCCTCAGAGGAGCAGATTGGAACCCAAAAAGGTATCAATAAGGAACCCTTTTGATATTGTTAATAAGACAGACCCAGTTACATAAAACTGTTCCTGGTAAACAAGTCCACAAGAAAAGTGGATTAAGCCTGGCAGACTTTTTTACTGGGTTGCAAAGCCTTGTTTGCTTGATGATGGGTCTTGCTCAGGTGATAAATGATGTCATGATTTCAAGCAAATAATACCTGTTGACCAGGGTACAAAAGCCGGTTGTCCACAGGATTGGCCATGAGGTGTGCCACCATCCTTAGCAATACTACTCGTCAATACAAACCAAAAAATTTCTAATCCCAACTCCATCTCTTCTTGAATCAGTTGCAGCAATGGAAACCCAGCCGTTGGATTCAATAAACGCAGTTCAAGAGGAAATCAATCATCTTTCTTCCCCGCTCAAGAAGAATAATGAAGAGCTCCAATCACGTACATGAATTCAAAGCCAATTGAAGAGGCTTCAAGACAATTGATCCAAGATACCTGACCCTATGCCCAATCCAGGGCTCAAATGCCAGCCAGTTACCAACAAAGTGAAACATCTCATCCAGGAGAATGTTCTACAGAAGGGAGAAACTTACAAGCAAGTTTCCCAAAACTTTGATGCTTCTGAACGCAATTTATGGCGCATCATCAATAATGAAAATCAAAGAAATCCAGATAGTCAATGTTCACAAGGGGCCCAGAACAAAATAACAGTGGATTTTCTCTGTGACTTACTCTTACAAATTGAACAACAATCAGAAATCACTTTGAAGGAAATGGCTGCCTGCCTTGAAACTGAAAATGAAATCTTTTTCTCACCTCAAGCTATCCAAAGAGTTCTCAAAGACGTTGATGTAATTTGGAAGATTGCCCATCCCATTCCCAAAAAATGGAATGAATTTTCAACCTTACAAAGAAGAAATGATTATATCCTGCAGCTGATGTGAACAGAAAAGTGGTTTTTATTGATGAAACTGGATTTGATTTTCATACCCAAAGGTCTCATGGATATTCATCTGCTGGTATGCGTTTTTTCAATCACTAGTCAAGTTATTTTAAACCATTTTTAAATTTGTATCCTGACTTTTGATTGGTTTGTTGTTTGTGTACATACAGGTGAACCAGCAGTATTAAGTCTAGTCCCCAGGCTCAGTAAGATCACCTTGGTTGCTGCACTTTCCAAAACTGGATACATCTACTATGAACTATTCAACAGTGATGGAAAAATGTGATGAGGTGTGAATGCAAGTGACTCATGTAGATTCCTGGTCAGATGACAACCCCAATGCCAAAAATCATCTCTTTTAATCCTTGGTAATGCACCAATTCACAAAGGAGAAGAGGTTTAAAATGTTGAAAATATGTCAAAGGCCACCAATGATATTGATTTTGAATTTCTTCCACCATATTCACCATTTCTAAGCCCCATTGGGCTAATTTTTCACACTCTTAAAGCATTTGTCAAAGAAAAACCCTTACTTCAACGTTCTCAAATATTCAATCTGATCAAACATGCTATTGTTGAAACAATTACTGAAGAAAATAGCTTAAAATGATTTTATCATTTTCAAAAGTTTCACAGAGTTTGTTCACAGATGCAACCAATTACTGGTCTAATATTAAAAAATCCTGAATGTTTTTTTTGAATTTCTGAGCTTCCTGGTTTTTTTTAACTGTTTTTGAATTTCTGGGCTTCCTGGTCTTTTTTAACTGGTTCCCATTTTTTTTACAATGTTTTCCAATAAATTAAGTTTTTTTTGATGTTTTATTGAATCCAAGTTTTTTTAAACTAATACAAAAAGTTACACCCACAAACTTGTTTTTTTGGAGGGGGGGGGGTCAAAAAACCCAGTGGCCACTTGACTTGTCCTGTGGACTTCTTACCCTTGTTGGGTGGACTTGAGCAATTGTCAAGGGGCCTTCAATCCCTTTTTGAGAGGCCTGATTCTGTTGATGAGTGGCCTTGAATTACTTGAAGAGGGGTCTTTATTTCTTGTTATGTGTCCTTGCTCACTTGACAACTGGACATGGTTTACTGGTCCACTGGACTTGTTTCCCAGAACAGTTGTATATATCCAGAAACCGTGCCAAAGTGATCAAATACTTATAAAGGATAATTAAGGGATTCATGGCTTTATTCTAATTAATTTTTATTGGTAAAAAACCTTATAAAAACAATTTATGCTGCTAAAAGTCTCCTAATCCCCAGAAGACAGGATTAGAACCATCAGTACAATTTATCACAGGTAGCTAAGGAAGATAATAATACACCAGTAGGTTTTTTGTATCCTTTTATGTTGTTCCTGCTCAGGTACAAGGGTGTGCCAAATTTATATATTATATGTTTTGGCAAAAATCCCTTTAATAATTATTATTAAGGGTTCTGAAGTAACAATGTGTATGGATTACAAAGTTATTTCCCTGATGAAGAGGTGTTAAAGATCCCTAATATATTATTTTGGCCACTAATTTTTCTTATTTAGAAACATTAACAATTAATAACCAAACCACCTTACCTTGCATTTGCTTTATTCATATTTTTACAGCTCTTGCTGCACATTTTGAATAATTCATTTATTTTTTATTATATCACCTCTGGTAGCTAAAAGGTAGCAAGAAACTTTGTATCCAGGAGGCTTACAGACTGAGCTTCAGAAGTTAGGTATCACTTGTGTATAAGTGGGAGTTAGTAAGCAGATGTGCTAATATTAAGTTTTTTTCTTTTTTTATGCTTATTAACTGAGGTAGATGGCATTGAGTAATGGTATATATGGAAAAAGATGATTTCTAAAATAAACTTTGAAATTGGAGCGTTGTAGAGACTCCTGTGGGATTATATAAATAAATTAGCAAATAGCTTGCTGGCAGTCCTTCAAGGGGAATTTAGTAATACTTCTTCTCCTTTGGAGTATTATTATATACTAAGAGTGGTTTTGAATTGCCTGCCCTTCTAGTACTATAGTAATTCTGCACAATAATTTATTTAAATTAATGGCTGGCTTCTTTGAGACTTAAAATAGGTCTCAGATCAGAGCTAGATTAGTTATTAACTGTGGTATTGGTAGGATTTGTTGAAGAAAAGACCATATGTATTGGATTATTTTTTAATTATTGATCAGATATATATGATCTTAACCAGTATCCAAATATTAAAGGGTTCAAGGGTTTATCAAAGGGATGGTTCAGGAGAGGACCCAAGGATGGGTTTAACCCCAGGGGGCTGGGCAGAGGAAAGTTTGGTAGTTTCTTTTTGTTGTGCTCTCTTTCTTTGTAAGGGCTATTTATTAACTAATGGGTGGGGTTTCTATAATATGGTGCTGAATATCTAGGTCACAGAAGAACCCTTATTCAAGCACCTATTGGGTGGTTTAATTGGCTAAAGATGGGTAATAACTTGGTTTCTGATTTCTTGTTTCCTTTTATAACTGATTCACTACTAATATTTTATCTGGGTAGGTACCACAGATGGATGATGAGATGGGCCAGAGGGCCTGAGATGTGTGTGTGAGGGGATAGCTGGGGATGGGTGATGAGATGGGTGATTAGGGGATGGTGATGAGATGGGTGAGTAGGGGATGGTGATGAGATGGTTGAGTGGTGATACAACTTGGATAGGGCAGAGAGGTCCTCCTTAAATAGAAAATCCTGCCCCCAGGGGTGCTCAAGGCTGCCCCTGAGGGTTCTCCCGGTTCTGGTGAGGAACCGTGAGCTACAATTACATGAGACATTTTATCTGGTTGGAAAAGGCTTGTAAAGTTACATGAGGCATTTCTGCTGGTCGGAAAAAGCTGGTACAGGTGTTTCATGCATGCACAGCCCTGCATAAACTGCTTTGAATTGCAGATACAATGTATTCCTGTGCAGTACTGATGGTTGGTCTGGTGCTACTTGATTCTCCCTAGATGTGCTACTGTTCATTCACTGGTGATTTTGTTTGGTACTGCCTGGTCTTTACTGCCTGTATATTTTGCTGTGTAGTGCGGTGGGTTGTTGTTACTGGTGTTTTGTTTGGAATCACATGCTTCTGACTACATAAATTGCTGTGTGGTGCTGTGGTTGTTTGGTACTGCATGGTTCTGGTAGTTTGTTTGGTATCACATGCTTCTGTCTGCATAAATTGCTGTGTGGTGCGGTTCTGGTAGTTTGTTTGGTATCACTTCCTCCTGCATATATTGCTGCTGTATACTTCTGCACAGCCTTCTGTATGTATGTTTGCTTATTTTTTGGTCCTGGTTGAGACTGGTTCCACTTCCCCCTGCCTTTACTGTTCCTGTACACTTCTGCACTGCCTCCTGTATGTATATTTGCTTGCTTTCTGGGTGAGGTGATAGCAGCTGAACTAGCTGTACTGCCTCCTGTATCTGTATTGCTTTATTCTGGTTGGGGTGACAGGGTTGGTGTATGGTCCTTGTATTGAGGGCAAGCTGTTACTGGCATGAATTTGGGATTTTACAAGGTATGTCTTGTGTCTTCTACAGAGATGTGACACCTGGTTGGGTATGAGTTTGCCACACTTGGAGTTTTGTTGGACTGTATCTTTTAATCCATGAGAGATAGAGGGGTACTTTGGCTTAGTGACTATGGGTTATTTTTGATTTAGAATCCATTTCTGAGGTTAATTTGAGGGTTTGAGCTGTTGTTACACTAGAAAAGTGAGTCTGATTGCTATAGGACAGGTTTGGACTACCACATCCTCCCCAGACTTAATGCTGTCCACAGCATTCCTGTCCATAGACATCAGACTCCACATCCTATCCTTCTTCTTCCTTCTTCTTATTTCTCCTTCTTCCTTCTTCTTCTTCTTATTGGTATTGATCTTGAGAGGCATAAAAAAACTAAAAATCACATGTAGAGTAAAGCAAAGGTCCAGAGAATCCTAGTGATCCAGTTGGTCCTGTTGAAATCTTGATTGTTTTATCTTGAAATCTTTTCCTATTAATTCTTTCTTGATTGTGCCCATGTAGCAAGTGGAAGTACAATTAAATCCTTTCCATTATTCTTGATTGTTGAATTATACTAGGGTTCTCTTGGATAAAGACAGGTTTGGCATTTCCCCCTTTTTTTCTGATTCCTTGGATTTAACTGATTTCCTGAATTTAAATCTTCTTTCCCCTTCTCCATATACTGTGGTACTTCATGGCCAAAGAAAGATCATTTTCCTCTAAATGCAGCCTAAAAAGAACCTTTCCCCTCCACAGAACTGCCATGGCCTAGCACCTTTTGGAGTCTTACATTTGGTCCCCCGGGCCGGGATTGAACCAGCAACCTTGGGATTTACAGTCCCAATAATCATCAACTTTGTAATCTGATCTCTTTCTTTTCTTTTCTGTCATCATCTAGATCCGTGGAGGCAACTTGTTCTAGAAGTAAGTCCTCCCAATTGTGCACCACCTGGGCAAGATACTTGTCGTTTTCCAAGAAACCCTACTCTTGCCACATTTGTGAGCCACTTTGGAAATCTGCGCCTTGAATCTTTTAGGAAACTTTGTCAAAATGGAATCCACCAGCAACTCTTCTACTTTTCCTAAAATGGTTAAGATCAAGCCCCAGAACAATAACTTAGGATTCAATGGGACAAATTTGGAACGCTTCTTGGACTCATACAAGATGGCTGCTTTGATGGATGGGGCTAGTGAATTTGATATGGCCTACCAGTTATGATTTTTTATCTCCTCTGATGAAGTTATGGAAATCATCGAGTTGTTTGAAGGTTTTGAACGGAATAACTGGACCCTGTTGCGGGGAGAAATGTTGCCTTATTGGGGACAAAGAGATGTATCAGGATTTACTTTTCAGGATCTAGATAACCTTGTCTCCCAGTGGATCTCCAATGGTGGTGTGGCTTGAGCTTCTGATTATCAGTCCTTTAGGAAATCTTGGGATCCCATCCAATCCTACCTTTTCCAAAACAATCACATTGACACAGTGGACAAAATTTGAGTCCAATTTTTCCAATCTTTTTCTCTTGGAGTGCAGGAGAGGATCAAGGACAAACTGGTTGAGTCTGGATCCATGATCACTACCAGGGATAATTGATTCAAGCTCCCTGGTTTCCTTATCCTTAGGGGAGTGGTGGATAAATTCATGAAATTTCAAACAGCCCTCACTTTCAAAAATTCTAAAAACGCTGAACCATTCCATGCCCCCTCTTTCAAAGAGTCAAACAAGATCATGAATAAAATGGAATCTGATTGCAGGCCCAAGAATCCTCAGCCTAACCAAGAAACTGCTACAATGGACAAGATCACCAAACTGCTCAAAGCCTTTGAAAAAAAAATGGATCAAAATATTTCCTCTCTTGCTGTTCCTAAACCTTCTAGTGCTGTTCCTGAAAATACTATAGTCTTCTATTATTTCCACAGGGAAGGCCATGGGACCGGTTGATGTCTCAAGCTCCAGAAGGACAAAGACAAGAAATTAGTAGAGCAAAAAGGGAATAACTTTTTTCTTCCTAATGGTGCCCTAATCCCCTTTGATTCATCTTGCCCCATTTGTCACGTGGTGGCCTCTTACCAGCCACCTCCTCCTATGAAGGCATCCTTGGCTTCTGTTTATTTCCAATCTTCTTGTGGTACTCTTCAACCCTGGTATCCCCCAGCTATTTCCTCCTCTTCTCTGGTTGGTACTTACCAATCCAATCCAGCTAGGAAGCAACATGAGGAGCCAAAACCTCATAAAGCTCCTTCCTTGCCAACCACAATCCTCCAAAAACCGCCCAAACGACAATCTTCACCTGAGCCCTCTTCTGATGTAGAAGACATGGAGGTGGAAAAAGAGCCACTCATGGAAAGGTCTCAAGATCAGCCTGATCTTTCTCCCTCATCTATTAAACCTCCTCAATCCCCTGATCCTGTTCCTGCTTCACCCAATCTTCCTCCCTCTACCCAGTCCAAAGTTTGGTTTGAGAGGGGAATTTCTAAAGATCACCCCAATGCTTTGGAAGGGGTATTAAAGCAAATTTCTGATCTTAAAATTCCTGATCTATCTGTAGCTGAACTCCTATTGATCTCTCCATCTTTTGCTGAAGGAATGAAGAAATGGGTTTTGCATCAACGTGTGGAAATTTGTCCTGAGGAACTCAAGGTCACCTCTGGATCTTTGATAGAGGATTCTGGTGGAACAGATCCCTATTCTGAGTCTAGTCCTTACTCATTTCCTCTTGGTTTTCTTCCCTGCCATCTTGGTGAATCAGCTAAAAAGGTCTTGCTCCTTGTTGACTCTGGCTCTCCGCTCAACTTGATCTTCGATGCTATGGCCTGTAAACTTAAACTCAGCCCTAGGGTCAGCTTCCCCTCTTCAGTTTATGGAATAGGGAACCAGTCTTGCAAATTGGTTGGAATTTTTGAAGACATCCCAGTCCAGATTGGCCAAAAAATTTTTGGAACTTTTCATTTCTGGATCACACGCTTTGATGGACCTATGATCTTGGGTTGACCTTTCCTAATAAATTTTGGAGCAACTCTGATGTTTTCCAATCAAGTTGGGGAGAGAATCCTCCTCCCTGATTCAGATGTTAGAAAAATTGAGGTTCCTTTTTTTCTTTGGATTCTGGTCACTGGTAAAGAGATTTCCCCGGTCATTTTCCTAAACCAAAGGATAATTCCAGTTCTTTTCATTTTTTATGGGAGAAGCTGATCCTACTAATAGTTGTAGTTCTTTTCAGCCTCAAACTCCAACTCAAGGGTCAACCATCATCCCAAAGGACTATTTTTCTTTCTTTTCAAAGATTTCCTCTGATCTCAAAAATATCAAAAATCAAAAACAAAACAAAACGGAAAAATTCAAAAATATTTCTTCTTCATCTGTTGTTTCTTCTTTTCCTTGTACTCTTATTACTAATCAACCTTCTCCCAGTTCCGGTTTGAATATCCGCAATGAGTCTAAACTAGATCTTGATCTTGATCCTATTTTTGGTGGCTTTTCTATGGAAGAATATGGGCTTCAGTGGAGGAAAATTGGGGTAGAATTAAGTCCTCCCAATTGTGCACCACCGGGGTATCCTACTACTATCATTTTCAAAACCCCACCTTGTGCCACACATGTGAGCAATGCATTATCCCCTGGGACTTCTTTTATGGAAAAGGCACCTTTTGAAAAAGTTGCGGAACATTGAACTTGGAAGGCGTTAGAACTTGGTCTCAATCCCCGTAGTCAGATCTCTCTGGTCAACTCTTGGAAAAAACAAGAACCGCTCTCTTTTGCCTCCAAATATAAACCATTTTCCAGGAAAATCCAACCAGTCAACCAACCAATGCCTCTCAATCTCAATCCTCCTCTTAGGCGTCCTCCTCTATCCCGCAATCCTTACTGTGGTTTACCTCAATCTCTCGCTGGTCCATTCATACCCTCTGGCCTTGTCACTGAAGAACGTCTGATAGTAGTCAACTTTGGACCAGATGGAAGGCTTCTAACTGATGATTTTTATTTGATCAAAAATGTCTTGGCTCTTAGGGAAAAAGCTATTGCTTTCTGTGAAGAAGAGAGAGGTCTCTTGAAAGAGTCCTATGGTCTGCCTTATATCATTCCTGTAGTAGAACATGATCCCTGGCAAAAGAAAAATATTGCAATCCCTGCTTCCAAAGTCAACGAGTTCATCAAGTTGGTCCGGGAACAAGTCCAAACCGGTTTATATGAACAGTCAACTTATAGCTATTCCAGTACTGTTTTCTGTGTTCTTAAAATTAATGGTAAACTTAGAATAGTTGATGATCTCCAGCCGCTAAATAAGGTTACTATTAAAGACTCTGGTATTCCCCCTGCTACTGAAGAGTTTTTTCAATCCTTCTCCGGGGGAGCTTGCTATGGTCTAGGTGACATTATGGGTGGCTATGACAAACGGTCCTTACATCCAATTTCTTGCCCTCTCACCACATTCAATACTCCTCTTGGTAGCTTCCAGCTTACTCAATTGCCTCAAGGCCCCACCAAATCAGTTGCAGTCTATCAGGCTCAGATGGTTTTGATCCTCCAGGATGAAATCCCCAATCATGCTGGTATCTTCATTGACAACGGCAGAATTAAAGGACAAGTTTCTGACTATAACAATGAGCTCTTACCCTGCCATTCATGAATCCTTTGATTTATCTGGGAATATGCAACCACTTTGGAAAGGGTCCTGTTACAAATTGAAGAATCTGGCCTCACTGTCTCCGGATCCAAATTGGCTGCCTGTGTCCCTGCTCTGGAAATTGTTGGTCATGTGGTCTGCAAGGAAGGAAGAAGGATGGCTTCATCCAAGATCAACAAAATCCTCTCTTGGCCTACTCCCATCAACCCAACTGAAGTCAGGGGTTTTCTAGGTGTTTTCACTTATGTTTGAGTTTTCATCCAATCTCTATCCAAAATCTGTGCTCCCCTAGGTTGCCTGAACAGAAAAGATGCTGAGTGGATCTGGACCCAAGAGTGTGAAAATTCTTTTCAGCGGCTTAAAATGATGGTTGGCAAAGAAATAGTCTTGAGGAAGATTGCTTGTGGACCGGGAGCTGGCAAGATCAAATTGACTGTTGATTCCCGTTATCAATCTGTTGGGGCTGTCCTCACCCAAAAAGATGAAAATGGTTGGGAAAGTCCTGCTCTCTATGAATCCCTCTTATTTTCAGATTTAGAATCCAGGTACTCCCAACCAAAACTGGAACTCTGTGGCGTGGCTCAAATGTTGAAGAAACTCCAAACTGTCCTCTGGGGTCAACACTTTGAGTTACAAGTTGACGCACAATCCATCATCAAAATGATCAATGCCCCTAGCCTCCCAGATGCTCCTATGACCCGTTGGGTGGCCTTTATCCAGCTTTTCTTGTTTGATGTTGTTCATAGGCCTGGAAAATCCTTCACCATGCAGGATGGTTTATCTCAACGCCCCCTTGGAGATGAAGAATCAAATGTTGGAGTTGACTTTGACAAGGAGGAGCCTTTAATTTGTCCAGTCTTCACCTTTTCCTCCTAAGATTATTCTGACTTCCAACAAGGTATCTGGCTAAAATTAGAGCAGTACCTTTCCACTCTCCAAAGGCCTCCTGATCTCTCCGTTAATGATTTCCAATTACTCAAAAGGAAGTCCTCCAATTTCTTTGTCCAAGGTACTAGGCTTATAAAAATAGGCAATCCTTGTGCTCTAATTGTCATCACAATCCCTGCTAAGCAAGATTCAATCCTTGAAAGTCTCCATGAACACCTTGGGCATCGTGGCAAAACCAAGACCTATTGGCGTATATCCAAACAATTATGGTGGCCATCTTTGAAGAAATCAGTCTCTCAATGGTGCAAGAGTTGCAAAGTATGTCAGAAACCTGATCTTAGGCGCCCTGTTGAAATTTGTTATCCCACTGGAGAGTCCACCGCCTTTGGAAGGATTGCTATGGATGTGGTTCACATTAAGGCTGGTGGAGCTAAGTACCTCATTGTGGCTCGAGATCATTTTTCTGGATGGGTTGAAGCAAAATTTTTTTAAGAAACTCAGCTCCAAATCAGTAGCAGCTTTCCTTTACAAGACTTGGACAATGTGTTATGGCTTGGCTTCATCTTATTCAACCAATGGTGGCTCTGAGTTTGGTGGCAAACTGGCCAAAATGATCCAATTGCTTCCTGGTCAACATAGGGTGACCAATCCTTATTAACCTGAAGGACAAGGCATGGTGGAAACAGGCCATGACCCTTTGAAGGCTGCTCTTGTCAAGTTTGCTGGTGAAAGTGGAATGAATTGTTGCAAATTTCTTCTGCTGGTCCTCTTCTCCAATCAAATTTCAACTAAGAAAACCACTGGCTACTCACCTTAAAAAATTATCTTTGGACAAAGGGCTATCCTCCCCTTGATCTGGAAATGGAATCTTTCTAAGGTATTTCTTGGGAAAAGGTTTCTTCCACCACTGATCTATTGGTTGCCAGATCCAAGCAACTGGAGCAAAGTGAAGATGTTTGTGACAAAGCTTATCAGAAAATGATGGAGTCAAGGGGAAAATCAGTCCAGTATTGGGAGGATAAGCATTCCAATCAAGTCAGGGACCCCTTGAATCCTGATGATCTAGTTTGACCTTACAACCTTTCCTTGGAAACTCAGTGGGGAAAGCTTTTTTCCAATTGCTGGAATCATCCTTACCAAGTGGTCTTTTGTGGTGCCCCATCCTGGACACCCTGGCCAGTGCGGAGACTTTAATTTTTTTTATGATTTTTCCTTATCATCATTCATGGGCATCATTACTAAAAAAAAAAAAAAAAAAATCTTTGATCTGGAATAGGGTTCCATTTGGTTCCCAGCTTCCCAACTGCTCATTCTCTCAGTTGGCAATGACAATCTCTGGGTGGTCATATCCCCGCTCTTTTGTTCAAATCCCTGCCGCTCCGCTATTCAGCCTTACAACTTTTTTTTTCCAAGCGCGCAGCCAAAAGACTGCTGATGTAAGACTCCAAATGGTGCTAGGCCGTGGCAGTTCTGTGGAGGGGAAAGGTGCTGTTTAGGGTGCCCTCCTGAGTCTTACAAAAATATTTAGATGTAACCAAGATCAAGGTCCAGAACCTGGTAAATTAGGAATAAAGGAGTAGAGGATGAAGATGATAATAGTTTGGTAGCGATGGAACGCTCCTTCTAATTCATTCGCTCCATTTCCGTTCTCTCCATTTCCTGCTTCTCCCTCCGCTTTGTTTCCTTCCTCTTCCCTCGCTTCCTTGGTTATAATTCCTACCGGTTGCGCACCGGAAACTTTGCCTCGCACCTCGGCATTCATCTGGGCCCCCGGGAGTTCAGTCAGTGGTCCCCAGTAAGGTGGTGGTTGTGGTGGTGTGTTGGTAGTATATCTTTGGAAACGGGGAAACAATAGCAAAACAAGCAAACAATTAGTTACTATTTCATGATCATTAGTCATTCCAGATTAGTACTCACCAGGAACTCAAGTCCCCAAGTATTTGATCTCCAGCAACAGTGGTATCTTGTGATTAAACCTTGGGGCGGACCTATGCCTTTGCATCTCCCTTGATGATTTGGAAGGACCTTCAACAGTTGACTCAACATTTATAGGGAAATTGCATGCCACTTTGCAAAGGCAGCATTTCTTGCACTTGCCTCAAAGGCCTTGGACGGCAGTACTAGGAATACATCGCTGGTTGCAGCAAATACAGTTTTTGCAACAGCGGGACAACAATGACAACATTTTTATAAAAATTATAAATCTATTGGGTAATAAATTAAAAAATGTATAAGGGTATACAGTAATAATTAACAACTTGAAATCAATGGGAAAATTTATCTGAACGCTTGCAGGAGCTCGCGTCTTTATACCCGGGCAACTGTCATGCTTCACACTTAAGGATTATTGTCTTCACCACTTCAACATGTCCTCTCCTCAGTACCATCTACCTCAGTCTAAAAGCGTGACACAAATAAAAGCACAACATCAATGGTGCAATCCGCTATTTCCTCTGGCTTGCGCTGACCTTCCAATCTTGGCAACCAACTCAGTATATACTTGAAAACTTTGCGGTTAACTCAATACTGGTCGGCCATCCATTATGAGATCCAATCTCCTTCCCTGGCCAATCAACAGCTTTGGACTTCCATCTTTGGTCATGCATTGTTGGTTAGTTCGCATCTACATCTAACTAAGCCATAACTACTGTATAGTTTGCAATTGGACTAGTCCCTACCCTTCATACACTATTACCTCTCATTTGCATTACCTTCAACGTCACTTGCTCCTGTCCCAATTTGTCATGCAATTGTACGCTCAGATTCTATTGTCTCACACTTACGCTAAGACCTCCGATCTATACCACTGCTTCATTTCCTATCCCGTTCCTGTCATTCATTGCCTCACTGCTTCAACTGTAGTTAGCCCATCACCAGGTTGTATCTAGTCACTTTGGATTACCTTATAAGGGCTATCCCCTTGCCTGATGATTGTCTCCTCAGTTATTTAATTTCATACGTTCTCGCATTCTGCTACAACCTAGTTATCACATTGGACTCAGGTTGGGTCTCCTTCTTTGGAACACATTCCATTCCTCTTGCCATTTTTTGAGTGGCAATAACCAAGTTTGCACTTCGCAACTGGGTCTTGCTATTCGCACTTTCCCTTGCACTTGGCATTCCTTTGTGCTCACAATCATGTAAGAATTGCCCTTTAGTACGTGGGGTGGTCGTGTGAAAGTGGCTTTGGACCGAAGAAATCCTGAGATACCTTGGGTTCATCCAGCTCATCCAACATGACAGCTTGCTAATATTGCAGAGCAAGCTGCAAAAGTAACTAAAATCATAATAATAAAACTAACCTAAGAAGGAGTAGGAAAACCATAAATATTATTACAGAAATGGATTCCCTATCCAAATTTAGGTAGGGTCACTCACTGACCCCACCCTTGAAATCCAACTCCTTATATTTTTAAATAATTAAGGAAAAAAGAACCAAAATACTACGGCTCCAGTATTGAGCTTTTTGGCCAATTAAATATTTCACACACATTGTCACGTATAGGTTTCAAACCTAAAATTCAGTAAGAATTGAGGTGTTGTGTATATTTTAGGAGTTACGGGCGGAAATGTGTTTTGTCACAATTCCCGCACGCAGCCACAGCACCCGCGCGCAGCTGAGATACAGCCGTGTCAACCCTTCAAGGTTGTGTACGCAGCCCTTGGCCTCTGACAAGTACGCAGCCGCGGGACTATGGGCTGACATAGTGACAGGCAGCCCGGGTACCGCGTAAACAGGCTACAACATACACGGGAACTTGCTACATATGTAATAAAGGTTCCTGTGGATAGTAGACTGTCTAAATATACATAATATTATATAAAAATACCTAAATAATCCTTACACGTATTTTTTATTTAATATAATGCAAAGTATCAAGAATGTCGAAAATAAGACAATGACAACTTCAAAAAATATATTAAAGTACTTTAATATACTTTTATGAGAATTGCTATACATCAATATCTTCGTGACATAATAAGGAAGATAATGATGTAATAACATTACATGAATTCTCATGAATTATATTTTTAAGTTATTATCTTAACAAATCAACTGGAACTTGTAAATAAAGAGTAAAATCAATATTATGACTTTTACTCCAGTTACATGATACATAATGAGATCTTACCTGACATCAAAATGTCCGTAGAGATGTCTAATAATATAATTAATAGATTACTGGGAACATATACTAAGGATAATCAATTAAATAACACATAAATAGGACAGACTAGTGTTATTCACACGTCCTAATGTCCATTATAAGGTAGAATAATTCCCATACCCTAAGGAATTAGATACTACCTGGGCTACAGCACCAAGAGCACATGACAGGCTACCCCCGGTTCCCCTGCTAGCCTTAGTGTCCGTCCCTTTGAGCACCCACAAACCTCAGAAGGACCATATTTGGACTCCAAAAACTATAAATACAGAGCTCTTTTGAGGATGTTGATGGGAAGAGACCCAGTAATATTCATATCCAGACGCCGTGCCAATGTAATCAAATAATTATAAGAGATAATTAAGTGATTCATGGCAATTTCTGATCAGTAATATCCGTCTTCAAACCTCTTTTTATCAATTAAAACTGCTGAACAACCTTATAACCCCAGTATACAGGTTCAACCCACCAGTACACGTCCCAAACAGATACCCAAAGGATTTAATAATATACCAGTGAGTCTTATTATCCTTTCTCTGTTGTGGTAGCTGGGCTACAAGGCCCTACCACTCCATTGTGTATTTTATATACATATTATCTTTGGGTATAATAATCTTTAAACTAAAGAACCCAAAGTAACCAGGACCACGTGTTTTCATACTGAAATCCCTGAAGAGAGGTGTTAAAGATCCCCAATATAATTTTGGCCCCTCTATAAATATTTAATAATCAATTTTGATACAAAACAATAAACAATAACCAAACCATTTAACCTTGCAATAAGCTTACTCCAAGTATTCTACAGATTTCTGCTGAAATTATTAAATAATATATTTATTATTTACAATATCACCTCTGGTAGCTAAAGGATAGCAAGGGTCTTGGCATCCAGGAGGCTGACACAACAGCTACCGGCGCTTTGACCGCTGGCGCCAGCGTGGGTCTGACCATTGCTTGAGACGCTGGACCGGAGAATGAATGGAGATCAAGTGCGTAGAGTGAGTTGAAGAAGGATTGGAGTGAGTAGAGTAAAATTGAGATGCAGAGTGGGAGGGAGGATTGTTTGAGACAAATGTTGAGAGGGTTGTTAGAGGATGGGATGGGGAAGGAGATCTTGATGGAGCGTAGGTTTCTTAATCTTACAAATGCCGGTGGTGGTGGTGGTTTTAGTAGATTGGGATCAATCAATTGGATTGAGTTGATGATTAGGGTTAAGGTTTTGGGTTTGAGGATGGAGGGATGGATGGAAGAGGAGGATGTGGGGATTATGGTGTTAAATATTTCTTTGCTCTCTTCATCTCAACTCTTATTCTTTTTATTTCTCTTTCTTTTACTTTCAATTTCTTTTACTTTCAACTTTTTCTTCTTTATTTTCTTTCTGCCTTGTGTGTTCTTTTCTTCATTCTTATTTCTGTTTTCTTTTCTTTATGTTTACAACTTCTTCATCCTCTAAATGTCCGGTACTCAGATTCTTTCATCTCCTCCTATCACTCATCTGTCACCATTCACTTTCACGCGCGCACTTTCACGCGCGTACTCTCGAACTCATAACCTAACCTCTGTACAAGGGGAGATCTGATGGGAGGAATCTCTAACCGATAACTTGACCACCTTCTTGGAACTCAACGAATCCTCCTACTCAACACTCCGCGAATCTCGAAGTCTTCTATTCTTAATCACCAATCTTCTTCATTATCTCTCATCTATCTTTCTTTCATCTCTCTCTTCTTTTTCTTCATTTACTCTTTTCTTCCAATCTCTTGATCTCAACCTCAAATCTCACCACCAGGATCATCTTATCTCAAGTATGTCTGTCACGGCTGGTTTTCTACAAACTCTCTAACTTCAGATCTAACTCGAAGCCAATCTCTTATTAGCACGCTAGCTCCTCAACCGCCAACACCATTACTCTTCTCTTCTTTCCAATGATTTCCTTCTTTCCTTCTTAAATTCATCCGCTTGATGTTGGTATTTTACAAATCTTCTTTTTCTTCTTTAAGACTCTTCTTTTCCTATTTTTATTCTCTTACTGATAACCTGCTCCTGCAGCCCTTTGTTCTTACATCTCTTTGAAATCAAACACAGAAATTTGTCATATGGATGATGATCCTGAGGGGGTTGCCGGTGATGGATGGCAGTGGGATTGATGGGGATGGATCCAAGCTGGAGTTCTGGACTTGCTGGGAGTCAATGTGGATGTCAATGTCAATGTTGATGTCAATGAGGATGGCTTGGTGGATGATGGTGAGATGGGAGTGGGGTGGATGTTTTTTTTTTTTTTTTTTTTTTTTTTTTTTGATGATGATGCCTATGAATGATGATAAGGAAAAATCATAAAAAAATTAAATTCTTTGCACTGGCCAGGGTGTCCAGGATGAGGCACCACATCTCTCCCCAACTTACAGACTGTCCCTAGTCTGCTCCCAAGTTTGATGCCATAAAAAAGAGAAAGGAAAGAAAGATGATTGAAACCAAGGAATGGCAATTTTGATCCTGAGAGTAATTGAAAAAGAATATGTTGATCCGTCCAAAAATCCTAGAAGTGGCTGAGATAAAAGGAAGAAGGCGTCCCAGGTGCTCACATGCGTGAAATGAAGTAGAGTTTCACAACAAAACACAGCAGATGACCCTAGTGGTGCACAATTGGGAGGAATTACTTTTGGAACAAGTTGCCTCCACAAGAATGAAATTTCTTGACCTGATCAGAAGAGAACCTTCTGGCCATCTGAGTACCATCCAGTTCCTCCAAAAAATATGATCCACCTCTAACTTGACAGACCACTCGGTAAGGACCATTCCAGCGGTTAGAAAAAAGCTTTTGCCACTGGGTTTCCAAGGAACGATTATAGGCTAAGACTAGATCCCCAGGGTTCAAGGGATCCCTGATTTGCTTCAAGTGCTTGTCTTCCCAATACTGAACTGATTTTTCCCTAGACTCCATCATCTTCTGATAAGCTTCACTATGGACATCTTCACTCCTTTCCAGCTGCTTGGATCTGGAAACTAATAGATCAGTGGTGGAAGAAACCTTTTCCCAAGAAATACCTAAGAAAGATTCCATTTCCAGATCCAGAGGAAGGACAGCGCTTTGAAAAAAAATGATTTAGTAAGGTGAGTAGCTGGTGGTTTGTTTAGTTGAAATTTGATCAGAGAAGAGGACCAGGGGGAGGAATTTGTGACAATTCTTGCCACTTTCACCAGCCAGTTTGGCAAGAGCAGCCTTCAAAGGAGAATGGCCTCTTTCCACCATGCCTTGGACTTCAGGAATTGGAGCCGCCATCAGTCAAACAAGGTGGTGCCAAGCAATAACGCATTGTCAAAGTCTCATAAAGGAAAGCTTCTACTGATTCAGAGCTGAGGTTCTTAAGAAACTTTTCTTCAACCCATCCCAAAAAATCATCTCTAGCCGCAATGAGGTACTTAGCTCCACCAGCCTTAATGTGAACAACATCCATAGCAATCCTCCCAAAGACATTGGACTCTCCAGTGGGGTAAAAAATTTCGGCCAGGCGTCTAAGATCTCGTTTTTGACACACCTCACAACTCTTGCACCATTGAGAGACAGATTTCTTCAGAGATGGCCACCAGAATTGTTCAGATAATCATCAATAAGTTTTGGTTTCCTCACAATGACCAAGGCCCTCATGGAGACTTTTGAGGATCAAATCTTGCTTAGCCAGGATAGTAACCACAACAAGCGCACAAGGGGTTCCTCTTTTCATAAGCCTAGACCTTTGGACAAAGAAACTAGAGGAATTTATTTTAAGGGATCAAAATTCTTTGGCAGAGAGATCATGGGGTCTTTGGAGAGTCGAAAGGTACTGCTGTAACTTAAGCCAGAAACCTTGTTGGAAACGGGAGTAATCCTGGGAGGAGAAAGCAAAAACAGGGCATACCAAAGGTTCTTCCTCCTTGAAATCCATTCCAACATCCAATTCATTGTCTCCAATAGGTCTTCTAGATAAACCATCAGGCATAGTAAAAGATTTCCCAGGCCTATGGACAATATCAAAAGAGAAAAGCAGGATATAAGCTACCCAGAGAGTCATTGGAGCATTTGGAAGACTGGGAGCATTGATCATTTCCACAATGGATCAAGCATCAACTTGCAATTCAAAATGTTGTCCCCATAGTACTGACTGGAGTTTCTTCAGCATTCTGGCCACAACACAGAGTTCCAGTTTGAGCTGAGAGTATCTTGATTCCCCATCCGAAAATAGAAAGGATTCATAAAGAACAGGGTGGTGCAAACCATTTTCATCCTCCTCAGTAAGGACAGCCCCAACAGATTGATAGCTAGAGTCAACAGCCAATTTTATTTTGCCAGCTCCAGGCCCATAAGAGATCTTTTTCAAAACAATGTCTTTCCCAACAATTGTTTTGAGTATCTGGAATGATTGTTTGCAAGCTTGGGTCCAAAGCCATTCAGCATCCTTCCTGGTTAAGCAACGCAAGGGAATATAGATTTTGGATAATTATGGAATGAAGATCCTGACATAAGTTACAAAACCTAGGAAACCTCTAACTTCCGTTGGATTTATTGGAGTAGGCCAGGAGATAATTTTGTTGACTTTAGAGGGTGCCATCCTTCTTCCTTCCTTGCAGACTATATGACCAACAATTTCCAAGGCAGGTACACAGGCGGCAAGTTTTGATCCAGAGACAGTAAGGCCAGATTGCTCAATTTGAAACAAAATTCTTTCCAAGATAGTAGCAGACTCCCAGATAAATTGTTGGATTCCTGAGTGCCAAGGTAAGAGCTCATTATCATAGTCAGAAACTGGACCTTTAATCCCACCATCATCAATAAAGATACCCGCATGATCTGGGATTTTGTCCTGGAGGATCCACATCATCTGAGCCTGATAGACTGCAACCAAGTTGGTGGCACCTTGAGGCAATTGAGTCAGTTGAAATCAAACAAGGGGAGTATCAAAAGTAGTGAGGGACAAGAAATAGGATGCAAGGATTGTTCTTCATAGCCACCCATAATGTCACCTAGACCATAGCAAGCTCTCCCAGAGAAGGATTCAACAAATTCTTCAGTAGCAGGAGGGATACCTGAGTCTTTCATAGTAACCTTATTTAGAGGCTGGAGATCATGAACTATTCTTAGTTTACCATTACTTTTCAGGACACAGAAAACAGGACTGGAATAGCTAGAAGTTGATTGTTTTTATAAACCAGTTCCGACTTGTTTGCGGACCAACTTGATGAATTTGTTGACTTTAGCAGCAGGGATTGGGATATTTTTATTTTGCCAGGGATCATGTTCTACTAAAGGGATGATATAGGGTAGGCCATAGGACTCATTCAAGAGACCTCTCTCTCCTTCACAGAAAGCAATGGATTTTTCCCTAAGAGCTAGGACATTTTTGATCAAATTTAACTCATCAGGAAGAAGCCATCCATCTGGACCAAAGTTGACCACTCTCAGACGTTCTTCAGTGACCAAACCAGAGGGAATGAATGGAACAGTGAGGAATTTGGATAGACCACAGTAGGGATCGCGGGATAGAGGAGGACGCATAAGGGGAGGATTGAGGTTGAGAGGCATTGGTTGGTTGACTGGCTGGACCTTCTTTGCAACTGGTTTGTACTTAGTGCCAAAGGAGAGAAATCTTTGCTTCCTCCAAGCATTGACCAGTGAGACCTGACTACAAAAACTGAGACCATGTTCCAACATCTTCCAAGTTTGATGTTCTGCTGCGTCCTTGAAAGGTGCCTTCTCCATAAAAGAGGATCCAAAAGATAACACATTGCTCACATGTGTGGCACAGGGTAGAGTTTTGAAAATGAAAGTAGTAGAAGCCCCTGGTGGTGCACAATTGGGAGGACTTACTTCTATCCCAAATTGCCTCCACCTAAGACCATACTCCTTCATACCAAAGCCACCAAGAAAAGAATCGAGATCGAGATCTATTTTAGACTCATTGCGGAGATTCAAAACCGGAATAGAGGATTATTGATCAGGCTGAAAAGAAAAACGAAAAGAAGATACAAAAGATCCAGACAGAGAAGAAATATTTTTGGATTTTTTGGATTTTTCATGTGTTTGATTTTTGATCTGATTTGGATGAGAAGGAAATGATGAGGAAAAAGAAAGATATGCCTCTGAGGTGGGACTTGGTCCATAAGTTGAAATCTGAGGCTGAGAAGAACTACAACTATCAGTAGGACCAACTATCCTGCTAAAAAATGAGGTTGAGAGGAATGAGAGTTTTCTTTCTGCTTTCCCTTCAGGACAGACTTGGGAGGATTACCAGGGAAGTCTCTTTCCCAACAACCAGAGTCCAGAGAACAAAGAGGAACTTCAATCTTCCTGCCATCAGCATCAAGGAGGAGAATTCTCTCCCCAACTTGATCAGAAAACATCAGGGTAGCACCAAAGTCCATTAAGAAAGGCCTTCCCAAGATCATGGGACCATCCAGACGAGTGATCCAGAAGTGACAGGTGCAGAAAATATTTTGGCCAATTCAAACAGGGATATCCTCAGCAATACCAACCAGCTCATAGGACTGGTTCCCTATTACATACACAGCAGAATTGAAACTGACCCTTGGGCTAAGTTTAAGCTTGCAGGCCATGGAGTCCAAAATCAAGTTGAGCTGAGAACCCAAATCCACAAGGAGAGAAAACGTTTTAGTTGAATCACCAAGATAACATTGGAGAAAGCCAAGAGGACAGGAATACAGGTTGGCATCTGAAGAGGGATCTGTTCCACCAGAATCCTCCATCAGAGTAACAGAGGAGACCTTCAATTTGTCCAGACCAATCTCCACACGTCAACAAGAAACCCATTTCTTCATCCCTTCAGCCACAAATGGAGAGATTGACAGGAGTTCAGCCACAGATAGATCAGGAATTTTAAGATCAGAAATTTTCTTTAATACTCCTTCCACAGCATTAGGGTAGTCCTTGGAGATGCCCCTCTCAAATAAAACTTTGGGCTGGGTGGAGGGAGGGAGATCAGGTGAAATAGGTGATGGAAGAGGATCTGAGGGTTGGACAGGTTGAAGAGGGGGATGATCAGAGTTTTCCTGGAACCTTTCCGTGAGTTGTTCCCTTTCTACTTCCATGTCTTCCACATCAGAGGAAGGAGGCTCAGGTGAAGATTGACTTTTAACGGGTTTTTGCAGGATGGAGGATGGAACAGGAGGAGACTTATGAGGTTTTGGTTCCTCATGGCGTTTCCTAGCTGGATCAGATTGATAGGTTCCAGGGAAGCTGGAAGAAGTTATAGCTGGAGGATACCAAGTTTGCAGAGTTCCACACGATGATCAAAAATCCACAGAGATCAAGGATGCCTTCTTGGGAGTTTGTGGTTGGTATGAGGCCACCACATGACAGATCCGACAAGATGAATCAAAAGGGATCAAAGCACCATTAGGAAGGAAGAAATTATTTCCCTTCTGCTCTACTAACTTCTCCTCCTTGTCCCTCTGCAGTTCAGGACATCTACCAGTACCCTGGCCTTCCCTATGGAAATAATAACAGACTAGAGTAGATTTAGGAACAGAATTAGCAGGTTTAGGAGTGGCTAAAGAGGATATTTTCTGATCTATTTTATTCTCAAATTCCTGAAGTAATTTAGTGATCTCATCTATAGTAGGTGTCTCCTGGCGGTTCTGAGGATTAGGTTTAGGTCTGCAATTGGCTTCCATCTTATTCATGATTTTGTTAGATGCTTGAAAAGAGGGAGCATGGACTGGTTCGGGGATTCTGGTCTGTTCAAAAGTGAGGGCATTTTGACCTTTCATGACCTTGTCCACTGCTCCCCTCAAAACCAGAAAAACAGGAAGTTTGAATCGATTATCCTTAGTAGTGATCATGGATCCAGATTTGAACAGTTCATCCCTAATTCTTTCCTAGACTCCTGGTGAAAAGGATTGGAAAAATCAGACTCAAATTTTGTCCACAGTGTCAATGTGATTGTTTCTAATGAGGTAAGATTGGATAGGATCCCAAGATTTTCTGAAAGACTGATAATCTGAAGCTGAAGAGACACGACCATTGGAGATCCATTGAGAAACCAGGGCATCCAAGTCTTGCAAAGTAAATCTTGCTACATCTATTTTTCCCCAATAGGCTAACATAGCCTCCTTCAGGAGCCTCCAGTTATGAGTTTTGAATCCATCAAACTATTTGATAACCTCCATAACTTTGTCAGAAGAGATAAAAAATTGTAACTGATAAGCCATATAATAATGTTCACTGGCACCATCTACTTCAGCAGCCATCTCATAGGAGTCCAGGAATTGTTTGAAATCGGTCCCATTGAAGCCTAATTTTTTGTTCTGAGGTTAGATTTTGACCATCTTGTTCCAAACAGACAAGGAGGATCCAGCAGATTCCATGTTGAAGGGTTCCTAAGAGCTCCAAAAAAGCAGAGTTCCAAGGTGTCTCACAAGTGTGGCAAGAGTTGAGTTTCACAAAAACGACAAGGATCATGCCCAGATGGTGCACAATTGGGAGTACTTACTTCTGGACCAAGTTTCCTCCACGGATAAGATCTGAAAAAAGAAAAAAGAAAGAAAGAAAAGAAAAAATTGGATTGGATTTCAGAGTTGATTCTTCAAGTTGGGACTGTAAATCCCAAGGTTGCTGGTTTGATGCCGGGCCGGGGTACCGAATTTAAGACTCCAAATGGTGCTAGGCCATGGCAGTTCTGTGGAGGGGAAAGGTGCTGTTTAGGCTGCCCTCCTGAGTGTTACAAAAATATTTTGATGTAACCAAGATCAAGGTCCAGAACCTTGTAAATGAGGAATCAAGGAGTAGAGGATAAAGATGATAATAGTTTGGTAGCAATGGAACAGCACTATCTGAGACAAAATTATGCAGGGAAAAACTTGAAAAAAAGAATTTAAAGTCTGCTTAGAGTTCAAGGAACAAAAGCTGTTGTATGTAAACAACGCCCACAAGCTAATAACTCTGGTCGTCAGAAGAAGATTGGGGATGATAAAATCAAACCCAAATAACCTCCAGGTTCTAAATGAACCTGCCAAACTCTCCACAATCAAGCGCTTGAAGGGTACCAGATAACCAAGGGTGGCTTTACAAGACAAAGTGCAATGTTTAAGAATCTCTAAAAGCAAACAGTAACTGATTTGAAGCAAGGATAACCTCAACACTTCTCAAGGGACTCAAGAGTAGGCTGGCAGAATGAAACTCAAAAGAAAATAAAGGGATGTATAACACTCCTTAAGCTTAATAAGACCTCTTCAATCAATTGTGATTGGCTCCAGAAAGATAATCAGGGATCAGGACCAGTATGGTCAGAGAAAGGGATCAAGGAGTGGTATAACACACTCAAAAATTCCCCTTTTATAGACCAGAGGCCTGTAGACTATTTACAAGAGAGATTTACAAATAGAGCAGAAAAAAATTTATGTATTTTTTTTATTTTTTTTTTTTTGAGGATGATTGTCATGAGAAAACAAAAGAAAAAAAATAAACAAACAAACAAACACTCAGAAAAAAAAACAGAAGAGTTGAATCAAGACCCTGGCCCGTGCCAATGGTGGGAACGGGCAAGAGAGGAGCTATTGAGGGGCCCGCAGACATGCTGAAGGGCCCGGGAGACAGTTGAGACCCGCGCGGGCAACAGAAAAGCCACACGGGAGACCGGTGAGCTGGAGGTGGAAAGGATGAGGGAAATCATCATCATCTTGGGAAGGGTTGAGGAAGATGAGATGGGGATCAATCAATTGAGATCAGTGGTCGTGGTGAGGGAGGCCAGGGATCTGAGCTGACAATAGGAGCCAGCATTACCGGGGATCAAGAGGATGGGAGATCTGGATGGGACTGATTCTAGATCCCAAGCTATTTCTCAGTAGAGGTAGAGGGAATACTTGAGCTTGAAGTGGCTTTGGACCAAAGAAATCCTGAGTTAGCTTGGGTTCATCCAGCTCATCCAACAGCTACCTGTGCTTTGACCGCTGGCCCCGGCGTGGGTCTGACCATTGCTCGAGACGCTGGGACTGGAGAATGAATGGAGATCAAGTGCGTATAGGGAGTTGAAGAAGGATTGGAGTGAGTAGAGTAGGATTGAGATGCAGAGTGGGAGGGGGGATTGTTTGAGACAAATGTTGAGAGGGTTGTTAGAGGATGGGATGGGGAAGGAGATCTTGATGGAGCGTAGGTTTCTTAATCTTAAGAACGCCGGTGGTGGTGGTGGTCATAGTAGATTGGGATCAATCAATTGGATTGAGTTGATGATTAGGGTTAAGGTTGTTGGGTTTGAGGATGGAGGGATGGATGGAAGAGGAGGATGTGGGGATGATGGATGATGATCCTGAGGGGGTTGCCAGTGATGGATGGCAGTGGGATCAATGGGGATGTATCCAAGCTGGAGTTAAGGACTTGCTGGGCTTCAATGTCAATTTTGATGTCAATGTTGATGTCAATGAGGATGGCTTGATGGATTATGGTGAGATGGGAGTGGGGTCAATGGTTTTTTTTTTTTTTTTTTTTTTTTTTTTTTTTTTTGATGATGATGCCTATGAATGATGATAAGGAAAAATCATAAAAAAATTAAACTCTCCGCACTGGCCAGGGTGTCCAGGATGGGGCACTACACCGGGCTTGCCTCCACCCTTCAATCAATCACCGGCACCCCCAATTGAACATCATCATCATCATCCACAACCCAAACAATGTTGTTATCAAATACCCAGGAGTTGCAATCAATGTTGAACCAGTAAGATCAAATGAATCTTCCAGAACAGTCAATCTGTTGCCTGTGTCACCGCCAGAGTGCCTTGCAAGGATTCAATTTCTCAAGAGATCATCCATGCCATCAATCCCAAACTTGATCTATCCAACCTGATCATCTACACCCATCAATCTCCCCCCATCCATCAAAACAAAATCATCATGCCCTTCAACTCAACAACAAGCTTCTCTCCACTTCAGATTTAATCGGCTGCCACACCCCCTAAATCTGAGGAGCCAATCAGTCCCGGTTGTGAACTGACACAAGAGAAACCCCAAGTAGCCAGAAGGAGAAATGGCCCCATTGATGTATTACCCAGTTATGTTGGAAAACGACTGAACTTCACCCTGCCATCCGCTCTTGGATCCCAACCAATGCCATCAACCTCACATACTCTCAAGCTTCCTTCAAACTCAATCCATCCCAGCAAATCCTCATCTACTCCAATTCAATCAATTCCCAATCCATCTACTCACTACCCCCAATCTGATCCGCGCTCTCATTGCTCACGGGTTTCCCGCGCAAGTCTTCTGTCCCCTGCGCGGGTTGGTGATGTGTTCTGCGCCCCTCAAGGATTCTGACCGCGCGGTCATCCGCAGGCCAGCGGTTGCCAAGGGGCGTCAGCCTGTCTGGGCGTCCCGTCACCTCACCCTCACCTGCCTGTGCACATCATTGGCACGGGCTGGTGTTCCTTTTCATCCCCGCTCATTCATTTCCTTTTATTACTTCATTCATCCTTAAAAAAAAAAAAAAATCCATCCTATTTGTAGTATCTCTTGTAAATAGTCTACATGGACCCATGGCCCATAAAAGGAGGGGCTCTCCCCTGCTTTGTTTAAGCATCCATGGGAGTGTGTGCTTATGTCCCCCCTGTTATTGTGAAATTAGATCCTCATCCTTATCCTGGTTATATCTCTGATTTCCCCCTGATCCATTTTTGACCCTTGGTCTTTGCCCCTGTGTGGCCTGATCCTTATCACCAACCAATAGCCTTGCTGGTTGAATAAAATTCTGTCTGTTGGAATTTTTGAGTGTGTTTTACCACTGCTTGATCCCTTTCTCTGACCATACTGGTCCAGATCCCTGATCATCTTTCTGGAGCTGATAACGGTTGATTGAAGAGGTCTTATTAAGCTTAAGACCTGGAGTGTTATACCTCCCTTTATTTTCTTTGGATTGATTTGCATTCTGCCAGCCTACTCTTGAGTCCCTTGAGAAGTGTTGAGGTTATCCTTGCTTCAAATCAGTTACTGTTTGATTTTAGAGATTCTTAAACATTGTGCTTTGTCTTGTACGGCCACCCTCAGTTATCTGGTACCCTTCAAGCGCTTGATTGCGGAGAGTTGGGCAGGTTCATTAAGAACCTGGAGGTTGGTTGGGTTTGAGTTGATCATCTTCAATCTTCTGCTGATGAACAGAGTTATTAGCTTGTGGGCGTTGTTAACATACAACAGCTTTTGTTCCTTGAACTCTAAGCAGACTTTAACTTCTTTTGTTCAAGTTTTTCCCTGCATAATCTTGTCTCAGATAGTGCTGTTCCATTTCTACCAAACTATTATCATCTTTATCCTCTACTCCTTGATTCCTCATTTACCAGGTTTTGGACCTTGATCTTGGTTACATCTTAATATTTTTGTAACACTCAGGAGGGCAGCCTAAACAGCACCTTTCCCCTCCACAAAACTGCCACGGCCTAGCACTGTTTGGAGTCTTACACCATCAAGTCAGAGGTGGATCATATCTTTTGGAGGAACTGGATGGTACTCAGATGGCCAGGAGGTTCTCTGCTGATCAGGTCAAGAAATTTCATTGTTGTAAAGGCAACTTCAATCAGAAGTAAGTCCTCCCAATTGTGCACCACCAGGGTCATCAGCTACTTTTTTTTTGTGAACTCTACTTTATGCCACATATGTGAGCACCTGGGACGCCTTCTTCATTTTATTGCAGTCAACTCTAGAAGATCTTCTTTGGATGTATCAAGATATTCTTTTCAATCACCCTCAAGATCAAATGGCCATTTCTTGTGTTCAATCATATTTCCTTTCTTTTTTTATGACATCAACCTCAGATGCAGACTAGGGACAGTCTGTAAGTTGGGGATAGATGTGGTGACCAAATCTGGAAACCCTGGACCAGATGCGGAAGAATTCAAAAAATAATTTACAATTCTTTTATTTAGGTGTCATTCAAAAAAAAAATTGGAATTTCTTATTCAGTATCACTTCTTCAATTCCCTCATCCAGCCAACAATTCCCCTGTCCCAGTAGTCTAGGACAGGCCTCTGTTGGTCCCCATTCCCTAGGAATTGCGTTCGATCCTTTCTCTCTTTGTTCCCGCCCTTCCTTTTGGCCAAACGCGCGGGCCAAGAACCGCTTGGCCCAAGATCCCCTCCCAACCTCATCCTCAGATTGATCCATCCCTACTGAATCCTCATCAATCCTCTGCCAACTAGATGTATCAACAACCATCCACTTATTCAACCCCCTTCACTCAATTGTCCTGGTTGGAAGATCTATCAATCCATCTCACCCCATCCAACCCTTGACGTTCATCATCCCTCCCAAGTCAATTGTCATTCATTGTCCTCATCAGATCCAACCCTTCAACCCTCATCCTCTCATCAACCCACCCCCTCCAGTCGTTTGAATCCATCAAGGACAGAAACCCTTGGTATCAATTCCGTACCCAACCATGATCTTGAGAAACTCCAATCTGAACTCACCAAACGTCCTAGCTCTCATCAAACCCATCCTAATCCCCCCAATCAAACCAGTTATCCAGTCACTCAGATCCATTACAATCTTCATCATCCACCCATGCCTACCGTTTAAGTTTACCACACCAAGGCACGTGATATTGGCACAGATGTACCCGGTCAAACCTCACTGGGACCTCAGAATTATCAAGATTTGTTCTGGATTGCTGCTTGATCCATCTGATCCCCCAGCCACTCCCCAACCAATCCATCACCCTTCCTGGGACTATCCCACCCCCTTGAATCTTTGGGTGGGGAGTTTTGTCTACCGCACGCAGACTCTTGCGGGCGGTCTGATCTGTTTTCCTTTCCCACCCCTTCCGCCTTTTGTCAAGGGGGGGGGTGATCTTGGTATTGTTGCGCGCGTCTGTCCACGGAAAGACGCAGGATATGTGAAGGGATGAAGATAGATCCCATCCTGGTCAGGCAGGCCGATTTCCACCGGTCTGCGTGATCAAATTTTTCTGATCACCTTTATCTGAAAATCAAAAAAAAAAACCTTTTTCCGCTCCATTTGTAGTATCCCTTGTACATATTCTAACAGGGCCTCCTGCCCATATAAGGAGGGGCTCTCCCCTTCCTTTCGGAGGAACACCAGCGGATCCTACCAGCACATCAGACCACATCAGATCAGCACATGGTATCCTAACACACACCACATCCTAAGATCATCAGTGGCCTCTTGAAATACATCATCCATGGGGTCTTCATTCACCTTTATCTGAGACAAAAATTTGGTTATATCTATGATTGCCTCTTGATCCTTGAGCCTCAATACGCAAACCTTTGATCCTTGATCCTTATCACCAACCAATAGCTTTGCTGGTTGAAGAATAATTTGACTAATTGAATTCTTGAGTGTGTTACACCACTCCTCATCCTTTTATCCGACCATACTGGTCCTTATCATCCTTTGATTATCTTTCTGGAACCAGTCATGTTTGACTGAAGAGGTTTTATTAAGCTTAAAACCTGGAGTTTTAAAGCTCCCTTCATTTCTTTTGAAGTTGAATTCCGCCACGCTACTCTTGAGTACCTTGAGAAGTGTTTGGGTTATTCTTGTTTGAATAAGTTATTTTTTTGCTTCTGGAGCTTCTTCAAACCATTAGCTTTGTCTTGTGCAGCCACCCACAGTTATCTGGTACCCTTCAAGGGCTTGATTGCGGAGATTTGGGCAGGTTCATTGAGAACCTGGAGGTTGTTTGGGATTGAGTTGATCTTTCCTAAGATTCTGCTGACGACCAGATCTATTAGCTTGTGGGTGTTGTTAGTTACAATTGCCTTGTCTTGTTGGACTCTGAACAACCCTTGACTTCTTCTATTCAAGTTTTCACCGGCACCATCTTGCCTCAGATAGTGTTGTTTCCCAGCTACCGACCACTATAATCTTTATCCTCTTACATCTGGTCCCCGTTTACCAGGTTCTGGACTTTGATCTTGTTTAAATTTAAATATTTTTGTAACACTCAGGAGGGAAGCCTAAACAGCACCTTTCCCCTCCACAGAACTGCCACGGCCTAGCACCATTTGGAGTCTTACAGTGACAACACAAAGATCACCCACCCCTCACCCCAAGGCAAAGGGGTGGGGAAAAATTGAACCAGACCGCCTGCAGGTGTTTCTGGCGGTAGACAACGCTTTTCCACCCCAACCCAAAGATGGAAGGGGGGTGCAAGTGATTGATGGATTGGTGGAGTTGGTTGAGAAATTGGTTGGATCTGTTTGATGGAGTGAACGGTATTGATGGATGAAGACAAGATGGAAGATGATCTTGAGGAGGCAGTAAATGGTCAACAGGGGGTGGTGGACAATTGTTGACCACAAGGGTTGATTGATGGTTTGATGGTAGTTGTGATGGTAGATGTGATTAGTGGTTGCTGTTGTTGTTGTTGTCTGTTGTTCTTCTCCTCCTCCTCGTCAATGATCAGTATGTTAAGTATTCTATGGCAGAGGTGAACAATTGCAACGGGCACGCAGAGTTAAAATTAAGGGAATGTGGAAACTCCAAATATAGACTGACTGAGTGGTCTCCCTCTCTCAAGACCAGCACTCAATGGAAAGGATCATCTAGATCTAATCTCACAATCTCAGAACTTGACAAGACAAGAACAACAACTCACTCCCTCATCAATCCATTCATCACTCTTCAACCAACTTGCATTTTTTTCTTCTTCTTTCTCACCTCTTCCCATTTCTTCCATTTTATCATCCTCATCATTATCTCTATCCTCTTTTCCTCATTCTTGATCCGTGTACCCGGTGAGATTCCTAACCTACTCATTTCTCCTATGCGTCTCAACCTTGATCTCAACTTACAAGAATCTCTCTCTCCTCAGTCTCACCTCATTATATTTTCTCTATGAATCTCTGAACCTCATGTCCACTGAGGTCAAGATCCTCAAGCCTAATGTTGGTATTTATAAGTTGAATCTTCTATCTAAAATACATGTTGATTCTTTTCCTTTGATTTTTCAGTCTCCAGTTTCTAGTACAATCAATCTCATTCTCCTATTACAGTAACTTGGATCAAATGAGGATTGGTAGGATTGAGTTGAGTCAATTGAGGGATTGAGAGATGAGTCTGAGGACTAATGGGATGAGATCCGGATAACCAATGATCAGTTTGCTGGATCTGCTGATTGGATTGAGTGAGTTGATTGATTCAATGATCAATCAATTGTTGTCTGACTCTTCCATTGATCCAACTCCTACTCCCCCTGCTCACCAGAAATCAAGAGTTAGTCAATCCATTGATGAGCTGGGATTGAGTAAATCAATAATCTGACATTGATCCTAACTGGCTGCTACTACTCCAGTTCATCTTGGCTTTGAGATAGAACAAGCTCAAAACTCATGAGGGCTGGATGATCTCGACCAGCTGATGCGTGGTGAGGTTGCAATTGGGACTTGGGGTGATGGTCCAAGCAGAGGAAGATTGGGCCAAGCGGGTCTTGGCCCGTGTGTTTGGCAAAAAGGAAGGGGGGAACAAAGAGAAAAGGAATTGAACGCAATGCCTAGGTGATGAGACCAAGAGAGGCCTTTCCTAGACCACTGGGACAGAGGAATGATTGGCAGGATGAGAAAATTGGGGGAGTCATACTGATGCAAAAAATTCAATTTTTTTTTTTTTGAATGACACCTAAATAAAAGCATTGTAAAAGTTTTTTTGAATTTTTCCGCATCTGGCCCAGGGTGTCCGGATTTGGTCACCAAAACAGCAGTTCAATCCCAACCTTGGAGAGCTTTTTGAGGTGCAGTCTTATGTTGGTTACAAACCTATCAATATTTTCTTCACTGAAGGGAAGATATAGGAGCAAATTGAAAACCCTTGCTTGATATGCTGATTGGGAGGAGGCAAAGTAGTGTTTTTTTTCAATCATGATCTCTTTGGCATTTCTGATATTTCCAGGCTTGATGATGTTTGTGTGCGTTGCTGGTTCTAACTTTGCAGGGAGAAAAGGAGCCATGTCTTTGTTGATTTCAGGATCCAGTTGGGTCACTCTCCATAATGTGGAGAATTCCTTGTAGGTCAACTAAGCTTTCCATCTTGACTTTCCAGATGAATTAGTTGTCTTTTTTCAAGAGCGGAGTTGACTCTACAAGGGTTTTGAGAGTGATTGTCCTCATTTTTCTGTCTCCCCCTGGTCCTGGTGATGATTGATAGTTGGTCATTTCAAGATAGTTGTTTTGGCTGTTAACCGTGAAAGAAATGAGATGGCTAATTACCAGAACCACTGATGTATATATAATTCAAATAAGAAGAAATGAGAAAGGTTTAGATCAGTGAACAATAGGTGGAACAAAAAGGTTGTAACATCATATGAGATTCTTAACCAACAGTAATGAGAATGATATCAATTAAAATCTCAGCACCACATTGGATCCAACATGTTAAAGAAGACAGGCCTGGAATGAATAATTGATGAACGGTGAGCTTAAGCAATGTTTCTTCTCATACAGCAGCAAGGATATGATCATACTTGCTGGCATTGATCTTCAGCGCTATAACAAAGTGACCTTGACATTGTTGATTGACTTGAGTGCAGTGATCTGTTGATCCTGAGTGTCATTTAAGATCTAAAGCATCAAGTGCCTTGAATCACAAATTACCAGATTTTAGTCCTTTGTGGTTACTGTCAATGAGTTGTATATGGAGATTAGGATTGCTGTAGTGGATGATTCAAGTGACATTATAATGAGATGATGAGAGAAGCAAGGAAGAATCATTGAAAGATGAGTCAACCTAAGTGGATTTGACTTCCTTCTCATCAGAAGCCAGGGTGTTGGAGAGCATGCGCTCAGATGTTGGCTCATAAAAAACTGGAGTATCTCCATTGCCGTCATGATGTTGTGGACTACCATCTGGTGTAACATAGTATACTCAACACATGAAACCATATTCATATCTAAGAAGAATGCAAAACCACTTTTTGATTCCCTAGTGTTTCCATCTTCCCAACTTGCATTGGAATAACCAACCAAATAAAATTTTCTGACTTTGTAAGAAACAGTCCCAGACTGTGTGTTCCTTTAAGATACCTCATAACTCTCTTAAACGCTGACCAATGCCTCATGCTTGTCTTCTCTAAGTGTTGCAACAAGAAACCAATTCCAAATATAATATCCTGCCTTGTACATTGCCCCAAATAACCAAGCAATCCAACAGCTGACCTTTAGTTGCTCCCAGATTGAACAAACTCCAGATACTCCTCAACTGTAGACTTCTCTAAACAAATGTTTGACTGCATGGGAGTACCAAACTACTTTGAATCTTCTAAGCCATATTTCTTAAGAACAGCTGCCACATAGTGGCTCTGGTCTAACTTGATATCACTCTTGCTCTTACTGACTTTCATTCATAGCACCTGTTGCGCCAGAGCAAGATCTTTTATCTTGAATTACTTTTTGAGTGTCTCCATGACCTTCTATTTACGATTTCCAATGATGATAATGTCATTGACCCATACAAAAAAAATTGCATCCTTTCTCACAAAGAGACAAGGGTCAGCCTCAGACGTCTTGAAACCAATCTTTATCATTTTCTCACTCATGGTATTATACCACAACCTAGCTGCTTGCTTCAATCCATAAAAGGATCTAAAAAGCTTGAGGACATATTCCCCTTTACCTGCTGAAAAAAAACTTCTAACACAGATTTTCTTCATGGTTTCTGCTTAATTCTCTACTAAACATTCACAAAAACCATCAGGGATTGACATATAAACAGTCTCCTCCTCTCCAAGTTTTGCATTCAAGTATGCTGTTACAAAATCAGCTTGTCTGATTTCTTGACCCAACTCCACTGCCAGAGAAATGATGTACCTGAAGGTGAACAGCCTTCCAGTTGGTGAGGAAGTATCTTGGTAATTGATACCCTCTCTCTGCTTGAAGCCCTGTGCAACCCATCTAGCTTTGAACCTTTTCAAAACTCCATTTGTGTCAAACTTCTTGTTGAACACCAATATAGACCTGAGAAAGGTCTTTCCGTTTGGAACAGAATCCTGCTTAACCACTTCAAAGACACTATTATTCTCCAGAGAATCAAAATCCTCAAAAATAGCACTCTTTCAGTTGGCTCTCTCATCAGAATTCATAGCTTGGCCAAAGCTTTTTGGTTTAACCCTGTTACACATTTCTGAACTCAACTCCAGGACTTCATTGAGCATACACTGTTCCTGAAATGTATCTTCCTCATATACTGTGGCAGAATAACAGGACTTTCATCCCCCGTCCCTATGAACTGGTACTCTAACCCTACCAATCCTTCAAACTGGAGGTGGAGGCTCATCAGGTTCCAAATTAACGGATTCCCCTGAAGGGGGCACTAAACCCTCTGGTGGCATGTCTGCCAACTCTTCATCTTCTGGAACCACATGTTCCTCAGCCTTTTCTGGTGAAATAGGTGTTAATTCTATTTCTTTCTGTGACTTATTCACAACAACATCTCACTCCTTTTGAGTGGAAAGGTATGTTCATCAAATTTTACATCCCTACTACAGATAAACTTTCTTTTCCCTGGACAATAGATCCAGATGATTTACTTATTAAATCATAGCCTACAAGTGCCCCTGTTCTGGCTCTAGGGTCTAATTTTCCAACCATCTCATTATGGTGGACACTATAATACACCAAGCAACCAATTGTTCTTAGGTGTGATAACTTTCAAAACTGATAATGAGGACTCTTCCCATTAGCACTTACAATGTTGTGAAACAGACAGACTGTACACATAAACCCAGCCCATAAGAACTTTGTTAGACCAGATTGAGACATGATAGTTCTGAATTTTTTGAGTAGAGTCCTATTCATTCTCTTGACCATTCCATTATTCTATGGAGTACTTACAGTAGTGACTATATGAATGATACCATAATCTTTCAATAACTGCTTGAACTCTTTACTCACAAATTCATCACCTCCATTGGTAATAATCCTCTTTATCTCCTTCATCAGACCATTCTGTTTCAAGACTTTGAATATTACAGAAACCTCCTCTGTTGTCTGATCCTTAGATTCAATTGGTTTGACCCAAACATAATTAGTTGCAGTATCAACTAAATTGATGAATTATCTTTCCCCACCAAGGTACTGCGGTGTGAATGGCCCTTTCAAATCAATGGAAAATTCCTCTCTAGGAACATCAGTGCAATCTCTACTCTTTGAGAACACATTTCAAGTCTTAGCCCCCAAGGTACAACTCTCACAGTGGCTGCCCTTTACCTTATGGCCACTTCTATTGTGAGCAACAGTGCTCAGAGCTGAGAATTTGAACAAGCTTGCACACAAAAGCTTATTCAAAACTTGTACACTAAGAACAGTTCTCCCATTTATATCAATAACAAAACTATCTTCTTTGAGATAAAGTATCTGGAAACCTTTTCTCCACCACACTCCAAGGGACACAAGGTTATAAGGCAACTCTGGTACATAGAACACTTTCTCGTGAGAAATTTTGAAACCCAAGTGATTTGCAAGAATAAATTTTCCAATTACCTTGATCTGAATTGTTCTTCCTTTCTGACCAATAGTTACAACTCCATCATAATCACTAACATTTGAAAATAAACTTGGTTCAAAGAACATGTGATCTTTGCAACCAGAATCAATCAAAACAAGAAAATTCTCCTTCAATCCTCCTAATAGGAAAGAAGCTTTATCAGTCACTGATAAGCTCTCATCTTTAAGTTTAATATTACTCACTTCATAATAAATCAAGTCCATTTCTTGATCCTCATCAGTTTTGACCTTCTTGTTGGGACCTTCTTCCCCAACAACATTTTCCATTGGACCATCCAACAACACCATTGTAACATTTTCTCTAGTGAGATTGACCTCCTTGACATTCTCTTCAGAATTCTTCCTCTTCTTGGCCTCCTTGCAATCCTTAGCATAATGCCCCTTATTCTGACAATTATAGCATAAGACATTGATCAAATCCTTTTTTGCCTTCTCCCAAACTTTTCCAGTCTTTCCAAGAAGTGCTGTTCTAGAGCCCCCTTCATCTTGAAGTGAAGATCATCCTTTTCAATCCTCTTCAGTACATCTTCCTCCCCAGGAAGAGGAACCAATTGAGAAATAATTCTGACTAAAGAATCAAGCTCCTTTGGTAGCTTTGGAATGATTAAGAGTGACAAACACTCAGGATCAATGTTAATTCCTGATTACTTAAACTTGGCTATGCTAGGCCTAGCCTCTGCAACACACTGCTTAAAAATGAATATTGTAACTTGAATAGTTTATTGAAAGCTATACCCTTCTGGTGAAAAGAATCACCAGCATACTTGGACTTAAGCAACTTCCAAAGGATGCTTCCCCTCCTTCTTTCATCTTCCCTAAGAGTATCTGCAATCCATGTCACATGATTCTCATCAAGATGCCTAAGGATGAGATGATAAGACTTTTTCTCCACTTCTTAACTGATCAAAGTGTCATCTGCATCCATTATCTCCCCACAACCAATGTTTTCCAGCTCACTATCCATAGGAACAGCCCAAGAATTATAATTTTGACTGTTCAGAACTATATTGGTGGATCTAACATCAGGGATATAGGAAATCTTCTTGGAAAACTTGAGGTCTTTGAGGTTCTCTAGAGTAAGGTACAAGGGTCTAGATGGCTTGGAAGTAATGATGATGTTGGTACTAATAATGTGTTATAATTATGTCCATCAATATGCTTAGGCAAATGAGCAGTATTTAAAGAAAAAGAGATGCTGGACACATTGTGTCAATAATTGCTAATGGGCTCTCACAATGGGGCAATAAGTTGGATGATATTGTTGATGAACTTGAATGGATGTTGAATGAATGATGGAAAACAGCAGGGAGAAAAGCTCCTTAAGTACAAAAGATTGGCCTCTTGTGAGCCCATGTTACAAGAATCCAAAAGGCAAATTTTCCGCCCCAAAAGTGCTCTACAGGCTCTACAGGCCTTGTTACTTGGTTTGGGCTACATCAGCCTGCATGGCATCAGTCCCTGTACCCTTACAACCAGCCTATTCTGGCCATTTCTGGTGTTTCCACCGCAACAGGGCTGAACCAGCCCCTTAGCTGTTCAAACCCCTGGCCAGTTGTCTGTTCCAACTGGCCCTGTTACCTCACATGCTGGCTGGTTGCCTCATGCAACCAGCCCCTGGCCATACAAACGGCCGGTTGGAACCCAGGACACACCTGGGTCCGGTCTCAGACTCTCATGGGGTGGGTGTAACCGGCGTACATGCGGCCCCCCCCCTCTTTCTTTCAAATCCCTGGAGGGGGCAGTCAAATCCCCTTACCAGGGGCCCTGGAGGTTGATACCCCCAGGGCGTTGTCAAGATAAGTGGGCTGGGGGCTGGTCAAATCCCCTCCAGTCCTTTGCTCCTCCCCCTCAGTAAAGGGGGGGGAGAGCACCCCTTTTTTTGCGCCTTGCTTCAATGGTGGAGGGGTGATCAAATCCCCCCCCACCGCTGGTTGCCTTGCTGCAACTGGCCCAGCCATCCTCCTGGGCAAGGGCGTGATGAAATCCCCCTCACCCTGACCGGTTGCCCTCCTGCGGCCGGTTGCTGGCCGGTTCAACCCAGCCAGCCGTCTCCTTCCCTCTTTCAATGGCAATCAAGGGGAGGGAGGGGAGCCCGGGCCCCTGGCCCCTGCTCCTGCGGGGCTGACTGCCAGTCGCAACCGGCTGGGCCCCCGCGGGATACCTCGGCCGCGGCAACAGCCCCACCTGGGCCATTGGGCCCCTCATGAGTCAAACCAAGGAAGAAGAGTGGCCCCGGGCGGGCCGCGACACGGGAAACAGCCCCAAATGGGCTGCAACACGGCCAGAGGCCCCAATGGGCCGCCCCAAGCCCATAGAGTGAGTTTAACATACTTTGGCGGGCCAGCCCGTCTGGCCAAGTATTTCCAAAATAGACCTTGGGCCCAATTATTCCCATACAAGTCTATCTGGCTGTATTTGCACATTTAACCCACCAGGACCAATAGGGCCTGTGTACCAATAGGCCTGTTTCTCACATTTTGAGGCCAGTTTCCCCAAATCTGTGACATCCACACAGGCCTGTATGGTCAGTGTGTGTCAAATGGGCCGCAGAGGCCCACATGTGCATGCCATTTGGATTACACTTATATGTAGCACATGCTGTGGTGTCAATTTATAGAGACGGATTGGGAACTGCTTTGCGGCTGCGCGCTCAGCATTGGACGCAAGCGGGCTAAGAATTAGGGTATGCGGAATGCTCAGCAGCGGCAGCTTCTGGATCAGCAGCAGCCGCTGTTTGGCTCCGCACCTAGTGGACGGGTTGGGCTAAGAATCAAATGTGGTGTGGGCCGCAATCTGCCCCGGAGATTGGATTCGGAAGGTAGTGCGCTCAACTAGGTTTTTGGGCGCGCCGGTTTGGATACGTAGGGGCGGAGAAATCCGCAGGCTATAAAGGAACGGATGGAGCGTGCCTGCAAGCATGGGGATCATGCCGGATAATGCCAGACATCCACGACGGGCCCGGAAAAATGGATACAGACAGGCGCGGGGGGCTCCGAGTAGGGCGCGGTGCAAGGACCGTTTCATGAGAAGGACAAACCGGATGGACAGAACGGCGTACGGATGTTGGGGAAAATTTGGTACGGGGGTGGGGAGAGGAGGCTAGGGTTTCTGTTTTGGGATTGTTTTCTGTTTCCTTGTCATACTGTTATTTGCGCATGTACTTAGGTTAGGGTTGAGAGGGAGGACTTATCCTCACTCTCAACTCTGGGTTAGGAGTGGAGGGGGCATGGAATCAGACCATCACATCATTGGATTGGATCAATCATCTCACCAAGAGATTAAAGGAACTCATACCGGATACACATCCAGGTGGAAAGTTCTTAGGATTGAAGGATTGGAGATTTCACTCTCTTTCTAATTTTCTTTATCTCTTTATCTCCTTATTTCTATTCCTCATTTAAGTGCGACTTTGGGCATCCTCATCTCCTTTCAGACCCAGGGAACCATTAACTTCCGAACCTTGGGACAATTATAGGGGGAAAACCCTTATTCTTTCCACATCTGGGGGTCTGGCCGGGAAGTAACCTTCCTTTTCTTGTCTTTCAAAGGTAACTGGGCGCGATGTCATATCCATACCTCCCTACAGTTGCTTCCTCTTCTTCTTCTTGTTCTCCTTCCGTTTCCGGGTCCGCTACTCCGACCCCACTTGCGTCTTTCATCCCTCCTCCTCCCCCTCCCTCCGCTCAACCCAGGACAAGCTACGCCATTCCCCCATTGGTCTCCAGTGACCATGAACCCACTTTTCTGGTTCGCATCAGGCCGCGCGACTACCCTCACATCCAATTCAAAACTGTGGACGTGGAGCGATTCATCTCAAGATACAAAGGTATTGCAGATGCGGAATGTGCGTCAGACGCCGATAAGGCCCAGCTTGTTGTCCTGTTCATTATGGAAGAAGAAAAGCTCTTGGATGTGGAGGAGATGGAAGGCTACAAGAATCAGGATTGGCCAAAACTGAAGGCAGTGATCCTAGCGCAGTGGGGTAGGCGCAAACCTCAATTCGGGGAAAGCTATTTTGACCGCGTGGCCTCAGAGGCAAGCGCGCGTGGAGGAGTCAGAACTTGGTTTGAGCTGGCAGATTACACCTCAAAATTCAATTGGATCTATTGGTACTTGTCAAAGAACAAGGTGGTGGAGGGACAGATGGGGTCCATGAAACGCGCGTTTCTGGGCGGTTTAGGTGCTCAACTCCGGGAAAGGGTGCAGCGGCATCTTTACGCTCACAACTTGGTAAAGCGGTCATTGGACGGGAGCATTGCGCTCCTTCCGGAGTTGGCTGTCATTTGCCAGGCTGTGGAGAGTGAGCTTGACTTAGAAGAGCTTATTGAGGATACTGCTAAGTCTCTCCCAGCGGGACCGAAGAAATCCACCCCCCAGGTTCTGGCTCTGGGGCAATTTTTGGCCCCGGTTCCACCTACTTCCACGCGTGTTCTGGTTCCTGAACCCGCACCCGCCCCTCCGGTTAGTGAATTGACGGAACTGATGAAGGATTTGAAGACCTGCATGAGCCTTATGGGCCAGCAGCAGCCGCGAGTGCCTCCACCTCACATTGTGGAAGGGTTTTGGCCGCCCGGTACCTTTGTGCTGAGGGGGTGCTTGTACTGCGGGGCGAACAGTCATTGGCAATCAGCATGCAAGCAGCTTACAAAGGATCTCAAAGCGGGATTGGTTTGACCAGCGGGGATGGGGTGCATGTTTCTGATGGGCAAACAGATTCCAATGGAGCCAAGCCAGCCAACCACAATGCAGCAGGTGCGCACACGGGGTCAGGAGGTGGGAACAACGGCGCAAGCCTCACTAGGCATTGTTACCGGTCCCAGATTGTGGCAACCACCTTGGGTGGAAGCTGAGGTAAGGGTAGTGGCAATTGAAGAGAAGGTGGCGGTCTCCGATAAGATGGAGGTGGATGCAAAGGAGCAACCCCCGTCAACCATTCTGAAACGGCCGCACGCATGCCCTGAATCGAGGCGATGGCAGCAAATCCTGTAGGGAAGAAGAAAGCGGCGGACATTGTGCGTAGGGTGATGGGGAACAAGACTCCGGTCCCGCTGATCTTGCGGGAACTGGCGGCTGTGTCTCCGGTGGTGGTAGACAAGATGGTGCAGGTGTTGCGGGATTGCGGTCAGGGCCGGGTACCTCAGATGGTGAAGCGGGTTCATGTGACGCGGAAGGAGGAGGGGCGCAAGGAGTGTGAGGTGAAATCAGTTTTGACTCCGCTCGCTTATGTTCCAATGGTCATAGCGGGGAGGAAGGTGTGGGCTATGGTGGACAGCGGTTCAATGGTGAACCTGCTGCCATCGCGGATGGTGGATGATTTGGGGTTGGTTTGGTGGAAATGCGCAATGGTTCTCCGCGCGCTTAACGGAGGGGATTGTCGTGTGGATGGGGCAGTTGAGGAGAAGGAGGTCAAGGTTGCAAGGGTCCGTAAGCCTCTTTCTTTTCTTTTGGTTGATTGTGGGGATGTGATTTTGGAAATGCGGTTCATGTTTGGGTTCCAAGCACAAATGGTTTTCAATCCAGAGGTGGGAACGGAGGCATTGACGGTGGAGGATTTGTCCGGCCAAAGGTTTGAGACAACTATCTGCAATCATGGGAAAGGAAAGCGGAGGAGAGTGTTGGAGTATGAGGAGGAACCGGACGCGGAGTTGGTCTGCAACGGGCAACCCTTGGAGGATTTTTTCTAGTCGACCAAGGAGACCGCACGGAAAAAGCTCCGGTTTTGTGCAGGCGGTCAACTAATGAGGAGCAGGGAGGGGGAGGAAGGAAAGTGCCGGGCGCGCACGTCGCAGAAGTAAGTCCCTTTTCTCATTATGCATCACCCAAGGGTACTACGCTTTGAAAACCCTATCATTGTGCCACACTTGTGAGCCAAGGTGAAAGCTGCGGTTCCGTTCTGTGCAGGACCTACAGCAAAGGATGCGTGCGGATGATGCGGTGCAAATCTGGCAAGTACAAGCCGGTGTTGTAGAAGGACAAACCAAGGAACAAGCCGGTGGCCCCAGGAATTGAAACGGACTGCTTCGACCAATCGCTTGGTTGCGTGACCCTTGGGCCACGCCAATTAAGGCTTTGGTTTGGGTTACTAGTTCAGCGCAGATCACGGAGGAGCGGATTGCAGCTTTCAATTTTTGGCCCAACGGGATGGTTGAGTACAAAGGAGCGTGAGTTGCTGGTATTGGTTCTGGTTCTTTGGGAAAGAGCGCTCGCATTCAGACCTGAAGAGCGGGGGCTTCTGAAAAACAATATTGGCGACCCCTATGTCATCCCCAATGTCAATCACAAGCCGTGGCAGATCAAGCTGGTTCCAATACCGCAGGCGGTCCGGGAGAAGTTTCTGGAGTTGGTGCGGGAACGGGTGAAGACTGGCCTATACAAACAGTCAACGTCTAGTTACTCCAGTCCAATCGTTGCGGTAGTTAAGCAGGACAGAAAGTCGTTGAGGATTGTCCATGATCTGCAGCGGCTCAACTCCTTTACGATCCGGGATGCAGGACGTCCCACTTGCTTTGATGAGTTCCTTGAGTCAATGGCGGGGCGCGCTTGTTACGGTTTAGTGGATGTGATGGGGGGATACAACCAGCGCAATTTGGATCCTTGCTTGCAGCCTCTAACTGCATTTGAGACTGGGTTGGGAAGAATGCAGCTGACTCAGCTACCGCAGGGCGCAACCAATTCTGTGGCGGTTTACCAGGCGCAAATGGCATGGATCATGAAAGATGATCTTCCGGGGGGAGTCCAAATCTTCATTGACGATGCGGGCATCAAAGGTCCAAAATCCGATAAAGGAGGAGCAGAGCTTGTTGAATTTCCCGGCGTCGGACGTTTTGTGTGGGAATACGCGCAGACGTTGGAACGCATCCTGTTTCCCATCAAGGAGGCAGGACTGACGGTGTTGGGGAAGAAGTTGGCGGTTTGTGTTCTGGCGCTCAAAGTCCTTGGCCATGTTTTTGCTTCCAACAGCCGGCGCATTGCAGAGAAAAAGCGGAACAAGGTCCTTGAATGGCCAACCCTGCGGACAGTGTTGCATATCCTTCAGTTCTTGGGATTATGTAGCTATGTCCATATGTTCATCTAGAGGTTTGCGGAGGTGGCAAGCCCGCTCCAATCACTAACGCGGAAAGGCGCAGAGTGGAATTGGGGAGAAGAGTGCAATAGCGTGTTCCAGAAGCTCAAGGAGATTGTTGGACGTGACATTGTGCTCTGCGATCTCGACTACAATGCAGGAGGAATTAGGCTAGCGGTTGATTCCAGCAAATTTGGCGCAGGGGGGTTCTCACTCAAGAGGACGACGGTAAGGATAGGCCAGTGCTTTATGAGTCGGTCACCTTCACTCCGACGGAAAGCTGGTACTCTCAGCCGAAGTTGGAGTTGTGCGGGGTCACCAAGATTGTGCGGCGGCTTCAGTATCTTTTGTGGGGGGTTCACTTTGAGCTTTTGGTGGATGCAGAGGCGCTGGCGCGGATGATCAATTCCCCGGCGTTTCCCAATGCTCCCATGACCACTTCAACTTTTTTCCTTTGCTGTTGTTCATGTTCCAAGGAAAGTTTTCACTATTCCCAACGCGTTGTTGCGGTATCGGAGGGACAACCCGTTCAAGGACGCAGAACTGCTGGATGTGGAGACCCTGGTTGTCAAGGTAGGGGTTGTGGAGGCGGGCGTTCAGCTGCCGGGCGGTACACAATTCTTTGTGATTACTTGCAGGACCTATGTTTTTTCAACAGAACTACGGACAAGCACATGCAATGGGCAAGGCGGCAAGCGGGAAACTTCTATGTACAGGAGGGGCAGCTTTGGCGGCGGAAGACTCCTGTTCCTCTTGTGGTTACCACTTCAAGGGCGGATCAGGAAGCTATCCTCCAAAGCCTTCACAACAATCTTGGCCATTGAGGGGAGGTCAAAACGCGGAGGCGGGTGAAAGAGCGGTTCTGGTGGCCAGGGGTAGTGCGTGCGGTGCGGGAATGGTTGGCGTCCTGCAAAGCCTGTCAACGGCGGAGCGCAAGATTGCCTAAAGAAGTCGGAAACCCCACACGGGAAGACACCCTCTTTGGTTGAGTCTTGCTTGATTTCATCCACATCAAGTCCGGCAAGTTTGCCTATCTGCTTGTCGCGCGGGACAACCTGTCCAGTTGGGCAGAAGCGCGTCCGTTGGTCAAGCTCTTGGCGGAAAAAGTTGCTCTGTTTCTGGAGGAAGATTGGTTTGCGCGGTATGGGTTGCTTTTTCTGGTTACAGTGGACGGAGGGGCCGAGTTTGGCGGCTGTTTGGTTGAGTTGGTGAAGATTTGCGGAGCCACGTTTGGCCAAGTAACAGAGTATTATCCCAAGGGGGCCGCCATGATTGAACGCAAGAATCAACCAATCAAGGACGCCCTGGTCAAGATGTGCGGGGAGGACGGTAAGCGCTGGCAGGAGACCCTTCCAATGGTTCTGTTTGCGGATCGGATTTTGGTGAAGCGGTCGACAGGCTGCTCGCCGTACAAGTTACTTTTTGGGCAGCTCCCCGTGCTTCCGGTGGACATTGAGTTGGAGACATTCCTGGGGGTTGACTTGTGGAAGGTGAAGACCTCTGCCAAATTTCTGGAGGCTCGCGCCGAACAGCTCCTTTGACAGGACGGGATGCTTGCAAAGGCCGCAGACCGGCTGAAGAAGACTTGGATGGCATTGGTGCACTATTGGGACAAGCGCTGCTCACATTGTCTCCGGGATCCCTTGCGGAAGGGGAACTTGGTGCTCTGGTACAACCAGAGTCTGGAGTCTCAGTGGGGGAAGTTGTTTGCTAACCGGTGGAACGGCCCGTTCTGCGTTTTGTCCAAGTTTGAGGGCGGCAGCTATCAGTTGGAGGAATTAGACAGTACTCCGCTGAAACGGAAGGCGGCAGCTTTGCATGTCAAGCGCTTCTTTGGGCAAGGATCTACCTCATTTGACGAGACAGCGGAAGGGGGTGACGGATCAGACGAGGGGAGTGCGGAGCGCGGAGATGATGTAGGAACACAATCCGGGGATTTTTCTTTGGGCGGAGAAGCGGAAAATGTGCTGTTGCAACGGAGTAGGGGGTTTTGACCAGCTGGGGACAGTGGCCAAGTTGGGGGGGAGGTGGTGGGGGTAGGGGATAAGTTTTTATTTTGTGAGGGGGTGCTCTAGCTGGTTCACAGCCGGAACAACTAGACACCCCAGAATGTTTGTTTCTCTATGTTTCTTTCTTATCTGGATTGTGGGGTCTTTGCTGGCTTGGGTTTTTTTCAGGAAACGCGGGCGCGGCACAAAGCTGGGTACGTGAATTCAAGGACAAGCCCCGCGGAACCGGGACGCGAGGAAAATCCCGCGGATGGGGGAAACGGGACAAAGAGCGATTTGCGTGCTATCTATGGGCGTTGCGCAAAAAAAAAAATTTGTGTTCTTTTCTATTTTTCTTCTCTGTTGGTTTCTTTTTCTCTTTTTCTTTTCTCTCAGGATATCTCAAGGATGGGTGGTTGGTATGGGAATAAGCTTGATTTGGTGAGGGGGTTCTCTAGCCGGTTCACAGCCGGGACAACTAGGCACCCCAGAATGTCCGTTCTCTTACTCTCTCTCTCTCTCTTCCCTTACGGTGGCGCGCGCTGGTGTTTGGTTGTTGTGTTTGTTACAGGAGGGGTTCGGGGAACTGTGTGGCAGTTATTCTGGGGCGGTCCAGGTTCCCCTTTTGGAACGGCTGGTCACTTACAGTCGCTCACAAAGCAAAGCGCGCAGACGCGGACCTCAATCTCAAGCTCATTCTCACGAAGTGCGGTTGCACAATTTTTCTCAGAAGATTAAGACCTCGCGCGCATACGTGTATTTTCTTAGGAAAAAGGAAGCGCGGTACAACCAAAAGAAAAGAAAGGAAAGAAGGGGAAGGGGGGCAATGCGCCTAAGCCATATTCATCATCTCCTCCATTTCCGCCCTTGACAACGCCATTAAGGCCCGGAAAGACGCCACGAGCTCGCGCCGGGATTCCAAGGATTGGGCGCCGGGGGTTGCAAGGTAATCCAGAAGAATTGTGGTCAACCTTTCCGCGAGAACCTCAAAGCCGGCCACCGGGAGTGCCATTACAATTGGGATTTCCGGGATCTTGGGAGGGCTGGGGGGAGGAGCGGCCGGTGAAGATGGGGCCTCCGGGGAACCAACAGGGGGGCTTGGTTCAGCTGGAGGCAATGACGGGACGATGATGGGTGAGGCAGGCGGAGGGACGTTGGGGGTTGTAGGCCTCTCATCCAAGACCGCTGGTGGCGTGGGCGGTGGCGGGGTGCCTTGTGGATCCAGAGTGGAAGGAGACGGTGCAGGTGCCGGGGGAGGACACGGAGCCGGAGCAGCGCGACCCCAAAGAATTTCATCAAGGGGCGGGTCCCTTGCGCCTTCCGTGACCCGGACGTGGTCCTCCCAGGATCGCAAAGCCCTCCAGAAATCATTGAAGGAAGGGAATTCCTCCTTCCGCGTTGTCCCCGCAGGGCAAAGAGGAGAAGCCAATTTGCAACCCTTGCTCAGTGGAGGACGGCAGAGAGGAGAGCGCAGCGGATTCCACCAGTCCTCCAAGACGGTGTCATTGTCCAAAACTACAAACAGGTCTGGACAAGCCCTCTTGCGCGGCCTGGGGCAAGAGCAGGATTGGGGGGGAGCTTGGGGCACGCCATCACTAAGTGAGCAGCAACGGTGGCCGCAACGGAAAGCAACACAGGCCCGTCAACCAGGAACAATCAAACACCCGTGCCCGTTCCGGGCACAGAACTTGCATGGGAGCATGGTGGCGATGGAGCGGGGGGAGGGGAACTCGCGGAGTGTGTTAAGTGGGGTTGGTAGTGGAAGTAGCGGTGGTGGTAGTGTGGTGAAGCAATGGAAGACTTCTGGGGACAGAACTCAAGTTGGGGGGGGATGTGGTGTCAATTTATAGACACGGATTGGGAACTGCTTTGCGGCTGCGCTCTCAGCATTGGAGGCAAGCGGGCTCTGCATTAGGGTATGTGGAGTGCTCAGCAGCGGCAGCTGCTGGATCAGCAGCAGCCGCTGTTTGGCTCGGCACCTATTGGACGGTTTGGGCTCAGCATCAAATGTGGTTTGGGCGGTGATCCGCCCCGGAGATTGGATTCGGAAGGTAGTGCGCTCAACTAGGTTTGCAGGCGTGCTGGTTTGGATACGTAGGCGCAGAGAAATCCGCGGGCTATGAAGGAACGGATGGAGCGCGCGTGCAAGCGTGCGGATGATGCCGGATAATGCCGGACATCCATGACAGGTGCAGACAAATGGATACGGACAGGCGCGGGGGGGCTCCAAGCAGGGCGCGGTGCAAGGACCGCGTCATGAGAAGGACAAACAAGATGGAAGGAACGGCGTACGGACGTTGGGTTAAGTTTGGTACGGGGGTGGGGAGAGGAGGCTAGGGTTTCTGTTTTGGGATTGTTTTCTGTTTCCTTGTCATACTGTTATTTGCGCGTGTACCTAGGTTAGGGTTGAGAGGGAGGACTTATCCTCACTCTCAACTCCAGGTTAGGAGCGGAGGGGGCATGGAATCAGACCATCACATCATTGGATTGGATCAATCATCTCACCAAGAGATTAAAGGAACTCATACCGGATACACATCCAGGTGGAAAGTTCTTAGGATTGAAGGATTAGCAATTTCACTCTCTTGCTACTTTTCTTTATCTCTTTATCTCCTTATTTCTATTGCTCATTTAAGTGCGACTTTGGGCATCCTCATCTCCTTTCAGACGCAGGGAACCGTTAACTTCCAAACCTTGGGACAATTATAGGGGGAAAACTCTTATTCTTTCCACAACGCGTAAGTTCATACGTATTTTAACAAACTAACCCTGAAGTCAAAAACCAAAACTAAAAGGAGCAAGAGGATCAAATTTGCACTTTGGAAAAAAATTTGACGTAAGAGACTAATTATGATTTGATGCTTGCAAAATTTTCATTTGTTGCCCCAGTCAAAAACTGTCTCAAAATAAACTTGGTACCTTGAAATTTGAAGCAGTTATATCCCCTCCAGAATAGATCCTTTCTTTACACGTGAAAAAAAGGTATCCATCTGTTTATTCCTGTGTCTCTCCTAGAGCCAGCTGCATTTCTACACTCAGGCAAGAATCATCCCCCTCCAGACCTTTGAGATCACTTTGAGTGTGAAGCAAATTCTATTGTGGATTCCGTTTTTCACAAATTAAAACTTTAATAGCTCATTGAATGGACTGTTTTCCAGTCCAAAAAAGATTTAACCTTGTGGAAAAAGCCCATCACATTTATAAATCTCCCAATTGGGTCCAAAAATCACGTTCAAAGTACCCTTTCAAACCTTGAAAATATTAAATAATCCAATACACTCCCTTCCAATCACATTATCATGTTATTGATTTGAAAAATCTTTACTTCAACCTCAATATTGCCGTACTTCCCTTCCTTTATCCATTTTCTTCTTTTTCAGTTTAATTTCTTAATTTTTCAAAAGAAATATAATAAATTAAATAAAAAAACAAAAAATCATAAAAAAATTTCAAGTCTTATCCTTCAGAGTTTTCTCCACCTTTGTCCAGTTCTCATTTAAATCTCATAGAATCGACAAAAATACTCCTCCATTTTACTCATTCGTTAGCAAGGAAATCCTCTGAATCATATGGAAATGACTCAAAAAAGCTTCCTCAAAGAAAATCTTTCACTTTGCAGTCCAAGTCCTTTTTGGAATGAAATATCATTTATCCTTGTCCATTAACTCCTTGTACTGCCATAATTTCAAACTTGGGACAAAAACCCTTTGGCCACATATTTTATTTAATGCCTCACATCTGGTTTGACTGGTGATCCCTGCTTGAACTGGGTCTCTTTGTCTTGACCATCCAATTCAATTGTTTCTCCTTCTCCTTCTCCCATTTCAATATCCACTCCCATTCTCTCTCTCTTTCATCCCATTCTGTTCCTTCCATTCTCTCTTAATTTCCCTCTTTTGTTTGTCTTCTATTTTCTTTGGCACTTCTGACTTTGCTTTAAGCCTCTTGCACCTCTTTTTCAATGTGGAAAATTTTGAATTTGGTTGGTGGGCCAAAGTATGTTGGGCTTGGTGGTGTATCATTGGAATATTGGAAGTACTAGAAAGATTTTCAACATTAGTTTTATTTTTTATTTTTTATAGTCCAAATCTTGCTCACCTGCAGATTATTCCCTGGAAATTCAATATTTTGAAGTGGAGGAATCTGATAATTTACCCTTGGCGCTGAATTTAAACTTCAAAATTTGCTTGGGCATGGTCCAAGCATGTTGGAAAATGAATCAATTAAAATGAAAAATCAAGAAACTTTGAATAGAATGTTAAAATACTGATGCACTCAGGTTATGTGCATATTATTGTGTAATACAGATGGGATGCAATAATGGGCCTCCATGGCCCATTGGACATCATGTGGGCCACGTGGGCCTATGTGGATGTTATTGGTTTTGGGCATTTGTGCACCAAAACACGTTTTCTAGGTATTGTGGGAAATGGGCCTTAACAGGCCCACCAGGGAGGATGGGCCACCTTAGCCAGACAGGCTTATCTGGGAATAACTGGGCCCAAGCTTAATTTTTGACATACTTGGCCAGAAGGGCTGGCCCTCCAAAGTATCAATTTTGTGGTCTTTGGGCCTTGGCGGCCCATTGTGGCTTCCACCCGTGTTGTGGCCCGCTTGGGGCCGCTTGTTTCTCTCTGGGGCCCGTTGCAGGGCCCAATGGGCCCTTCCGGGCCGTTGTATGGGGCAGGGGGCTCTGTTTGGAGTCCCCCCACCCGCTTGTGTGCGGGGCCGCGGCACTGGTTACGTCTGCGGGCGGCCGGTGGCCCCTACCTCCCTCCCTCCCCTTGATTGGTTGCAAAGGGGAGTTGAGGCTAGCTGGTCCTCAACCAGCCAGGTCTGCCACAACAAGGCAACGGGCAAGGTGGGAGGGGATTTGATCACCCCCCCCCCCACCGTATGGATTGACCAACCAGGCCAGCGGCAACAAGGCAACCAGAAAGGTGGGAGGGGATTTGATCACCCCCCCACCTCATGTGTGGAGCAACTGAAAGGTTGCAGGGGCCATCTCCCCCCCCCCTGTTACCAAAGGGTAGGTAACCTGGGGCTGGGTGGGCTTGACCACCGCCCAGCCCACTGAACCAATTGTGCTTCCCTGGGAGTATCAACCTCCAGGGCTCCCTGGGGGGGGATTTGACTGCTCCCTCCAGGGATTGAGAGAGAGGGGGGGGGACACGCATGTCCACTGGTTACACCCTCCCCCCCTGTAAGTTTGACTGGACCCAGAGAGTTTCTGGGTCCACCCTGGCCAAACAAAGGGCCAGGGGCTGGTTGAATGAAGCAAACAGCCTGGTAAATGAGGTCAGATAGGTAACAGGGCTTTTTTTAAAGGAAAACTAGCCAGGTTCTTAACAGCAACAAGGGCTGGTTGAGCCCAGTAAGGGTGGAAACACCAACCTCAACCAGTACAGGCTGGCCATAGGGTTTCAGGGACTAATGCCAAGTGGGCTGAGTAAGCCCAAACCAATTAACAAGGCTTGTTAGAGCCTGTAGAGCCCATTTGGGGCGTAATTTTTGCATTTTGCTTTTCATTACATGAACTCCACATGAGCACCATAAATTGTATTTAAGGAGCTCTTCTCCCTGCTTTTTTCCACCCATTCATTGACCAATTCATTCACATTCACAAGTGTGCCATTGCCTGTACCTCATATTAAGGATCAATCATAAGACATTATTTTCTTGGCATTTCTTTTGCTTTAAGTACTGCCCTTTGACTAATCTTGTGGGCCAATAATTCTCACATAGAATAGTAGCTCATTGTTGCTCTGAACCCCCCTCACAGAAGTACTTGGGATGGAAAAATCATTATGAAAAATGCCATTTTTGCATCAACTAGAAGAGGAAACCATTTAATTTATAATCAATTGACTATAGAAATGAATTCATAGCAGATGAACTAATGGTAATTAAATTGTGGGAAGTGATGAGAATTTTAATCAATTCTTGCAGCAGCTCATTAGTTCTATACCCAGGCAACTGTTGTGCTCCAATTCAAGTTCCATTGTTTGACTTCAATAATCAATATATCCTCTCCTAGTATCATCTTCCTCAGTCTACAACAAGTGTGACACCAAAGTCATGCTAATAGAACAGTGCATTCCACTTACTACCTCCATAATATGCAAGTGAACTTCTTATAACTTTGGCACCTCTGTTGGTAGTTGCAAACCTTGCAGCAAAATCTTGAAAAAGTTCAACAACCCAATCAATATTTATTTTAGCCCTAGTCTCTTTGCACCTTCAATTTTTTGTTAAATATGTTGCTGGAATCTATCCATTCCAATACATTCACCTGAAAGCCTTGGCTTCCACATTGCATAGTGCCTGAATTTCTTTTTGAAATCTCTACTGGCTAAGAACCACTTATCAAACAGCCATATTGTTAATTTCATACCCTCTGTGTCTACTTACAGTTAACTCAAATACCTTTTCCATCTACTTGCAGTTAATTCTTTCATTTTTTTCCCCAATGTGTCATGTATCAATCAGGATCATTTATTTGGAATAAATGCTTTGATCTATGAAATAATCCTAGTATTTTTAATTATTAAATTCCTATCATGCCTTGGTTCATTTCTCTCCTAGATTTAGACAAATTTCTATCAGTTTTGATCTATTTGTCCACCCACTGGTTTAGATTACCTTATAAGGACCATGCAGTACACCTGAATATTTTTCCCACAGCTGGTAAATTTTGTATGTTTTTGCATGTGTTGAGATTTATTTGTAACATTGAGCTCTGTCTCAGTTTACCTTTATTGCAATTATTCCCTGGCATTTTGCCTGAGACTCAAGACATTATCTTTGGACATTGCAGTTGGCCTTTCAGTTAGTCTTGCCTTACTTGGTATTTCTATTTCAATAATCTTTCTCCCATTTGCACTCACAACTACATAAAAGCTTTCTGTAGTACATGGGGTGGCTTTGTGAAAAGATTGGAGATATAAAAATTGGGATATTGAGTAAAATTTACTGCCAGTTTATTTCATCTTTGAATGATATAACTGTTTTTATGTTGTATATTTATTGTGAGTTTTTCCAAAAAAGTTCAATAACTTTTTTTCAAACCAACACCAAATTTTAATAATGTAACTCTGATTTTGTGATTCAACCTGAAACGTATCACACCAAAAACAAATGTGACTCAATTTTTTAATAAAAATTCAAATGGATTGAGGTAGTTTGTCATGAGTGTATACTAAAGGTGATTATCTCCATAAATAAGAGGTTATGGCCACAGGCATTTCCTTTCATGGTGAAACAATTTGAAGATTTCCAATTTTTTATTTTTAAAAATTGAAAAATTAAAAGGAATACCAGGCTGAGTGGGAAATGAATCAATCAAAATTATGGGCTTCTAAAAAAATTTAAAGGAGATATCCAAGAAAGACAGAGAAATATCATCCCTGCAGTTGATCTTGATTTTTCATTTAAACATCAGGCTTAAGCCTGAAAATTTTATCAAAAGCAAGGAAAGTAATGTGGGAAATAGTTTTAATATCATCTTGATTTTTGAAATATTAAAATCCTGAAAGTATAAGTACACTCATATTTTCCTTGCAGGAAAAGTGGCAGATTAAGGAATGTTATAATTATGGCCAGCAATTATCTTAGGCAAATTAGAAGTATTTAAAGAAAAAGAAATGCTGGACACCTTGTGTCAATAATTTCTAATGTGCTCTCACAATGGGGCAATAGGGTGGATGATATTGGTGATGAATTCAATTGGATGATGAATGGATGATGGAAAACGGCAGGTAGAAGAGCTTGTTAAGTACAAAAGATTGGCCTCTTGTGAGCCCATGATACAACAAGCCAAAAGGCAAATTTTCCCCTCCAAAAGAGCTCTACAGGCTCTACAGGCCTTGTTACTTGGTTTGGGCTACATCATCCCGCACAGCATCAGTCCCCGTACCCTTACGACCAGCCGATTCTGGTCATTTCTGGTGTTTCCACCTTAATGGGGCTGAACCAGCCCCTTAACTGTTCAAACCCCTGGCCGGTTGTCTGTTACAACCGGCCCTGTTACCTCAAATGCTGGCTGGTTGCCTCATGCAACCAGCTCCTGGCCATACAAATGGCCAGGTGGTACCCAGGACACACCTGGTTTCAGTCTCAGACAAACATGGGGGTGGGTGCAACCGGCGGACATGCCGCCCCCCCCCCCTCTTTCACTCAAATCCCTGGAGGGGACGGTCAAATCCCCCTACCAGGGGCCCTGGAGGTCAATAACCCCAGGGCATCGTCAAGGTAGGTGGGCTTGGGGGTGGTCCAATCCCCTCCAGCCCTTTGATCCTCCCCCTTGGTAAAGGGGGGGGGGAGCGCCCCTTTGATGGTGGTGGGGTGGTTAATTCCCCCCCACCACCGGTTGCCTTCCTGCAACCAGCCCAGCCACCACATTTGGTGGGGGGTGATCAGGTCCCCCCCACCCTGACCTGTTTCTGGCTGGTTCAACCCAGCAAGCCCTCCCTCCTCCGCCTTGCACTGGCAAGCGAGGGGAGGGGGAGGAGCCAGGACCATTGGCCCCAGCTCTGCGGCTGCCACCCAGCGCGGCAGCTGCAACCGGGTTGGGGGGACTCCATTTTGAGTCCCTCGGCGACCTACAAAGGCCCTGCGCGGGCTTTTGGGCCCTAAGCAAAAAAAGTGGCCCTGAGCGAGCCCCAACACGGGAAGCAGCCCCCAATGGGCTGTGAAAGGGGTGTTGGCCCCTAATGGGCCACTGCCCCAAGCCCAAAAAGTGAGTTCAACATACTTTGGCGGGCCAGACTTTCTGGCCAAGTATGTCCAATTTAAACCTTGGGCCCAATTATGCCCATACAAGCCCATCTGGCTGTATTTTCCCATATACCCCACTGGGCCCGTTAGGGCCCGTGTACCAATAGGCCTGTTTCACACATTTTGAGGCCAGTTTCTTCAAATCCGTGACATCCACACAGGCCCGTATGGTCCATATGTGTGTCCAATGGGCCGCAGAGGCCCAAATGTGCTTCCCATTTGGATTAAACTCATACATAGCACATGCGTAAGTGCATACGTATTTTAACAAGGAAATGAAAAGCAATGACACCAATTGAAAATTTCTTTCCAGAGATCTTATTTTCAAGTGGGTTGAAAAAATTCCTGAATAGGTTAAAAGATATTTTGGGAGGAGCTGAGCAAGTAGCTGAATTCTTTATGTAGATATTCTTCCAATAAAAGATTGCTTATAAACTAAGTAATGCTTTCTATGGTGACCCATTAATCAATTTTCCAGCTCCAAATTGGTTAAAAAAAATTTGAGCCAGGCATAAAAATCTTGAGTAATGAAGAAATTTCTTGTTATTCAGTCATGGATATTATTTCTGCTTGGTGGATGTGGGTGGCATGTTAAAATACGTGTGCACTTACGCATGTGCTATGTATAAGTGTAATCCAAATGGGATGCACATATGGGCCTCTCCGGCCAATTGGAAACTCACATGGACCATACGGGCCTGTGTGGATGTCACTGATTTGGTGAAACTGGCCTCAAAACGCTTGAAAAAGGCTCATTGGTACATGGACCCTAACCGGCCCGGTGGGGGATATGGTCAAATACAGCCAGATGGGCTTTTATGGGCATAGTTGGGCCCAAGGTTTATTTTGGAAATACTTGGCCAGACGGGCTGGAAGCCAAAGTAGGTTTTACTTAGTTTTTGGGCTTGGGGCAGCCCATTGAGGCCCCCACCCATGTTGCAGCCCGGTTGTGGCTGCCGCCTGCATTGCAGCCCGCCCCCGTTGCAGCCCTCTGAAAGCCCCTGCCCGTGTTGCCGCCCGCTGGGGGCCCCTGCCCATGTTGTGGCCCGCTGGGGGCCCCTGCCCATGTTGTGGCCCGCTGGGGGCCACTGCCCATGTTGCGGCCCGCTGGGGGCCACTGCCCATGTTGTGGCCCGCTCGGGGCCGCTGCCCGTGTTGTGGCCCCCTTGGGGCCGCTTTTTTTGCCTTTGGCCAGTCTATGGGGCACAACGGCCCGCGTGGGCAGCTACTGGGCTGGGTGGCGGCCGTGGGGCTGGTGGTGCCAGCTCCTAACCCTCCTCTTGCTTGCCATTGCAAGGGGGAGGGGGAGGGCTGGCTGGTTGAAACCAGCCAGCCACCGGTTGCAAGGGGCAGCCAGTCATGGTGGGGGGGACTTGATCACCCCCCCCCCCCCACCAAAAGAGGTGGCCAGGCCGGTTGCATCAAGGGGACCGGCGGTGGGGGGAGAATTGCCCACCCCCCCCCCCCACCATCATAGGGGCGCTCTCCCCCCCCCCCCTTTACCAAGGGGGAGGAGCGACAGGCTGGCGGGGACCTGACCAACCCCCAGCTCACTTACCGTAGCAACGCCCTGGGGGTATTGACCCCAAGGGCCCCTGGTAGGGCAATTTGACCGCCCCCTCCAGGAATTTGAGAGAAAGAGGGGGGGTGGCATGTGTGCCAGTTACACCCCCCCCCCCAGGTGAGATTTTGGTCAGACTCAGGTGAGTTCTGGGTCCCACCTGGCCCATATGAGGGGCCAGGAATGTACAAGTGCTAAGATAAGTAACAGGTCTGGTTGTAAGGGACAACCAGCCATGGATTGAACAGCACAGGGGCTTGTTCAGCCCCATTGAGGTGGAAACACCAGAAACAACTGGAACAGGCTGGTTGTAAGGGTACAGGGACTGATGCCATGTGGGCTGATGTAGCCCAAACCAAGTAACAAGGCCTGTAGAGCCTGTAGAGCTCTTTTAGGGCGGAAAATTCGCCTTTTGGCTGGTTTTATCATGAGCTCACTGGAGGCCAATCTTTTTTACTTAAGGAGCGCTTCTCCCTGCTGTTTTCCAACATCCATTCATCATCCAATTGAATTTACCAACAATATCATCCAAACTGTTGCCCAAGTTGTGAGAGCCCATCAATCAATTATTGACACAAGGTTTCCAGCATTTCTTTTGCTTTAAATACTGCTCATTTGCCTAAGCTAATTTCTGGACATAATTATAACACATTATCAGTACCAACATCATCATTACTTCCAAGCCATCTAGACCCTTGTACCTCACTCTGGAAAGCCTCAAATACCTTAAGTTTTGCAAGAAGATGTCCTAAATGCCTGATGTTAGCTCCACCAAGATAGTTCTGAAAATTGACATTTATAATACTTGGGCTGACCTTATGGATAGTGAGCTGGACAAAATCTGTTGTGGGGAGATAATGGATGCAGATGAAACTTTGATCAGGTCAGAAGTGGAGAAAAAGTCTTATCATCTCATCCTTAGGCATCTTGATGGGAATCATGTGACATGGGTTGCTGATACTCTTAGGGAAGATGAGAGAAGGAGGGGCAGCATCCTTTGAAAGTTGCTTAAGTCCAAGTATTCTGGTGATTCTGTTCACCAGAAGGGTATAGCTTTCAATAAACTGTTGAAGTTAAAATATTTGAATTGTAAACAGTTTGTTGCAGAGGCTAGGTCTAGCATAGCCAAGTTTAAGTCATCAGGAATTAACATGGATCCTGAGTGTTTGTCACTCTTAATCCTTCAGAAGCTACCAAAGGAGTTTGATTCTTTAGTAAGATTTATTTCCCAATTGGATCCTCTTCCTGGGGAGGAGGATGTGCTGAAATGTATTTAAAAGGATGATATTTGGTTCAAGATGAAGGGGGTTTCTGGAACAGCCCTTGTTTGAAAGACTGGAAAATCTTGCAAGAAGGAAAAAAAGGATTTTTCCAAGGTCTTATGCTATAATTATCAGAATAAGGGGCGTTATGCTAAATATTTCAAGGATTCCAAGAAGAGGAAGAAGTCCAAAGAGAATGACAAGGAGGTCAAACTCACTACAGAAAACATTTCAATGGTTGTGTTTGCCCCAACAAAAAGGTCAAAATTGATGGGGATCAAGGAATGGACTTGATTGATTACAAAGTGATTAATTTTAACCTCAAATATGAGAACTTATAAGTGACTGATAAAGCTTCTTTCCTATTGGGAGGATTGAAGGAGGATGTTCTTATTTGGATTGATTCTGGTTGTACAGATCACATGTTCTTTGAACCAAATTTATCTTCAAATCTTAGTGATTATGATGGAGTTGTAAATATTGGTCAGAAAGGCAGAACAATTCAGATTAAAGGAATTGGAAAAGTTATTCTTGAAAATCACTTGGGTTTCAAAAGTTCTTTTGAGAAAGTTTTCTATGTTCCAGAGTTTCCTTATAACCTTGTGTTCCTTGGAGTATTGTGGAAAAAAGGTTTCCAGATAGGTTATCTTATAGAAGATAAATTTGTTATTGATATAAATGGGAGAACTTTTCTTAGTTGACAGGTTGGGAACAAGCTTTTGTGTGAAATCTTGTTCAAAATCTCAGATTTGAGCAATTTTGCTCACAATAGAAGTGGTCAAAAGGTAAAGGACAGCAACTGTGACAGTTGTACTATAGGGGCTAAGACTAGAAATATGTTCTCAAAGAGTGGAGATTGCAGTGATGTTCCTATAGAGGAATTTTCCATTCATTTGGCAGGGCCATTCACACCAGAGTCCCTTGGTGGGGAAAGATACTTCATAAATTTAGATGATACTGCAACCAATTATGTTTGGGTTAAACCAATTCAACCTAAGGATCAGACCACAGAGGAGTTTTCTATCATCTTCAAAATCTGAAAACGGAATGTTATAATTAATGAGATCAAAGGGTTATCACTGATGGAGGTGGTGAATTTGCGAGTAAAGAGTTTGAGAGGTTATTGAAAGATTATGGTATCATTCATATAGTCACTACTGCAAGTACTCCAAAAAATAATGGAATAGTTGAGAGAATGAATAGGACTTTACTTGAAAGGGTCAGAACTATTATGTCTCAATCTGGTCTACCAAAGTTCTTATGGGCTGAGTTGATGTGTACAGTCTGTCTGTTGCACAACATTCTAAGTGTTAATGGGAATAGTCCTCATTATCAGTCTTGGAAGTTGTACCCCAAAACATCACACATAAGAACAATTGGTTTCTTGGTGTATGATAGTGTCCACCATAATGAGATGGTTGGAAAATTAGACCCTAGAGCCAGAACAGGGGCACTTTTAGGCTATGATTTAATAAGTAAATTGTATAGGATCTATTGTCCAGGGACAAAAAAGGTTAGCTGTAGTAGGGATGTAAAATTTGATGAAATTACCTTTCCACTCAAAAGGAGTGAAGATGTTGTTGTGAATAAGTCACAGAAAGAAATAAAATTAGCACCTATTTCACCAGAAAAGGCTGAGGAACATGTAGTTCCAGTAGATGAAGAGATGGCAAATGTGCCACCAGAGGGTTCACTTCCCACTTCAGGGGATTCCGTTAATTTGCAACCTGATGAGCCTCCACCTCCAGTTAGAAGGATTTGTAGGGTTAGAGTACCAGTTGATAGGTACGGGGGATGAAAGTCCTGTTATGCTGCCACAGGATATGAGGAAGATACATTTCAGGAACAGTTTATGCTCAATGAAGTCCTGGCGTTGACTTCAGAAATGGGTAACAAAGTCAACCCAAATAGCTTTGGCCAAGCTATGAATTCTGATCAGAGAGCCAACTGGAAGAGTGCTATTTTTGAGGAATTTGATTCTCTAGAAAATAATGGTGTCTTTGAAGTGGTTAAGCAGGATTCTGTTACAAAAGGAAAGACCATTGTGGGGTCTAGATTGGTTTCAAACAAGAATTTTGAAACAAATGGAGTTTTGAAAAGATTCAAAGCTAGATGCGTTGCACAGGGCTTCAAGCAGAGAGAGGGTATTGATTAGCAAGAACCTCTCTCAAAAAATGGAAGGATGTCCACCTTCAGGTACATCATTGCTCTGGAAGTGGAGTTGGAAGAAGAAATCAGAAAAGCTGATTTTGTAACAGCATACTTGAATGCCAAACTTGGAGAGAGGAGACTGCTTATATGTCAATCCCTGAGAGTTTTTGTGAATGGTTAGTAGAGACTAAACCAGAAATCATGAAGAAAATTTGTGTTAGAAGTTTTCTTTCAGAAGATAAAGGGGAATATGTCCTCAAGCTGTGTAGATCCTTTTTTGGATTGAAGCAAGCAGCTAGATTGTGGTATAATACCATCAGTGAGAAACTGATACAGATTGCTTTCAAGACGTCTGAGGCCAAACCTTGTCTCTTTGTAAGAAAGGATGCAATTTTTTTTGTATGGGTTGAATAAATTATCATTATTGGAAATGGTAAAGAGAGTTTCATGGATACACTCAAAAAGGAATTCAAGATAAAAGATCTTGGTCTGCGCAACAGGTTCTAGGAATGAAAGTCAGTAAGAGCAAGAATGGTATTAAGTTAGACCAGAGCCATTACGTCGCAGCTCTTCTTAACCAATATTGCTTAGAGGATGCAAAGGAGTTTGGTCCTCCCATTCAGACAAAAATTTGTTTAGAGAAGTCTACAGATGAGGAGTATCCTGAGTTTCTTCATTCTGGGAACAAATACAGGTCAGCTATTGGATTGCTTAATTATTTGAGGAAGTACACAAGGCCCAATATTGCTTTTGCAATTTGTGTCTTGTTGCAAAACTTAGAGAAGCCAAGCATGAGGCATTGGTCAGCATTTAAGAGAGTTATGAGGTATCTTAAAGGAACGCACAGTCTGGGATTTTTGTTTACAAAGTCAGCAAAATTTGATTTGGTTGGTAATTCTGATGCAAGTTGGGCAGATGGTAACACTAGGGAATCAACAAGTGGTTTTGTATTCTTCTTATGTAAGAATCTGGTTTCATGGATGTCCAAGAAGTTTTTGGCAATAAGTCTTTCATCAACAGAGGCTGAGTATAGAGCTTACTTAGCAGCTTCACAGGAAGCAAAATGGTTGAGAAAAGTCTTAGAGGATGCACATAAACCACAAGGGTTTGCGTTGTTGTATTCTGATAACCAGAGTGCAGTTGCGTTGGCACAAAACCAAGTGTTCCATTAAGAACAAAAAATTTCAATGTTCACTATCACTATATTTGCAATGCAGTTAAATGCAAGGAGATTGTGATGGGGTACATGCCCACTGGAGCAATGATTTTGGATATCTTGACTAAGGCTTTAGATAGGAACAAGCATCAAGGCTTTGTGACTAATATGTGGATGTCACCCCTTTTGGATTAAGGGGGTGTGTTAAAATACGTATGCACTTACGCGTGTGCTGCATAAAAGTTTGATCCAAATTGGATGCACATATGGGCCTCTCCAGCCCATTGGACACTCACACGGAACATACAGGATTGTGTGGATGTCACTGATTTGGGGAAACTGGCCTCACAAAGCATGAAACAGGCTCATTGGTACACGGGCCCTAACAGGCCCGGTGGGGGATATGGGAAAATACAGCCAGATGGGCTTGTATGGCCATAATTGGGCCCAAGGTTTCTTTTTGACATACTTGGCCAGATGGGCTGGCCCGCCAAAGTATGTTTTACTTAGTTTTTGGGCTTGGGGCCGCTGCCTGTGTTGAAGGCCGGTTGGGCCTGCTGCCCATGTTGAAGCCCGGTTTGGGCTGCCGCCTGCGTCGCGGCCCGCTCAGGGCCGCTGCCTGTGTTGGGTCCCACTCAGGGCCGCTGTTTTTGCCTTCAGCCTGTCTATGGGGCCCAACAACCTGCGGGGGGCCGTTTTTGCGGCTGCTGCACTGGGTGGCGGCCGCAGGGCTGGTGGTCCCAGCTCCTACCCCTCCCCTTGCTTGCCAACGCAAGGGGGAGGGGGAGGGCTGGCTGGTTGTGACCAGCCAGCAACTGTTGCAAGGGGCAACCAGTCATGGTGGGGGGGAATTGATCACCCCCCCCCCCCCCACTGAAAGAGGTGGCCAGGCCAGTTGCATTGAGGCAACCGGCCATGGGGGGGAATTGACCACCCCCCCACCATCAAAGGCGGGCTCTCCCCCCCCCCCCCCCCCCTTTACCAAGGGGGAGGAGGGACGGGCTGGAGGGGACCTGACCACCCCCCATCCCACTTACCGTAGTGATGCCCTGGGGGTATCAACCCCCAGGGCCCCTGGTAGGGGGATTTGACTGCCCCCTCCAGGGATTTAAGAGAAAGAGGGGGGGCGGCATGTCCGGCTGTTACACCCCCCCCCCCCAGGTGAGATTTTGGTTGCACTGAGGTGAGTCATGGCTCCCACCTGGCACATATGAGGGGCCAGGGCTGTACAAGTGCTAAGATAAGTAACAGGGCTGGTTGTAACGGACAACCAGCCAGGGATTGAACAGAAAAGGGGCTGGTTCAGCCCCATTGAGGTGGAAACACCAGAAACAACTGGAACAGGCTGGTTGTAAGGGTACAGGGACTGATGCCATGTGGGTTGATGTAGCCCAAACCAAGTAACAAGGCCTGTAGAGCCTGTAGAGCTCTTTTGGGGCGGAAAATTTGCCTTTTGGCTTTTTGTATCATGGGCTCACAAGAGGCCAATCCTTTTTACTTAAGAAGTTCTTTTCCCTGCTGTTTTCCACCATCCATTCATCATCCAATTGAATTCATCAAAAATATCATCCAATGTGTTGCCCCATTTGTGAGAGCCCATCAAGCAATTATTGACACAAGGTGTCCAGAATTTCTTTTGCTTTAAATACTGCTCATTTGCCTCAGCTAATTGCTGGACATAATTATAACATGCCACTCAGATGTTCTTCTCACTTCAGGTTTAGATTTGAGTTTGCAAACTGTTAAGCAATATTTGTTGCATGGATTGGAGAATTCTGTTGACTTGCAACCATATTGTTCAGGTTCTTTCTCAATTTTGTAAAGAGAGAAAAAAATTTTAAACAGGAATGGATGTCAAATGTTGATTCAAGACTGAGGAATTTTCCAATAGTGCATATAGATTTGGGGATTTGAACATCCAAGAAACTGGTTTATTTTTTTGAGAGGAAATGAAGATCAAAAACATCACATATCTCAGAGAAATTCAATAGTAAATTTTGCTTATGCTGAAAAAGAGATTGCAACATTCCAGAAAGTACATGAAATGTTCTATGATATTCAAATTTTGGTTGGTATACATAGCAAATGAGTTTGGATGAAAAGACTTACCAATCATATCTGAAGGATTATTGGTATTTTGAGGCAAAGAATTGTTGTTGTATTCATGAGAAAAAATGTGTGAAGAGGGTATATTGTCGTTTTCTTGAGGTGAAATATGGAACCATCCACCATTAAATCCTCTAGGAACTTCTGTAGCTGAGTGTTGGAATGTTGATCTTGAATTTGATGTGTTTGGAGAGTACTTTGGTGTACTCAGATTCCTTGAATTGGTTGACACTTTTGGTCAGTGCAGGTATGTTGCAATTTCTTGGGCATTGAAAAAGCTCCATGAAGTTGAGATGTACAGCACGTATAGTTGTGGTAATGAGGGCAGTAAGCGGAGATGGGGTGTTGAAAGTGTGATATGCAAGTGTGCACGACACACTAGATGAATTACGTGTGAAGTGTCACTGCAGCCGTCAGGTGGCTGAATGACAAAAGCCGCGCGACCTTGGCTCCACAGCGCGACGGACCATCTGCACCGTCCACTCTTGGCAGGGGGTGGTTGAGCTACAACCGTTCGAAGCGAGGTGTAAATCACAACACAGACGTCTGGCAACTGCGGCCGCTCCTGTAGTCGTGTTGAGTTGCGCAGTGACATAAATATATATCTTGTAACCCGGTTGCTCATGTTACCGCTTGGAGTCATCTGCTGACAATACGTTTCATGAATATGTGGATCTTTAGGACTCGATGATTACAGGTGACGTTGCAATGTGATACAGATTCATCGCGGTTATAATTATGTTCTACACCCGCCTCAAAGCCAAACCTATGACCATTTTGTCATGGTGTCAACAGCGCACGATGCCTGTATTATCGCGTTTTAAGCAATCACCCCGTCGCCCAGTGGTTCCACCCGGGAGTTCGTCAAGCTTCAGTTTCAGGCTTCAACGGTGATATGCAACGATGGGTTGAGGCTGTTTCACTGTCATTACATTGGGAAGCTTTCCGAACAATAAGGGAAACTCCATCCAAGCCATGACGAGCTTCTACCGAGCCACTGATACCATAAAACGCATAGGATAGTTAACCGCGGCCTATGAACCCTCTTCTTTTTTTTTCGCCTCATCCCAAACATGCAGCTCGTCTCTTTGATTTTGAACTTTTTGGTGGGCCTAACCTTCGCCGCCCAACCTTCAAGCTCATTGAATAGGCTTTTCCGTCGTGATAAGAATCATGAGGACTCCTCCCTCACTAATATCTACATCATGAAGGACGAAACCAGCCACTTCCATGAACCTTTGAAGTTTTACACTCCTAACGGGTCTGTTGCGTACCAATTTGAACAAATCTTCCGAGATGTTCGGCAAGGAATCTCGACAACGACCGTCACCAACAAAGACGGTCAGCTTATGCTCAAGCTTGCCTCAGTAAGCCTTTCTCTTTTACTTCGAATTAATGCCGGAATTCATTTCAATATCTTGGGCTTGCTACCTCTGCAGGAAAATGATGTTTGCTTCGCCAAGTCACGTTACAACGAGATCCACTGGGCTCACGAACAGCACAGCAACTTCACTATACACCCCCGGGGAGTCAAAGCGGATCGATGGTATTTTAGCTATGTCACCTCTTTGGGGGAAGAAATGACATACCGCTATGATAGGTCATTTTGGAATAAAGGAGGTATGATTCTGAATGATCCAGACACTTTGATTCACCGTCAAATAATATTTCTGGAAATCATTTCACAGGGAAGGTCTATGAGTACAGAAAGGGTAATACCAGAGCTCTGGTGGCCAGGCTCCAGGGTTTGTTAATTTTTTCTGTTATTTACTGCTGAGACTCCGATAGAATTTTGCCTTATCAAGACCATATGACATGGTTTCAGGGCAGGTTCGATGGGAACATTGGCTTTCCCCCGGATCCAAGGGAGTACCAACATTCACCCTTTCTTGTACTCCAAGTGGGCCCCAGGTACGTAAATGTTAACTTGCCAAAGCCACAAAGCACTTTCAAGCAGTTTGGGTTACGCCAGGAATAGCCTTTAACATTCGTAAATCATCACTTATTACAATAGGTACATCTGGTGACATTAATGGGCTTGGTCTTTACCCGAGTCTATGAATGCGGACTTTGAATTTGCAGCTGGCTTGAACATTTTTACAACTGCATCCATTTTATTTAAATGCTAAAAATCTTGACCTAAGAGTTCAAAAATTACACTGCTGATATCTAGATGTTTTTAGCCATAAGAAAAAAAATTCAGACAAATTTTCATGTCAAACCAAACAGAGATTTGAGACTGTAATAAATTCAAATGGGATTTTGAGCCCTCCATAAAAAAAAGATTTTCTCTTTCAGCTAGATGGTGAAATTGATCCCTAAAAATTCTTTGAAACCTCACAAAATGCCCAAAATTGAAATAAATTGCCTTCAACTAGAAAATTTTCATCAGTTTTTGAATCCAAAAAAATCAAAGATATTTCATAGGTATCCATCTCAAGATTATGATGAACACAGAATTTCTTTGAAAGGAAGATTATTTTCAGTATTCCTTGATTCTTTGAGATTTTTCATTTAAAAGGTTGCCTTTTTGAAGGTATTACAGTAAGATAGATGCTGGATCTGCCTTTCTGAGGGTCTTGATCTCAGAATATAAGACTTTAAACATATAAAGGTATTTAATATTTACAAGAAATAGATATCAGTGAACAATTCTGATGACAACTGTCATAAAAACAACTTGAATCAGTCTCCTCAGCCATTCTCAACCCTCAGCCTTCTAAAATCCTCAGCAAAATTGACCTTATACCCCTGGATCTGCCCGCTGCACCTCCCAAAGTATCTCCATGCATACCCTGCAGGTCCTAGTCAACTCTTCTAGGCTTTCCCTCTCTCTCTATGGATTGGTGTATTCTACATCTCTCCTTTAACCTAATTTGTATGAGAAGTACATACATATCCCTTAATTTAAATCCATAGTAGGGTATTTCAAGCTTTTCTAGGCACACTGCCAAGTCCTTCTTGGCACAGTGCCCAGCAGGCTTGGATGTGTGCCCAGTGGGCTTGATTTGCGTATCAGATTTCACTGGCAATCTTGGCACACAACCAATTTCTGCTTGGCTGGAGCCCACCTTTTGGCACCCCCCCTCAATTGCTTCCTTGCTCACTCTTCTCTTGAGTTTGCCTCAACCAACAGAACCATGGTTAGTCCAATCTTGTTTTTTTATTTTTTTCTTTTTGGTTTGTTTTTTCTATTTTTTTTGGAACAGGCTGAAATGATTGAAAGAGATTTTGAAAACCCCAAAGGCAAATCAAACAGAGATAATGAGTTTGAGATTGAGGCCAACAAAGAACAGGGTCAAGAATTCCTCAAGGAGCTCTGTTAATTGAATCAAAGAACCTCCCAAAAGGAGGCCATTCTCAAAGCAAAATCAAGTTTTGAAAAAAAAGAGCATCAAAATGATTGAATTACTCACAAGAAACACAAACCAAAAGCAATCATCAAGCCTGAAGTTTGCAAGCTCATCTGAAAACAATTTTGTAGGGAATGGAATTCAAGTGATTGAGGCAATAAAGACCTTCAAATTCTCACATTGTAAATTCCAACACATAAAAAATGAAGATCCAAATGTGGTTAAGGTAAAAAAAAAGCACCAGGAAATTTTACCAAAGAGATGAAAACAACAGTCCTGTTTGAACTTAAGCAGTGATCAACCACCACCCTCCTTAAACTTTAACATTTAATCAAGGAGAAATTCAAAATGTGTTTTTCAACCCAGGCAATTATTAACGTGATCCATGATATCAATATATCATGTAAACAGGTTAATATTATTCCAGATTCTGGGAATAAGCCACATTTCATTGAGAAAAGGGCCAATTTTGGCCAGCAATGTTGTTTGGATCTGGAGATGTTTTTTTTGTTGAAGAGGCAGGTTTTGACCTCCATTCAGGGCAGGGCTCTGGATATTCCCCCTCTGTGTCATGCTCCATGGTTAAGGGTCATTGTCTTCATCATTTTTGACATATCCTTTTCCTCATTACTATCTAACTCTGTTAATAAGCATGACAAAAAAAAAGCACAACATCATTGGTGCCCTCTACGTACTACCTCTGGCATTTGTAACAACCTTTCAATATTGGTGACTCAGCATATACTTGCAAATATTTTCAGTTAAATCTAATCTGTTCAACAATCCATTTGAGCTTTTCTCTAACAACCCTGGGTATCTCTAGCCCTTGGACTTCCATTCTTGGTCACATAATTACACTAGTTTTCACCAATGCATATATAGCTACATTAACTGTATAGTTTGCCAATGGACTAGCTCCCTTCCATGCATAACTATATCCATGCATTTGCATTACCTTCACATGTCACTCCTTCCATGCCTCACCCATTGAAATCGTGTACACCCATATTATATTGTCTTTCACCTATGCTATGACCTTGGAAAAAATTTGATGGTTGATTTCATTTCCAATCCCTTTCCTGTCACTCTTTGCACAATTTCTCTCTAAGTTCAGATTACCATACATCAGTTTGTATCTATTAACCATTGGATTAACATTTAAAGGCTGTGCCAATTGCCTGAAGAGTGTTTCCTCATTAAGTTCATTTCATATGTTCCTGCATTTTGATAAGACCAGTCATCACATTGGGCTTTGCCTTGGTTCCCTTCCTTTGGAACACTTCATCCCTCCTGCTTTTTTTTGAGCCATTGGACCATCAGGTTTCACTTTGCAATTAGCCTTGCTATCTTGCACTCACCCCTTTTTCTTAGCCTCTCCCATCTCCCCTCACAGTCATCTAAAGATTGCTCTATATTATGCTGGGTGTTTTTGTGACAGTAAATTAAATAACTGAACTCATCTATTGTAGTGTGCCATATATAGATTTTCTTTTAAAATGTCACATCTTCTCTCAACTGGGAACACTTTTCTTTCCCTTAATAATGATAAAATAAATAGGGTAGGGGGATCCAGTGCTCCATGGGCCAAATAACCTTTAGATCCCATTCCTTCTTCTAAATATTGTTTTGTTGAACCTCTCTACAACCTCCTTGCTCCTTGCAGGTGTTTCAAAGCTCTGGTGTATCCTCTCAAGGAAATAAGATATTACAATAATTATTCAAATTAAAAATCAACTTGTGGTAGATGAAGGGTTTGCACAGGTACTCGCAAGGCCACAAAGTTGACTATTTTTGCTGCTCTTATCCAGGCTCTTAATATAAATTCCTTGCAAACTAGCACAAGTGGTCCAAGTTTCTGCACTCTGGAAATCAAGCAACCTGACCACTTTATGGGAGAACATGCCCAAATGCTTGAATCTTACATTCAGTACTGTAAAATTATCATCTCCAACAATCCCAATAACTTCCCCTCCAACAGAAAAAAGTTCATTTATGATTCTTCCTTCTTAGGAGGTAGAGCCTTGCAGTGGTTTGAACAAGACCTCAAACTTTTATCCAATACAATTCTCACTTGTATTCTCATCAATTTTGAGAAGTTTGAGAAACAACTGTTCAGAATGTTTAGAAACCCCAACAAAGTGCAGAACACAAAATACAAACTCAATGGCCGGTTTTTGAAAGAGAATAGTAGGTTTTAAGTTTACAACTCTCATTTTCAAACTTTCCAGTCTTTCATCCAATGGAATGGGGTAGCCCTTCATTTCACATTTGAAAGGCTTTACCTGCATTTCTAATTGAAAAGCTTGAATTTGGGAGACATAAGAAAAGCTCCCTTTAGAATTTGATAGATTGCTTGATTAAGCTTGATAATGGCTATCAAAAGAAGAACTTCTCTCAAAAAAAACCATGGATTGTAATCCTTGGCTAAAAAGGCAAGAAACTCTTTTGTCAGCCTCCTGGATGTTATAATTATGGCCAGCAATTAGGTTAGGCAATTGAGCAGTATTTAAAGCAAAAGAAATTCTGGACACCTTGTTTCAATAATTGCTTGATGGGCTCTCACAATGGGGCAATACGTTGGATGATATCATTGATGAATTCAATTGTATGATGAATCGATGATGGAAAACAGAAGGGAGAAGAGCTCCTTAAGAACAAAAGATTGGCCTCTTGTGATCCCATGATACAAAAAGCCAAAAGGCAAATTTTCCGCCGCAAAAGAGGTCTACAGTCTCTACAGGCGTTGTCACTTGGTTTGGACTACATCAGCCCACATGGCATCAGTCCCTGTACCCTTAAAACCAGCCTATTCTGGTTATTTCTGGTGTTCCCACCTCAATGGGGCTGAACCAGCCCCTTAGCTGTTGAAAACCCTGGCCAGTTGTCTATTCAAACTGGCCTGTTACCTCACATGCTGGCTGGTTGCCTCATGAAACCAGCCCCTGGCCATACACATGGCCAGGAGGGACCAATGAAACACCTGGGTCCGGTCTCAGACACACTTGGGGGGGGTGACCAGCGGACATGCTGTCCCCCCCCCCTCTTTCTCACAGGTCCCTGGAGGGGGCGGTCAAATCACCCTACCAGGGGCCCTGGGGGTCAATACCCCCAGGGCGTTGCTAAGGTAGGTGGGCTGAGGGGTGGTCAGGTCCCCTCCAGCCTGTTTCTCCTCCCCCTTGGTAAAGGGGGGGGGGGGAGGCGCCCCTTCATTGGTGGGGGGGTGGTCAATTCCCCCTCACCGCCGGTTGCATCAATGCCACTGGCCTAGCCGCCACCTTTGGTGGGGGGGTGATCAAGTCCCCCCACCATGACTGGTTGCTGGCTGGTTCAAGGTAGCCAGCCTTCCCCCTCCCCCTTGCAATGGGGAGTGAGGGGAGGGGGAGGAGCCAGGGCTGTTGGCCCCAGCCCTGCGGCTCCAACAACCGGTGGCCACCCCCCGCCGGAGCTGTGCTTCCCTCCTACAATGGCCCCGCGCAGGCTGTGGGGCCCCGCAAAAGGGCCATAGGCAAAAACAGAGGCCCCAAGCGGGACGCAACACGGGAAGCAGCCCTAATCTGGCTGCAACACACGTGGCGGCCCCAATGGGCCGCACTAAGCCCAAAAACTAAGTAAAACATACTTAGGAGGGCCAGCCCATCCGGCCAACTATAACCAAAATAAACCTTGGGCCCAATTATGTCCATAAAAGCCCATCTGGCTGTATCTTCCCATATAACTCAACGGGCCCATTAGGGCCTGTGTACCAATAGGCGTGTTTCAAGCGTTTTTGAGGCCAGTTTCCCCAAATCAGTGACATCCATCTGTAGACTTCTCTAAACAAATTTTTGACTGCATGGGAGTACCAAACTCCTTTGCATCCTCTAAGCCATATTGCTTAAGAAGAGCTTCCACTTAATTACTCTGGTCTAAATTAAAACCATTCTTGCTTTTACTGACTTTCATTCCTAGCACCTGTTACTCCAAACCAAGATTTTTTGTCTTGAATTCCTTTTTGAGTGTCTCCATGAATTTCTCTTTACCATTTCCAATAATGATAATGTCATTGACCCATACCAACAAGTTTGCATCCTTTGTTAAAAAAAGACAAGGGTTGGCCTCAGACGTCTTGAAACCAATCTGTATCAGTTTCTCACTCATGGTATTATACCACAATCTAGCTGCTTGCTTCAACCCATAAAAGGATCTAAACAGCTTGAGGACATATTCCCCTTGATCTTCTGAAAGAAAACTTCCAACACAGATTTTCTTCATGGTTTCTACTTGATTCTCTACTAACCATTCACAAAAACAATCAGGGATTGACATATAAACAGTTTCCTCCTCCCCAAGTTTTGCATTCAATTATGCTGTTACAAAATCAGCTTTTCAGATTTCTTCTCCCAACTCCACTTCCAGAGAAATGATGTACCTGAAGGTGGAAATCCTTCCAGTTGGTGAGAAAGTTTCTTGGTAATCAATACCCTCTCTCTGCTTGAAGCCCTGTGCAACGCATCTAGCTTTGAATCTTTTCAAAACTCCATTTGTTTCAAAATTCTTGTTTGAAACCAATCTAGACCCCACAATGGTCTTTCCTTTTGTAACAGAATCCTGCTTAACCACTTCAAAGACACCATTATTTTCTAGAGAATCAAATTCCTCAAAAATAGCACTCTTCCAGTTGGCTCTCTGATCAGAATTCATAGCTTGGCCAAAGCTATTTGGGTTGACTTTGTTACCCATTTCTGAAGTCAACGCCAGGACTTCATTGAGCATAAACTGTTCCTGAAATGTATCTTCCTCATATCCTGTGGCAGCATAACAGGACTTTCATCCCCCGTACCTATCAACTGGTACTCTAACCCTACAAATCCTTCTAACTGGAGGTGGAGGCTCATCAGGTTGCAAATTAACGGAATCCCCTGAAGTGGGAAGTGAACCCTCTGGTGGCACATTTGCCATCTCTTCATCTACTGGAACTACATGTTCCTCAGCCTTTTCTGGTGAAATAGGTGCTAATTTTATTTCTTTCTGTGACTTATTCACAACAACATCTTCACTCCTTTTGAGTGGAAAGGTAATTTCATCAAATTTTACATCCCTACTACAGCTAACCTTTTTTGTCCCTGGACAATAGATCCTATACAATTTACTTATTAAATCATAGCCTAAAAGTGCCCCTGTTCTGGCTCTAGGGTCTAATTTTCCAACCATCTCATTATGGTGGACACTATCATACACCAAGAAACCAATTGTTCTTATGTGTGATGTTTTGGGGTACAACTTCCAAGACTGATAATGAGGACTATTCCCATTAACACTTAGAATGTTGTGCAACAGACAGACTGTACACATCAACTCAGCCCATAAGAACTTTGGTAGACCAGATTGAGACATAATAGTTCTGACCCTTTCAAGTAAAGTCCTATTCATTCTCTCAACTATTCCATTATTTTTTGGAGTACTTGCAGTAGTGACTATATGAATGATACCATAATCTTTCAATAACCTCTCAAACTCTTTACTCGCAAATTCACCACCTCCATCAGTGATAACCCTTTGATCTCATTAATTATAACATTCCGTTTTCAGATTTTGAAGATGATAGAAAACTCCTCTGTGGTCTGATCCTTAGATCAAATTGGGTTAACCTAAACATAATTAGTTGCAATATCAACTAAATTGATGAATTATCTTGCCCCACCAAGGTACTGCGGTGTGAATGGCCCTTCCAAATCAATGGAAAATTCCTCTCTAGGAACATCAGTGCAATCTCTACTCTTTGAGAACACATTTCTAGTCTTAGCCCCCAAGGTACAACTCTCACAGTTGCTGTCCTTTACCTTATGGCCAATTCTATTGTGAGAAACAGTGCTCAAAGCTGAGATTTTGAACAAGCTTGTACACAAAAACTTTTTCCAAACCTGTCCACTAAGAACAGTTATCCCATTCATATCAATAACAAACCTATCTTCTTTAAGATAACCAATCTGGAAACCTTTTTTCCACAACGGTCCAAGGTACAAGCTTGTAAGGCAACTCTGGTAGATAGAATACTTTCTCAAAATAAATTTTGAAACCCAAGTGATTTTCAAGAATAACTTTTCCAATTCCTTTAATCTGAATTGTTCTGCCTTTCTGACAAATATTTACAACTCCATCATAATCACTAAGATTTGAAAATAAATTTGGTTCAAAGAACATGTGATCTGTACAGCCAGAATCAATCAAAACAAGAACATCCTCCTCCAACCCTCCTAATAGGAAAGAAGGCGTATCAGTTACTGATAAGTTCTCATTTTTGAGGTTAATTTTACTCACTTCATAATCAATCAAGTCCATTTCTTATCCTCATCAATTTTGGCCTTCTTTTTGGGACCTTCTTCCCCAACAACAATTTCCATTGGACCATCAAATGCCACCATTTCAACATTTTCAGTAGTAAGATTGACCTCCTTGTCATTCTCTTTGGAATTCTTCCTCTTCTTGGCCTCCTCGCAATCCTTAGCATAATGTTCCTTATTCTGACAATTATAGCATAAGGCCTTGGACAAATCCATTTTTGCCTTCTTGCAAGATTTTCCAGTCTTTCCAACCAGGGCTGTTCCAGAACCTGCCTTCAACTTGACCTGATGATCATCCTTTTCAATCCTTTTCAGCACATCCTCCTCCTCAGGAAGAGGATCCAATGGAAAAATAATTCTGACTAAAGAATCAAACTCCTTTGGCAGCTTCTGAAAGATTAAGAGTGACAAACACTCAGGATCCATGTTAAGTCCTGATGAATTAAACTTGGCTATGCTAGAACTAGCCTCTGCAAGCAAAGTTTAACAATTTGAATATTGTAACTTGAACAGTTTATTGAAAGCTATACCCTTCTGGTGAACAGAATCACCAGAATACTTGAACTTAAGCATTTCCAAAGGATGCTGCCCCTCCTCCTCTCATCTTCCCTTAGAGTATTGGCAACCCATTTCACATGATTCTCATCAAGATGCCTAAGGATGAGATGATAAGACTTTTTCTCCACTTCTGAACTGATCAAAGCGTCATCTGCATCCATTATATCCCCACAACAGATGTTGTCCAGCTCACTATCCAGAAGGACAGCCCAAGCATTATAATTCTGACTGTTCAGACCTATCTTGGTGGAGCTAACATGAGGAATATAGGACATCTTGTTGGAAAACGTGAGGTCTTTGAGGTTCTCCAGGGTAAGGTACATGGGTCCAGATGGATTGGAAGTGATGATGATGTTGGTACTGATAATGTGTTATAATTATGGCCAGCAATTAGCTTAGGCAAATGAGCAGTATTTAAAGCAAAAGAAATTCTGGACACCTTGTGTCAATAATTGCTTGATGTTCTCTCACAATGGGGCAATATGTTGGATGATATTGGTGATGAATTCAATTGGATGATGAATGGATGATGGAAAAAAGCAGAGAGAAGAGCTCCTTAAGTAAAAAACATTTGCCTCTTGTGAGCACATGATACAACAAGCCAAAAGGAAAATTTTCCGCCCCAAAAGAGCTCTACAGGACCCACAGGCCTTGTCACTTGGTTTGGACTACATCAGCCCACATGGTATCAGTCCCTGTACCCTTAAAACTTGCCTATTCTGGTTATTTCTGGTGTTTCCATCTCAATGGGGCTGAACCAGCCCCTAAACTGTTCAAAAACCTGGCTGGTTTTCTATTAAAACCAGTCTGTTACCTCAAATGCTTTCTGGTTGCCTCATGCAACCAGCCCCTGGCCATACACATGGCCAGGAGGGACCCAGGACACACCTGGGTCCGGTCTCAGACACACTTGGGGGGGGGGGGGTGTGTGACCAGCAGACATGCTGTCCCCCCCTTTTTTTCTCACAGGTCCCTGGAGGGGGCAGTCAAATTCCCCCACCCGGGGCCCTGGGGTCAATACCCCCAGGGTGTTGCTATGGTAGGTGGGCTGGGGGGTGGTCAGGTCCCCTCCAGCCCGTAGCTCCTCCCCCTTGGTCAAGGGGGGGGGGGGGGGGGGAGAGTGCCCCTTTTTTGGTGGGGGGGTGCTCAATTTTCCCCCACCGCCAGTCGCATCAATGCAACTGGCCTAGCCGCCACCTTAGGTGGGGGGGTGATCAAGTCCCCCTCACCATGACTGGTCCCTCCTTGCAACCGGTTGCTGGCTGGTTCAACCCAGCCAGCCTTCCCCCTCCCCCTTGCAATGGGGAGCAAGGGCAGGGGGAGGATCCGGGGCCATTTTCCCCAGCCCCATGGTTCCAACAACTGGCTGCCACCCCGCGTGGCAGCCGGGCTGCCCCCCTAGAATGGCCCCTAGCGGGCCGTCGGGCCCCGCAAACAGGCTGTAGGGCAAAAACAGCAGCCACAAGCAGGCTGAAACATGGGCGGCAGCTCCAACCCCGCTGTGACACAGATGGTGGCCTCAATGGGCTGCCCCAAGCCCCAAAACTAAGTAAAAAATACTTTGGAGGGCCAGCCCGTCTGGACAAGTATTTACAAAATAAATGTTGGGCCCAATTATGGCCATACAAGCCCATCTGGCTGTATTTGCCCATATACCTCAACGGGCCCGTTAGGGCGCATGTACCAATAGGCCTGTTTCATGCGTTGTGGTGAACCATTTGGGAAACATAAGAAAAAAAAAATTCTGTCCTTGCGCCTCACTCATCCTCACCCTCATCCTCGCGCGTTGCTGATGCTTATCCTCATTGTCGCGCGTTGCTCATCCTCATTGTTGCGCGTTGCTCATCCTCATCCTCATTGTCGCGCGTCGCTCATCCTCATCCTTATTGTCGGGCGTTGCTCATCCTTGAGTTACCCAAACCCATCCCAACCGCACCTCCAAGCACTTGACCAATCCTTGGATCCATCAATCTCCCACCTCACTCAATCTAGCAGTCACCAATCTCAAGCCCGTCAGGATTTACTCAATCGCCTTGAGCCGATCTCCTATCCACCCATCTGCACTCTCACAAACTTCATCTTTCACCCTTCCTGGGACTCTCCCACCCCCCTTCCATCTCCAGGTGGGGGTGGAGAGTTTTGACTACCTCCCGCGGACATCCGCGGCGGTCTGGTTCATTTTCCTTTCCCACCCCTTCCCGCCTTTGGCCAAGGGTGGGGTGATTCTGGTATTGCCGCGCGCGCCCATCCACGGACAGACGCGAGAGATGGTGAAGGGATGAGAGGGATCCCACCCCGTTCAGGCAGGCCGGATTTCCACCGGCCTGCGTGATCAAATTTTTATGATCACCTGATTTTCTTTCTTTTTCCGCTCTATTTGTAGAATCTGTTGTACATAGTTTAACAGGGCCTCCTTCCCATATAAGGAGGGGCTCTTCCCTGCCTTTTGAGACGGGAAAAACAACACATGAAGACACAAACACATCAGCACATCCTATCATCACATCAGATATCTATGATTGCCCCTTGATCCTTGAGCCTCCATAATCAAACCCCTTGATCCTTGATCCTTATCACCAACCAATAGCGTTGCTGGTTGAAGAAGAATTTGAATAATTGAATTCTTGAGTGTGTTACACCACTCCTGATCCCTTTATTGGACCATACTGGTCCTGATCATCCTTTGATTATCTTTCTGGAACCAGTCATGTTTGACTGAAGAGGTTTTATTAAGCTTAAAACCTGGAGTGTTAAACCTCCCTTCACTTCTTTTGAAGTTGAATTCCGCCAAGCTACTCTTGAGTCCCTTGAGAAGTGTTGGGTTATTCTTGTTTGAATCAGTTATTGTTTTGCTTCTAGAGCTTCTTCAAACAATTAGCTTTGTCTTGTGCAGCCACCCACAGTTATCTGGTACCCTTCAAGCGCTTGATTGCAGAGAGTTGGGCAGGTTCATTGAGAACCTGGAGGTTTTTTGGGATTGAGTTGATCTTTCCTAAGCTCCTGCTGACAACCAGAGCTATTAGCTCGTGGGCGTTTTCACTCACAATTTCCTTGTCTTGTTGAACTCTGAACAATTCTTGACTCCTTCTATTCATGTTTTCCCCAACATCATCTTGCCTCAGATAGTGTTGTCTCCCAGCTACTGAAAACTATAATCTTTATCCTCTTACATTTGGTTCCCCGTTTACCAGGTTCTGGACTTTGATCTTGGTTACATTTAAATATTTTTGTAACACTCAGGAGGGCAGCCTAAAAAAGCACCTATCCCCTACACAGAACTGCTAACGCCCTGCGCAGTTTGGAGTCTTACAGCCTTTTAAGGCCAGTTTCCCAAAATCAGTGACATCCAAACAGGCCTTTATGGTTTTTGTGAGTGTCCAATGGAACAGAGAGGCCCATATGTGCATCCCACTTGGATTACACTTATACGTAGAACATGCGCAAGTGCATACGTATTTTAACACTGGATGCCAAGACTCTTGCTATCCTTTAGCTGTCAGAGGTGATGGAATAATTAATAAACATATTATTCAATAAATGCAACAAAAATCCATAAAATATTTGGATAAAGCTATTGCAAGGTTGATTGGTTTGATTTTGATTGAATATTATTAATCAATGTTAATAAATTGATTATTAAATACTTTAAATGAGGGGTTAAAATAATATTGGGGATCTTTAACACCTCTCTTCAGGAAATTCACTTGAAAACAGGTAGACCTAGTTACTTTTTAACCTTTAATTTATATTTTTAAAGGAGTTATTGGCCAAAGATAATATATATACATAAATATATGGTGGAGTGTCAGAGCTTTTTAACCAAGCTGCCACGACAGAAAAAAGTTGATAAAACTCACTGGTATGATATTGGATCCTTTTGGTACCTTTTTTGATGTGTAATGATGGGTTAAAACTGTTACTGGGGTTAAAAGGTTGTTCAGAAGTTCAAATTGATAAAAAGGATTTTTGGGAAGGTTAATATTGATCAGACTAAAGCCATAAATCACTTACCTATCTCTTATAAGTATTTGATTACCTTGGAAACGTTTCTGGATGTAAATATAAATGGGTCTGGGGTAACAATAACCTCCAAAGGGGCTCTCTATTTATATCTTTTTGGATCCCAATTCTGTCCTTCTGGGGGCTATAGGGGCTCAAAGGGATGGTTTATATGGCCAGCAAGTTAATCAGTGGTAGCATTTCATGTGTTATTGGTTATGTTACAGGGGTAACATCTAATTTCACAGGGTGTGGAAATTATTCTGCTTTTTAATTGATGTATTGAAAGGTGTATAATACTTTATTTATCCACATGGATCTTATTTAGTTAATTATCCTTAGTGAATATTACCAAAATGTTGATATGAATTTTACATAGACATTCCTAAGGATAATCTGATGTAAGAAAAGTTCTCATTATTTAGTATCTGATGGGAGTTAAATCATAATAATGATTTGTTCATTATTTTCAAAATCTTGTTAATCTACTTAAAATAATTAATTAAAAATAAATTACAGAAAAATATAAGTAATATTTTTACATATTCATTTTGCTCAGTGTGCCAAAAACATACTGATATTTTGAATTTCTCATAGTTGTATTTTTAAATTATTTTAAAATATTTCTCAAGCTTAAGTTATCTTATTTTTGAAATTTGGTGTTCTCTTACTAAATTTTGTAAAAGTATTTCAAAAGGTTATTTTACCTGCTTTTATATAATTTTATGTAGTTTTAGCCTATCTACTATCCAAGGGACATTCATTACATAAGTGGTATGTCCCCATATTAGTAGTAGTACTCTTACGCAGTACCCTAGCTTCTCATGTTGTCTGTCAGCCTGTCAGCCCGTATTACCACATCTGCATACCTGTCAGATGCCCGGGGCTGCGTACCTGGCTTTTGAGGGTAAGGGGACAGGGTGGCAGTGCTGCTGTTCATTCGCAAGTGGAAGCATTGGTTCCTGCAGCTGCATGCGGGAATTGTGAAACATCACATTTCCGCTTGTAACTTCTCTAAATCACAGAATTCATGGATTTGGACACAAAATTTGCTGTGAAACCTATATTTGGGGTTTTGTGTGAATCATTAAAATGGAAAAAATCCCAAGGCTGCGCCTCTGTACAAATTTTCATAAATTATTTAATAATGTAAACAGTGTGAATTGGAGGTAGGTGTCAATGTGTGACCCTACCTTAAATTATATGTAGAATGATAATTTGAAATAATATTTTTAATATTATTTCTCCTTTAATATCTTATTTATCTATTTATCTTATTTTTTCACTTTTGAAGCTGGCTTGGCAATAGTAGCAATCTCACCTCATTTAATAACAAGTTGAATAATCAAAAAAACTCAAAACCAAATACAAATTAAAACTCCAATCCAAAGGGAAATTCATTGCCAAAAATCCAAAGTTTCTGGGCAAATAATCAGGTAGTCTCCAGAAAAATGAATGGCAAAGGAGGGAAAGAGAGGGATTGTGTATGTATTGTGGAGGAAAACATGAAATTTATAGTTGTGAAAATCAGCAAGCGCATGAAGCGGCTAAGCAGTAAAAAAATTAGATTTTATTTTTTCTGATACTTGCAAGGAAGACTACACATTATATAAAATTAAGTGAGTCAATATTTTCACTTGTGTTTCACTTGATGCTCCAAGTTCAAGATTTTTGCCTTTTCCATTTATATGCAATTAAGTGAGTCAATCTTTTCACTTGCATTTCACTTGATGCTCCAAGTTAAAGATTTTTGCCTTTTCCATTTGTAAAACACCCCTTATCCTGTTTCACTTGATTCCAACATTTATTTTTCTTTATAAGTTCATCTTTTTGCCACTTCATAAAATCTTACACATTCCAAGATGCATAAATTTCCCAGATATTTATTAAGTAGTACAACCAAGAGGTCTAATTGGGTCTCCCATAAGGCAAAATGGACCTTTGCATTCTCCAATTTCCCTGGCTTAAAATGGGACTTATTATTCTTGGATATACCCAGAATTGACCACACCATTCTAAGCCACAATTTTGTAGTCTACTGGAATCTGGATGCAAACTGGAAAACAGGAGTAATTAACCTGAAAACCTTGAAACCCCAGGAAACTAAACCTTTTGTCATACAGGAATTAAATATCCTACCTGAAACTGCCATTAAGCTGGATGAAAGCTTTCTGCCAGGATATTTGCAATATCCTTACCTTCATTCCCAAGTTCTCTCTTCAGATTTATGATTTATTGCTTATTTGACCAACTTAACTCTCCCATGTTTATTTGAAGAGAACCAGGGTCCTGCAAAAGGGTGTATTTTGAGGTTTCTAATCCTCTGGCATTGTGAAAGCACCTCAAACCCTGTGCTCAAAGATGTCAAGATTAAAGATCTGGAGATCATTTGAGAGACTTGACCTGTGGTTTACCATGATTTTTCTGACATCTTTTTGGCTATAAAGGCAGATAAATTACCTTCTCCCTTTTTTTATGATCACTGGATCAAACTCACTGGCCCACCAGAAGCATCTGGACCAGTTTAACCTCTCTAAAAGCAAGAATCAACCACAATTAAAGAAAAAATATTGGAAAGTTTCTGAAAAGGATTTCTTCAACCTAGCAATTCCATAACCAGCTTGCCTGTCCAGTTTATTCTGAAAAATGAAGGCATCCTTTGCCTTTTTGTTGACTACAGGAAACTTAACCAGGTAACCCAAAAGAACACCTATCCAGTACTGCCTATGTTGCCCCTACTCACTTTATTCCATGGAGCTCCTAATTTCTCAAAGTAAGCCTTTGGATTTCCTAAAACCCCATTTGCATGGCATAATGCCATGAGTATTTTACTGCAATGAGAACACAGTTTGAAGGTGATGGGTATACTGTTATGACTTTTAGCCTCTGCACGTTCCTCAACTTTTCAACATTTTGTCAAAGACATTTTTTCTTATATTTCAGAAGAATACCTTGTGGTGTGTCTTAAAGATATGCTTGCCTACTCTACAACTCTTGAGCATCACAATGCACATGTATGCAAGGTTCTGCAGCAACTTTGAAAGAATAACCTCTTTTAAAAATCCTTCAAGCGCGAATTTCATACTCATTCTCTTCAGTTTTTAGGTGTTATAGTTTTCCAAAAAGGACTATTGATGGAAAAAGCCAAGAGCAAACTCATATTGGACTGGCTTGCACCTTCTTCAGTTCAAATACTTAAAATTTTCCTTTGATTGAGTAATTTTTAAAGGATTTTTATTGATCATTATGCCAGGAATACTGTTAATCTTGCAAATATTATTCAGAAAAACACTCATTTTTTTATTAATCAAGCTGCTTTGGAGTTTGAAGCTCTGAAAAACACTTTTACCACTGCTCCAATACTTGCTCACTTAAATGAGCTAGCTTGCACTATTTTGGAAACATACTCAAGGAACTATTCAATTTCAAAAAGAATTGTGCAGTTTTGTTCTTCTTCATCTCTTTTTCATCCCATAGCCTTTGAGCCTTGAAAAATGCGTCCTGCAGAGCTTAACTATGAAATTCATGACAAGGAAACTCTTGCAATTATTTATTGCTTGAAGAAATTGCATTCATCTGTTTTGAGTCTTATGGCACCCTTTCAGGTCTTAAATGATCACAATTCCCTTGATTATGTTATCAGATCAAATTTCCTTAGAGGCAGGCAGGCACTTTGGGCAAAATACCTCTCCAAGTTAAAATTTAAAATCACGTACCACACCGGAACCAAGCAGTAGTCCCTGATGATTAATCACATTGGGACAACATTTATCCAGGGGGGAACAACCCTGAAAACTGTAGGGCACTATTCTCTAATCAGCCTGCCCAACTCAGTTCAATCATAACCCACCTTCAAGAAAATACTTCCAAACTTTGACCATCCCAACTTTACGTACCAAAGTGTAACAAACTTTGCAAGAGTGGGAAATTATTAAAAATCAATTAAGTTATTGACAAAAGTGGTTATTTTTTTCATAAATATCATAAAGTAGTACCCAATAATCCTTGCATTGAGTAAGATATCTTTGAGTCTTGGAAAAACTCTCCACTTGCTGGTCATCATGGACAGGATAAAAACTACCAGTTGATTGCACAAGACTTCAATTGACTGGGTATTAACAAGGAATTAAAAGACTATGTTGATGTGTGCTATGATTGCGATTGTAAAAAGTTTTAAAAACACCAGAAGTATGGGCTTCTTGAGCTTCTTCCAATCCTTCCTATTAATTTGTACTTGTTGTTGATGTATTTCATTTCTAAATTAGCTATTTCTAGTGGTTATGATGCTGTCTTAGTAGTAGTAGATTTCTTCTCAAAGATGGATTTTTTTTTGCAGTACTGTGACTGCCTCTTCAGAAGACCTAAATAATTAATTCATGGAATAAGTATTTTCAAAAAATTATCTACCTGATAACATAGTTAGTTATCAGGGATCTTTATTTGTGTCTAGCTTCTCTACCTTGCCATTCCAGAATGTGAAGATTCCTCAAAATTTATCAACATGCGACCACCCAGAAACAGATGGGCAGACCAAGAAAGTCAATCAGATTCTTAAACAGTATCTTGGATAAAATATGAGGATTGAATTCAACAAAAAAGTAGAAGGAGAAAAAAAGAGCCAAGACACAGAGGACCACTTGATCTGAAGAGGCAAGTTGTAATGTCTAAAAAGGATTGATTTAAGTTTTAAAGAGGCGCCTGTGATTAAAGCGTCAAAGGTTATCTACTCTAAAAAGGGGAAAGATCAATCAACATCTGTCAGTCAAAAAGAAAAGGACAGTGAAGCATTGAAACAGTAAAGAAAGAAAAAAAGAACACAAGGAAGGAAAGATAAGAAGAGATGATTTGGGTTGCAAAGTCATACCAAATAACCAAATGATGGATGTGAGTTGAGGATTTGGTCGGCAGATTTTCTGAGGATTGAAGAGTTGATGTTTACAAGGATTTGGATTTATAGGATTGATTTGGGAGGAGACAGGAAGGGAGAAGTGGCGGAGTTTAGCGGCATTAACAAGAGTGGAAGAGGGATGATGTTAGACCTGAATTTCTTGATAAGAATGAAAACCAACAACTGCATACAGATTTGTTAGAGATGCGTTCAAGAGAGAAAAAAAACAATGAAGAAGAGAGTGATCATACCCAGCTATCACAATGTCAGAATCTGAAGTTATGAGATTGAAAACTGCTAGACTACCACCTCTGATGATACCAAATAACCTCTAATGTATCACACAGAGAAGTTAGGAGAAGGAAAGAAAAGGCCGTGTTCGATGAGAGAGAGATCGCACCAAATTGCCATAGGTTTCAGATGGAGGGCCGTTCTTCTTGGATGTGCTGGATCTTGAGATTGATTCAGTCGGATTGATCTTCTGATGCACATCTATGTCAGGATAAAAAAAAGAAGAAAATCAACGAGTCCCCCCACTCTGGTTCCTTGAACTCCTCCCTTAAATACTCCCTGCCTCGCGCCGAGAATGTGATGAATATTGGGTAGGATTTTATGCATACGCCCAGATCGCGCATCTTAGAGAGCAGCCGGACCGCGCAACTTAGCGGGCAGAGTAGAGAAGTCAAAATGGAGACGGATAAAAGTCAAAATGGAGACAGATAAATAAATGAATAAAAATAAAAGAAATGAGAATAGAAGATAAAAGAAACCATAACATAAAAGAAGGATAGAAAACACATAAAGGTGTGCCAATATATCAACAGATGATCCAAAGAGATTGGATGGAGGAGGGATGAAGGAGCTCGAGGTGACTGAGAGTGATGAGGAGAAATGGAAACAGGTGTGAAACTCAGGTGGCACAGCTGAGGAAGCGCGCACGAGAAAGGTAGGGATATTTTCAACACCCCCCATTATTTGGTATGAGGAGACAGAAGAAAGGAAGAGATGAAGGTGTTGAGGGAGGCTCTGTTGCATGCTTTGGTGAGACAGTCAGCAATCATGTCTTCGGACTTGATGAGTGTGAGCAAGATGAGGTTATTATTGAGGTCTTCTCTGAGTTTCTTTGCCTTGATGTCAAGATGTTTGGTTTTTGAGTTGTGTTCAAAGTGTTTGACCTTGTCAAGTAGTCCCTTGTTATCAATTTTGAAATTGGAAGGTTCGAGATTGATTCCCCAAAGTTTGTTGATAAGGTGGGAGGTCCAGAGATTCTCTTGGCAGGCGTCAGAAAGAGCGCACAGTTCAGCCTTGGTGGAGGGGATTGTGATGTTTTTCTGACTGGAGCTACACCACAAGATAAGGCAGTTTTTCCATATGCATACATATCCATTTCTGGACCTTCTTGAGTGTTGATCATCCCCCCAGGTTGAGTCACTGTAGTATTGAATGTTGTGGAGTGGATCTTGGCTGGGTTTGATTTTTTAGAGAGACTTTGATAGAGCGGGCCAGATATTTGAAGACATGAACCACCCCTTTCCAGTGATTGATACCGGGTTCATTGTTGAATTGGGAGAGGATCAATACCCCAAGGGAAAATTCAGGTCTGGTGCGGCAGGCTAGGAAATTTAGAATTCCGGTGAATGTCCGGTATTTTACATTCAGAGATTTGAACTTATCTCTTTCTTCTTCACTGGCTGGGAGTAATTGTATGTTGGGTGTGAGCCAAGTGGATAAAGGTCTGCAGCCTTGCATGTTCAAGATTTGGAGTCCTTTTTTTATTAAATTACGTTGGTTTAGTGTGATTTGATTGTTTTCAATTTTCATTCCCATTCCGAGGAGAAGATCTGGGTTGTGAGCTGAGGATTCAGGGAATTGAGTGAGAAAGAGTTTTTTGAACTCATCTATCTTCCTGACGACTATGAGATTGTCAACATGAAAGAATAGGAAGGAATTTCTGTCCTGATGAATGAAGAGACAGGGGCCAGAGTTGGAGACAAGAAAATTAATGCTTTTGAGCCAGTTGGTTAGAGTGTTGTACCAGTTGGCTGGGGCTTGTTTTAGACCGTACAGTGATTTTGTTAATTTTAGGAAGGGGGCAGACTGTTTTGAGTATTTTGGAGTTTTTATGAAGATTTCCTCTTGTAGAGGAGCATAGAGAAAAGCGGCCTTGATGTCAAATTGTCTTAAGGGGAGAGATTTGTCTAGGCTAAGAGAGAGAAGAGCAAGAAGAGAGGGGAATTTTCCCGTAGGAGCGTAGGGATCAAAGTAGTCAACACCTGGAACTTGTTGAAATCCACAGATGCAGAGTTGTGCTTTCTTCCTTTCTTTGGAAGAGGCGTTGGAGGTTTGGTTTTTAGAATTAGAGTGGTGTCCAGGAAGTTATCAGGCGTCTCGTGGTGGTCCTCCCAGACATCTTTGGACTCTATGGACTTAAATTCTTCATCAATCGCGTCCTTGTACTCCGTGACTTCTTTGGTGTGATAGGAGTATTTGGCGGGCTTGACTTTCTCTGATTGATCGCGTAGGTGGTATCTGGGAGTGGAGTCAGGAACTGGGAGGTTGGATTCCTCCAAGATTTTGTGGATGGTGCCTTCTTTGTGGGGGTCGCAGGAAATGAGGTGATTGGGGTTGGATTGTTCTTTGTCCAACACATTTTTCAAGGGCGCATTTGGGTATTGGTGTACGGTCTTGATGTGATCTGAATGATAATCTGATGGAGAGGGAGGTGTTTTGATGACATTGTTCCAGTACAATGGACAGTCCGATGTGTTCTCAGTGTTATTTCTGAATCCAAGAACTTTAATGTGTCTTGAGGAGAAAATTTGGCAGGAGTCCGTTAGTAGTTTGTATGACCAAATTTCATTGTTGTAGCCAATAAGGGTAGCTGTAATTCCTTTGGGATCAAGTTTGGAACGGTATTGAGCTGGCAATTTCAGAATCACCACCTCAGCTCCTATAGGATGCAAGAAGTTGAGAGGAACGGATCTATTTTTGAATAGTTCAAAGGGACATTTTTTACTTTTATGAGAGGGGAATTGGTTGATTGTCAGAAAACAGGCTTTGAGAACTTTTTCCCAGTGCTGAGTCTTCAGAACTCAATCAATAAGGACGGTATGTAGACTTTTTACAATTGTTCTGTTGTATCTCTTGGCAAGTCCGTTTTGTTCAGGAGTGTATGGATTGGAATAGCGGGCCCTTATGAATTTTTTTTCACAGAACTATTTCATATTTTTATTCACAAATTCCTTACCTCTGTCTGAGTGTAGGACCAAGGGGTAGTAGCCAAAGCATTTTTGTTCAATTTTGATGGCATTTTCCAGGACTGTGGGGACGATGTCTTTGGACTTAATTGGGATGGCAGAACAGAATCTTGTGGAGCTGTCGACGACTGTGAGAATATAACAATCTCTGTTGAATGAGGGAGGTTGAATGGCGCCAATCAAGTCAAGATGAAGCTCTTGGAATGGTTTGTCAGCTCAAGAGTGTGTGCTCTTGAAAGACCCTTGAGTGATTTTCCCCAGGGCACAGCTCTTACACTCTGAATTGGGGCTGATGGGAATGCTCAACTTGTTCCTTATTTGGCTGTAACTTTCATGACCAAGTGCCTTGTGAATCATTTCAGATTGAGAGAGAAGACAGGTGGAAGAGATGAGTTTGTTGTTGATGGAGAGAGTAGGAATATTGTTGTGATAATATCCGGAGAAAACAAGCTGATTGTTTCTTGAGACAAAAAATCAATTTTTTTCAAATGAACACTGATATCCATCTAGCACTAAACATCTTACAGACAGGAGATTGGTGGAGAGGTCGGGGAAAAGGTACACATTGTTGATGAGAACAGGTCCAAGATTTCCCATAATACGAATTGACCCAACTCCTTTGATTGGAAGAGATTCTAAATTGGATCCCATTTTCACTTGTCCAATCTCTTTGTATGAGATAGCAACAAATAATTCAGGGTCAGAGACCATGTGAGACACGCACCCCAAATTGAGTACTATTTGACTTGTAAGAGGATAGGGGTTTTTTGATAAGAAGCAACTAACTGAGATGGAAGACTTGTCTTTGTTCTTCTTCTTGAGGTAGGCATCCCTGAGTTCAGGATGAAGGTCCCAAAAATTTGCGGGTGAGTGAGGAGCTAGATTATTGTGTTTTCTTCCGGTGCATCTGGGAAGGGGTTCTTGTTTGGTACGGAGCACGGTGAGCTGAACTTTTCCTTCTTCCTTGATTCTGCTTTTGTTGGCGGAAATTTGAAGATGATCAAGTACCAGGTTGTGAGAGATGACTGAGGAATGGGTTATCTGTTCCTTGACTACCCTGAAGCTTGGAAGAAGCTTGTGAAGAAGCATGTAGGCAACAATATTGGGAGGTAGATTGATACCTACCTCATAGAGACAATGGATGCAGATTTTGGCGGAGGTGATAAAAGAAGGTATGTTGTTGACATTGAAGGGGTGATTCTGGAGGTTGTCAAACACACAAGCTTGATGGGATTATTTGGACAAGGCAAAGTATCTGATTATGGCCTTCCAGATCAGTTTGGCGTCCTTCTCATTGTCAATGGTGATGATATTAGCATGAACAGTAGGATCCAGTTTGGAGATTAGAATCTACCTAATGTATATTTTGTCCTTGAATGTGAGAAGAGTGTACTCTGAAAGAAGAGACGACCGGGTTCCTTGAATGTTGAGCATGTTCTCTACCCTGTTTCTCCAGAGTGAGAAGTTGTCCATAGTGAGCGTCGGAATGGCTTCAATGGTGGTTTTGAGGATGGTTTGGAGTAAGAGGTCTTTCAAGTTGAGTGAGGTGCCTTGGCACATAGTGAAGTGGGGAGTTGACATTTTTTGAGGTTGATTGCCGTTGGGAATTTTGACTGTTAATTGTGATAAAATATGAGGATTGAATTCAACAAAAAAGTAGAAGGAGAAAAAAAGAGCCAAGACAAAGAGGACCACTTGATCTGAAGAGGCAAGTTGTAATTTCTAAAAAGGATTGATTTAAGTTTTAAAGAGGCGCCTTTGATTAACGCATCAAAGGTTATCTCCTCTAAAAAGGGAAAGATGAATCAAAATATGTCAGTAAAAAAGAAAAGGACAGTGAAGCGTTGAAACAGTAAAGAAAGAAAAAAAGAAAACAAGGAAGGAAAGATAAGAAGAGAAGATCAGGGTTGTCAAAGTCATACCAAATGACCAAATGATGGATGTGAGTTGAGGATTTGGTCGTCAGATTTTTTGAGGATCAAAGAGTTGATGTTTCTGAGGAGTTGGATTTATCGGATTGATTTGGGAGGAGACAGGAAGAGAGAAGTGGAGGAGTTTAGCGGCATCAACAAGAGTGGAAGAGGGATGATCCAAAGAGGTTGGATGGAGGAGGGATGAAGGAGCTTGAGGTGACTGAGAGTGATGAGGAGAAATTGAAACAGGTGTGAAACTCAGGTGACACGGCTGAGGACGCGCGCATGAGAAAGGTAGGGATATTTTCAACAATCTTGAAATATAACTTTCCTATCAATGGGAAAATTGGTAAAGATGGCTTCCAATAGCTGAGTTTACATAAAAAAAATTCATAAAGAAATCAAAGTTTTGAATTACCTGAACCAACAGAATAAAGGGAAGTGTCAATGAGATGACAAAGATGAACTTATGAAATAAATGAAAGAATAAGGAATATGTTTATCACTCTGTTGGAAAACAGTAAGAGGAGCTTGGGACAAGTGACAGGAAAGGAAAACAGGAAATAGAGGGAATTCTGAAAGCTGAGAGGTACATGATCATTTAATCTTTAGCAAATTTGAAATGGAAGCAATCTCAAAAATGATAAAGAAATGGAAGGAAATTGTAGGTTTATGATTGGTTGAATTTTTACGGTGAGCATAGGTGAGATGGTGATGATTGAAGTGAGGAGATGAGGCTAGGGCGGCATGAGCAAGGAGTGAGGCAAGCAATTTGAGGTTGAGAAATCAAGCTAAGAGAGGAAGTGGAGGTACAGCGGAGATGGAAGGCAAGAGGGATGGAAGGTGAGCTAGATGAAGAAAATCAAGTGGGGTTGGGAGAATGGTGAAAAGGTTGGGGTTGAACAAACCAAGAGAATGAGTTGATAAACTGGAGAGAGGAGTGAGTGGTGGAGAGGATTCAGAGGAAATTGTGATAGGTGTCTGATGTTAGAGTTTGAGTTTTCATTTATGTGACTTTCACTGGAGTTCAGAGTACCATTGATTGGATTGATTTGATCTTATTATTTTTAACCTTCAAGTACTAAAACAACAGGTAAAATGTAACTGGGCTGTGTTGTAGCAACGTGATTATCAGACTGTTTAGTCATGGCTATCAGACTCTTTAGTCATAGCATTTCACTTACCATGTCACTTAAACTGCTTATGCTAATTTTACCTTATTCATTTTGTACTCAACCACTTGTCAGCCTATAGTGTATTTAGTCTATATAAACACCAGTGCTCTCAAGTGGAATTTATCATCTGTTCAGCCAATACATCAACTGGAGTTTCCTTTTCCTCCTGATCTCAGGTCCGTTACGCTTGAAGTTACAAGCCTCTTTCACTCATTTCTTATTGATCTTTTACTTCATTCAAGCTTAAGCTCTTTTTATTTTTACATCTGACACTAGGAAGTCACGCAGAAGTGTAGCTTTAGCCCAGAAGTGGAGCTGTATCTGGGCTTAGAACTGAGGAGAAGAGGGAGGTTGTGAGATTTCCTTCCAAAAATCCACTCATTCCTCCACAAAAGAGTCAATCTTTCATAATGTTTATGGAAGAAACCTTATTTCAATTCTATTCATGTAGCAACTTCTTGAAACTAATTTTTGGAATGTTAGCATCAGACTGACAGTTATGCGTTCTGGAATCTTATCATCAGAATGACAGCTATGGGTTCCTGACCATTTCTCAAGCCCTATGCAAGCAACGGTGTGAATAATTTAAAAGAGAAGCTCAATCTCAAGAAAGCCCATCCATCAATGTTCAGAGATGACAGTTATTCTCTCATGTATTTTATTTTGTCATCTTTTTATTGTTGATTTTTTTACTTCTCACTTCACTCATTGTCTTGAAGATCATCTATCTGCGTCAGGAACTTACCATCCACATCAAACTCAAGAAAAAGGATAAAGGTCCAAGGTGCCATAAGGCTGGTAACTGTAATTCAATGATCCTCAGACTCCAAAACTCTAAGTCATTTTATTCTCCAGAATCCCAAATCAAGATACTCTTGACTGACCCTGAAAGCCTCACAGCCTCGACCATTACACCAGACCAACAACCCAAACTTCATGTTCTCCAGCTTGAGTTATTATTTTCCATGTTGACCGCGGGCTGATTGATTCTAATCAGCCATCACCTTTGTTGGTTATTTTATTTCATTCATCTCCTGATTCATTCATCTGATTAGTCTCATCAGTAGTGTTCACACTTGTCTCCTATCTTGTACTTCAAATCAAAAGTTGGTCCTGGTTTCCAGTCATGATTTCATCACGGTTAAAAGCCAAAACACTCCATGATGGCTGAAAGAAACACACCAGGACCAGGAGGCAATAAGGCAATGAGGACCATAACACTTAAAAACTTGGTCAAATACACTCCCCTACTCAATGAAGAAAACTATTCAATCTGGAAAAGCAAGATGCAAAGTCTCTTTGATATCCAAGGAATGGGTAATGTTATATTCACGGCTCCAGTTGTGTGGCAGTCGTTTAGGGCCCCACACGCCCTGTGGGAGTTTTTGAGGGCCCCTAAACACGTTGGAGCCCATACAGTACTCCAAAGAGTTGTTCCACACACGCACAACCCCTGGGGGGGCATATACCCCCCATAATGGGCATATTTAATTTTTTTTACCCCTGTAAACAACCATATTATTTATTATTTATTATTTATTATTTATTATTTATTATTTATTATTTATTATTTATTATTTATTATTTATTATTTATTATTTATTATTTATTATTTATTATTTATTATTTATTATTAATTATTTATTATTTATTATTTATTATTTATTATTTATTATTTATTATTTATTATTTATTATTTATTATTTATTATTTATTATTTATTATTTATTATTTATTATTTATTATTTATTATTTATTATTTATTATTTATTATTTATTATTTATTATTTATTATTTATTATTTATTATTTATTATTTATTATTTATTATTTATTATTTATTATTTATTATTTATTATTTATTATTTATTATTTATTATTTATTATTTATTATTTATTATTTATTATTTATTATTTATTATTTATTATTTATTATTTATTATTTATTATTTATTATTTATTATTTATTATTTATTATTTATTATTTATTATTTATTATTTATTATTTATTATTTATTATTTATTATTTATTATTTATTATTTATTATTTATTATTTATTATTTATTATTTATTATTTATTATTTATTATTTATTATTTCTTATTTCTTATTTCTTATTTCTTATTTCTTATTTCTTATTTCTTATTTCTTATTTCTTATTTCTTATTTATTATTTATTATTTATTATTTATTATTTATTATTTATTATTTATTATTTATTATTTATTATTTATCATTTATTATTTATTATTTATTATTTATTATTTATTATTTATTATTTATTATTTATTATTTATTATTTATTATTTATTATTTATTATTTATTATTTATTATTTATTATTTATTATTTATTATTTATTATTTATTATTTATTATTTATTATTTATTATTTATTATTTATTATTTATTATTTATTATTTATTATTTATTATTTATTATTTATTATTTATTATTTATTATTTATTATTTATTATTTATTATTTATTATTTATTATTTATTATTTATTATTTATTATTTATTATTTATTATTTATTATTTATTATTTATTTATTATTTATTATTTATTATTTATTATTTATTATTTATTATTTATTATTTATTATTTATTATTTATTATTTATTATTTATTATTTATTATTTATTATTTATTATTTATTATTTATTATTTATTATTTATTATTTATTATTTATTATTTATTATTTATTATTTATTATTTATGTATTATTTATTATTTATTATTTATTATTTATTATTTATTATTTATTATTTATTATTTATTATTTATTATTTATTATTATTTATTATTTATTATTTATTATTTATTATTTATTATTTATTATTTATTATTTATTATTTATTATTTATTATTCATTATTTATTATTTATTATTTATTATTTTTATTATTTATTATTTATTATTTATTATTTATTATTTATTATTTATTATTTATTATTTATTATTTATTATTTATTATTTATTATTTATTATTTATTATTTATTATTTATTATTTATTATTTATTATTTATTATTTATTATTTATTTATTTATTATTTATTATTTATTATTTATTATTTATTATTTATTATTTATTATTTATTATTTATTATTTATTATTTATTATTTATTATTTATTATTTATTATTTATTATTTATTATTTATTATTTATTATTTATTATTTATTATTTATTATTTATTATTTATTATTATTTATTATTTATTATTTATTATTTATTATTTATTTATTATTTATTATTTATTATTTATTATTTATTATTTATTATTTATTATTTATTATTATTATTTATTATTTATTATTTATTATTTATTATTTATTATTTATTATTTATTATTTATTATTTATTATTTATTATTTATTATTTATTATTTATTATTTATTATTTATTATTTATTATTTATTATTTATTATTTATTATTTATTATTTATTATTTATTATTTATTATTATTTATTATTTATTATTTATTATTTATTATTTATTATTTATTATTTATTATTTATTATTTATTATTTATTATTTATTATTTATTATTTATTATTTATTATTTATTATTTATTATTTATTATTTATTATTTATTATTTATTATTTATTATTTATTATTTATTATTTATTATTTATTATTTATTATTTATTATTTATTATTTATTATTTATTATTTATTATTTATTATTTATTATTTATTATTTATTATTTATTATTTATTATTTATTATTTATTATTTATTATTTATTATTTATTATTTATTATTTATTATTTATTATTTATTATTTATTATTTATTATTTATTATTTATTATTTATTATTTATTATTTATTATTTATTATTTATTATTTATTATTTATTATTTATTATTTATTATTTATTATTTATTATTTATTATTTATTATTTATTATTTATTATTTATTATTTATTATTTATTATTTATTATTTATTATTTATTATTTATTATTTATTATTTATTATTTATTATTTATTATTTATTATTTATTATTTATTATTTATTATTTATTATTTATTATTTATTATTTATTATTTATTATTTATTATTTATTATTTATTATTTATTATTTATTATTTATTATTTATTATTTATTATTTATTATTTATTATTTATTATTTATTATTTATTATTTATTATTTATTATTTATTATTTATTATTTATTATTTATTATTTATTATTTATTATTTATTATTTATTATTTATTATTTATTATTTATTATTTATTATTTATTATTTATTATTTATTATTTATTATTTATTATTTATTATTTATTATTTATTATTTATTATTTATTATTTATTATTTATTATTTATTATTTATTATTTATTATTTATTATTTATTATTTATTATTTATTATTTATTATTTATTATTTATTATTTATTATTTATTATTTATTATTTATTATTTATTATTTATTATTTATTATTTATTATTTATTATTTATTATTTATTATTTATTATTTATTATTTATTATTTATTATTTATTATTTATTATTTATTATTTATTATTTATTATTTATTATTTATTATTTATTATTTATTATTTATTATTTATTATTTATTATTTATTATTTATTATTTATTATTTATTATTTATTATCTATTATTTATCATTTATTATTTATTATTTATTATTTATTATTTATTATTTATTATTTATTATTTATTATTTATTATTTATTATTTATTATTTATTATTTATTATTTATTATTTATTATTTATTATTTATTATTTATTATTTATTATTTATTATTTATTATGTATTATTTATTATTTATTATTTATTATTTGTTATTTATTATTTATTATTTGTTATTTGTTATTTATTATTTGTTATGTATTATTTATTATTTATTATTCATTATTTATTATTTGTTATTCATTATTCATTATTCATTATTCATTATTCATTATTCATTATTCATTATTTATTATTTATTATTTATTATTTATTATTTATTATTTATTATTTATTATTTATTATTTATTATTTATTAGTTATTATCTATTATTTATTATTTATTATTTATTATTTATTATTATTTATTCTTTATTCGTTATTATTTATTATTTATTATTTATTATTTATTATTTATTATTTATTATTTATGATTTATTATTTATTATTTATTATTTATTATTTATTATTTATTATTTATTATTTATTATTTATTGCTTATTATTTATTATTTATTATTCATTATTTCTTATTTATTATTTATTATTTGTTATTTATTATTTATTATTTATTATTTATTATTTATTATTTATTATTTATTATTTATTATTTATTATTTATTATTATTTATTATTTATTATTTATTATTTATTATTTATTATTTATTATTTATTATTTATTATTTATTATTTATTATTTATTATTTATTATTTATTATTTATTATTTATTATTTATTATTTATTATTTATTATTTATTATTTATTATTTATTATTTATTATTTATTATTTATTATTTATTATTTATTATTTATTATTTATTATTTATTATTTATTATTTATTATTTATTATTTATTATTTATTATTTATTATTTATTATTTATTATTTATTATTTATTATTTATTATTTATTATTTATTATTTATTATTTATTATTTATTATTTATTATTTATTATTTATTATTTATTATTTATTATTTATTATTTATTATTTATTATTTATTATTTATTATTTATTATTTATTATTTATTATTTATTATTTATTATTTATTATTTATTATTTATTATTTATTATTTATTATTTATTATTTATTATTTATTATTTATTATTTATTATTTATTATTTATTATTTATTATTTATTATTTATTATTTATTATTTATTATTTATTATTTATTATTTATTATTTATTATTTATTATTTATTATTTATTATTTATTATTTATTATTTATTATTTATTATTTATTATTTATTATTTATTATTTATTATTTATTATTTATTATTTATTATTTATTATTTATTATTTATTATTTATTATTTATTATTTATTATTTATTATTTATTATTTTGCGGTATTGGAACCAGCTTGATCTGCCACGGCTTGTGATTGACATTGGGGATGACATAGGGGTCGCCAATATTGTTTTTCAGAAGCCCCCGCTCTTCAGGTCTGAATGCGAGCGCTCTTTCCCAAAGATACAGAACCAATACCAGCAACTCACGCTCCTTTGTACTCAACCATCCCGTTGGGCCAAAAATTGAAAGCTGCAATCCGCTCCTCCGTGATCTGCGCTGAACTAGTAACCCAAACCAAAGCCTTAATTGGCGTGGCCCAAGGGTCACGCAACCAAGCGATTGGTCGAAGCAGTCCGTTTCAATTCCTGGGGCCACCGGCTTGTTCCTTGGTTTGTCCTTCTGCAACACCGGCTTGTACTTGCCAGATTTGCACCGCATCATCCGCACGCATCCTTTGCTGTAGGTCCTGCACAGAACGGAACCGCAGCTTTCACCTTGGCTCACAAGTGTGGCACAATGATAGGGTTTTCAAAGCGTAGTACCCTTGGGTGATGCATAATGAGAAAAGGGACTTACTTCTGCGACGTGCGTCCCCCGCACTTTCCTTCCTCCCCCTCCCTGCTCCTCATTAGTTGACCGCCTGCACAAAACCGGAGCTTTTTCCGTGCGGTCTCCTTGGTCGACTAGAAAAAATCCTCCAAGGGTTGCCCGTTGCAGACCAACTCCGCGTCCGGTTCCTCCTCATACTCCAACACTCTCCTCCGCTTTCCTTTCCCATGATTGCAGATAGTTGTCTCAAACCTTTGGCCGGACAAATCCTCCACCGTCAATGCCTCCGTTCCCACCTCTGGATTGAAAACCATTTGTGCTTGGAACCCAAACATGAACCGCATTTCCAAAATCACATCCCCACAATCAACCAAAAGAAAAGAAAGAGGCTTACGGACCCTTGCAACCTTGACCTCCTTCTCCTCAACTGCCCCATCCACACGACAATCCCCTCCGTTAAGCGCGCGGAGAACCATTGCGCATTTCCACCAAACCAACCCCAAATCATCCACCATCCGCGATGGCAGCAGGTTCACCATTGAACCGCTGTCCACCATAGCCCACACCTTCCTCCCCGCTATGACCATTGGAACATAAGCGAGCGGAGTCAAAACTGATTTCACCTCACACTCCTTGCGCCCCTCCTCCTTCCGCGTCACATGAACCCGCTTCACCATCTGAGGTACCCGGCCCTGACCGCAATCCCGCAACACCTGCACCATCTTGTCTACCACCACCGGAGACACAGCCGCCAGTTCCCGCAAGATCAGCGGGACCGGAGTCTTGTTCCCCATCACCCTACGCACAATGTCCGCCGCTTTCTTCTTCCCTACAGGATTTGCTGCCATCGCCTCGATTCAGGGCATGCGTGCGGCCGTTTCAGAATGGTTGACGGGGGTTGCTCCTTTGCATCCACCTCCATCTTATCGGAGACCGCCACCTTCTCTTCAATTGCCACTACCCTTACCTCAGCTTCCACCCAAGGTGGTTGCCACAATCTGGGACCGGTAACAATGCCTAGTGAGGCTTGCGCCGTTGTTCCCACCTCCTGACCCCGTGTGCGCACCTGCTGCATTGTGGTTGGCTGGCTTGGCTCCATTGGAATCTGTTTGCCCATCAGAAACATGCACCCCATCCCCGCTGGTCAAACCAATCGCGCTTTGAGATCCTTTGTAAGCTGCTTGCATGCTGATTGCCAATGACTGTTCGCCCCGCAGTACAAGCACCCCCTCAGCACAAAGGTACCGGGCGGCCAAAACCCTTCCACAATGTGAGGTGGAGGCACTCGCGGCTGCTGCTGGCCCATAAGGCTCATGCAGGTCTTCAAATCCTTCATCAGTTCCGTCAATTCACTTACCGGAGGGGCGGGTGGGGGTTCAGGAACCAGAACACGCGTGGAAGTAGGTGGAACCGTGATAAGATTTGAATGAGAATCCTCTGAACAGAAAACCAGCAGACTGTGGACAACAAGTTAGACTCTTGATAGATCAAATAGGAATTGAGAGAAAGAAAGGAAAAAGTGAGAGGACCAACAGCTTTGAATTATTTAGTAAATAAGAGAAAGATGAGACAGCATGAGGTTTTGGCAGAGTGTAAGTTGGAAGAGTTTAGACGTAGAAGATGGAAGACTACGAATCAAGTTAGATTGTCAGAGAGATCACGTTAAGTGCTAAGACGTTCTTGGGGATTGCATTCTTACCAGGCAGAGGTTAGTTCACGAAGAGACAGGTAGAATAGAAGAGTTGGATTGAGATGGATTTGAGTAGAGAGGAGTTCATTGAGCGAGTAGATGAGAAGTAGGGAGATACGAGTGAGAAAAGATGTGGAAGAATAAAAAGAGTAAATAGAAAAAGAATAATGAGACGAGAGACGGAAGAGATCTCGCCGGAGGAGAGGAGTAGAATCCGCGGTTCTTGACCGAGTTGTCAGTTCACCCGGGTGGTACAGAAATGTCACGCGAACTTGTCTCAGAGTTCATAACGTAGAGAACGCGGGGTAAAATACCTCTACAATCTCAACACCCCCCCGTGACTGGTGAGAGTGTAATCCTAAAGTTCACTGATGTGTAACTCCGAAGATTGTATCTTGAAGAAGTTGCAGAGAGGATACAGAAGAGGCCTTCGTGAGAGAATCCGCGATCATTGATTGACTTTGAATTAGAGTGAGACTAAACTTGTTGCTCGCATAATCTTCGCGCAATCCTTTAGTCTTAATGTCTATATGCCTGGACTTGGAGTGCGACCCAAACCTCTTGATTTTATCATCCAGCCCTTTATTATCGATGTGTAGAATAGGCTTGGGTTCAGAGATTTGATGGACCTCACCAATGAGATGTTTAATCCATTTGATTTCAAGGTAGCAGTCGAGCAACGCGTTTAATTCTGATTCGGTCGAAGAGTAAGTGATATTTCTTTGTCGAGTAGAATTCCAGACGACTGGACTACCGTAGTGAAGAATAATATATCCAGTTTGGGATTTCCGGAAGGTTGGGTCGTCTCCCCAGGTAGCATCGCTGAAACTAGAGAGAATTTCTTGTTTTGGATCGTACGTAATTACAAGCTTGAGATGTTTAGTCGTCTTCAAATATTTCCATACTTTCTTAACTTCCCTCCAGTGAGTCATGCCTGGTTTGGTATTAAACCTAGCCAGACTAGACACGGCGTAAGAGATGTCGGGTCGAGAGTAATGAGCCAGGTGATTCAGAAGGCCAACTGCTGATCTATAGTTAATGTTGAGTTGCCTAAATTCAGCGTGGTCGGCATCCGAGGCCGGTTCGAGATTTAGATTCTGCGTCAAAGGAATATGGGTGTCTTTACAAGAAGTCAAGCCAAGTTCTTCCAGGCCCCTCTCGATGTGGTTGGGTTGACTCAGGAGGATTTTATCGCTTTCGATTTCCATGAGCATCCCGAGAATAGTATTGGGTGGATGGCAAGAAGAATTTTTGAATCGTTCGAGAAAGTTAATCTCAAAGAGGTTAGAGTTACCTACCTGGATGAGATCATCCACGTGAAAGTAGAGAATCTCACCCGTCTTGGAGTTTAGATATAAGCACGGATCACTAGTAGATTCGTGGTATCCTTGAGACTTGATCCATAAAGTTAAGGTTTCGTACCAATTCTTGGGGGATTGTTTCAACCCGTAAAGAGATTTCTTAAGTTTTAGATATGGCGATTTCCGAGTCGATCCTTCTGGGGTCCTTATGATGACAGTTTCGTCTATAGGGGCATGAAGAAAAGCACCTTTTACGTCGAATTGAGTAAGCTTCATTTTATTTTTCAATCCGTAAGTAAGAGCGACTCTAAGTGAACCAAGGTTCCCGGTTGGTGCCCAGGTCTCATTGTAATCGATTCCTAGGACTTGATCGAACCCTTGGACACAGAGTCGAGCTTTGTATTTGACGGGATCACCGTGGCAGTTTTCCTTCACTTTGAAAACCCACGTCGTATTTAGTATATTATCGGGATTGCCATAGTACTCCTCCCACACGTCTTGTAATTCTATAGAGTTCAGTTCATCTTCGGAGGCTCTCTTCCACTTCGGCCATTCAGAGCATTTTTGAGCTGCTTTGTAGGAAGGAGGCTTGTAATAGTGATGGAAACCGTATCGTTGAGGTTTTCTCACCTCTCTTCTGGGTCTTTGAGAAATAGCTTGGATAGGAGGTTCAGGGACTGGAGACGTTGGAGAAGAGTGGTCGGAGGGAGGAGAGTCTACAGATGCCAAATCGTCCTGATCTGAGTCTGATTCGGAAGCAATTTCTTGAGATTCATGAAATGTAAATTTTTTTTCGAATGATAAGGGGTTGGATTCTTCTGCCTGCGGATTAGTTTGAGTGAAGAGATCGATACCAGGTGATTCTAAGAGAGGAAAATCGTGTAGCGGATTTTTAAGGAACTGTATATGTTTGGTTTCAACAATCGCACCGGACGAGTTGAGGATCAAATAAGAATGAAAAACGGGATTAAACCCAACTAAAATCCCTTCCACTCCTTTCTCATCGAACTTTCTTCCTTTTTGTAGTCCATTCGCCAGGTAAATGACAGAAGATCCTACAGGTTTGAGATAATTAGTAGGGAGCTTCTTGCTAAACATAAGTTCCCAAGGGGATAGGTCATTACCTTCCCTAGGGACCTGGTTAAGCATGAAGCAACAGCTTCGAACCACTATGTGCCAATAGCATTTATTCAATCGAGATGAAGAGAATGTTGCGCGAGCTGATTCTATAATTGTCCAATTGGCTCGCTCCGCTCGACCGTTATGTTGAGAGTGATATGGTTCTGATGTTAGGAGTTTGATATGTTTGTTCTTGGCAAATTCTTTCAAGGTAGCATTAGTGAACTCGGTTCCTTTGTCTGAAAAGATTTCAGTGGGATAATAGTTTAGTCGTTTGTACTCTGCTTCAAGAATATTGATGATGACACTGGGGGTCTCTTCTTTAGATTGGAGAGGAAAAGCTGCTAGATAACCCGTGAAGTTGTCCACCAGAGTCAGGACGTATTTATGGCCAGCTTTGGATTGAGGAGTAATCTGACCGATCAAATCTAGATGTATTCGCTCGAGTGGTTTCGATGCAGGTGTCGAGGTGCATGAGAACAGAGCTCAAGTGATTTTACTTCTTACGCAACCATCGCATTGAAACTTATCTAATTCATCTTTTGAGTATCTATCTTTGAGAATTGGTTTAAGAGTGGAAATTGAAGCGTGTCCATATGTCTTATGGAGGTCGGACAGTGACTGAGATTGAGTAAGAGTAGTGGTGGATGATTGGTTGGATAGATTAACCGACAAATTACTTCCAGCAGTTTGGGGCTTCTCTATTACAAATAGACCATCTCGAATTAAACCTTTAAGAACCATTTCGTTGTCTTGTGTAATGAAGAATCGGTCATGCTTTTGAGAGAGACTACATCCCTTCTTTGCAAGAAGACCTGGGCTAATTAAATTGACTACGATATCCGGAACGTACAGACATCCTTCGAGAGTAATGACGGAATCCTTCCACTCGAGTCGGACGGTACCAGTTCCTTGTACCTTAAGGTTCGCTTCTAACTTGCCTGTTTTGATTTCCTCTGCTTCATCTTGTAGATCTATGGAGGTGAAGTACTTGAGATCGTTAAAAGTGTGTATGTTCGCACCAGAGTCAAGGAGAAGATTTGGAGTGCTGTCTGCATTAATCCATAGAGTTAGTAGTGCGTGGTAATTGATCGTTGGTGCCTTCTTCGTCCTATTCTTCCATTCATTTTGCTGTTCGACCCACCATTCAGGGGCGATTTGGGGGTGGAGATGAAAACAAGAAGATTCCGGATGGGGGGCATTTGGATCGTGGAAGCCTTCTTTACATCTAATGCGGATCTTCTTATCTTCTTTATCTGATTTGTTTTTGAATGTGGCCAGTGAGACATTGGTTGTTGATTTTCCAGTCTTAAGTTGTGCCTTACGCTCGTTATTGTATTGGATTAAGTGATTGAATATAACTTCTACGGTTATCGACTTCTTGCCGTGCATGATTTGTTGTTTCAAATTCTCAAGTGTTGGAGGAAATTTGAATAGTATTAAGTAGGCCACAATGTCGCTCGGTAGATCTATTCCGACATCCACCATACGAGTAAGAGACTTTCGAATGTCCGTTATAAAACCTTCGATGGCAAGTTCGTTGAACGGAGCGTGGAGAAACTGGTTAAAAATTCGTGCTCGATTTGCTGTCTCGGATGAAGCAAATCTACAAGTGATTTCATTCCAAAGTAATTTTGAGGATGTGATATTAGAGGCGTTGACAACATTTGCATGGGTAGTAGCGTCGAGTTTGGATAGGATGATCGCCCGGATTTCCCGATCTTGTCTTATTGGTAGTTGTCCTGCATTCTTAGTCATAGTATCCTTGATATCTTTGAGATCGAACAGCATTAGCATTTTATCACGCCAGATAGAGTAGTTGTCTTCGTTTAATGGAGGAATAGCATCGACGGAAGCTTTGAGAGCAACCTGGTGAAAATAATCGTTTGCTCCCGCTGGTTCGTTCATTTTCGATGTTGTAGAGTCGAATTTCGGCTTTTAACCGTGATAAGATTTGAATGAGAATCCTCTGAACAGAAAACCAGCAGACTGTGGACAACAAGTTAGACTCTTGATAGATCAAATAGGAATTGAGAGAAAGAAAGGAAAAAGTGAGAGGACCAACAGCTTTGAATTATTTAGTAAATAAGAGAAAGATGAGACAGCATGAGGTTTTGGCAGAGTGTAAGTTGGAAGAGTTTAGACGTAGAAGATGGAAGACTACGAATCAAGTTAGATTGTCAGAGAGATCACGTTAAGTGCTAAGACGTTCTTGGGGATTGCATTCTTACCAGGCAGAGGTTAGTTCACGAAGAGACAGGTAGAATAGAAGAGTTGGATTGAGATGGATTTGAGTAGAGAGGAGTTCATTGAGCGAGTAGATGAGAAGTAGGGAGATACGAGTGAGAAAAGATGTGGAAGAATAAAAAGAGTAAATAGAAAAAGAATAATGAGACGAGAGACGGAAGAGATCTTGCCGGAGGAGAGGAGTAGAATCCGCGGTTCTTGACCGAGTTGTCAGTTCACCCGGGTGGTACAGACATGTCACGCGAACTTGTCTCAGAGTTCATAACGTAGAGAACGCGGGGTAAAATACCTCTACAATCTCAACAAACCGGGGCCAAAAATTGCCCCAGAGCCAGAACCTGGGGGGTGGATTTCTTCGGTCCCGCTAGGAGAGACTTAGCAGTATCCTCAATAAGCTCTTCTAAGTCAAGCTCACTCTCCACAGCCTGGAAAATGACAGCCAACTCCGGAAGGAGCGCAATGCTCCCGTCCAATGACCGCCTTACCAAGTTGTGAGCGTAAAGATGCCGCTGCACCCTTTCCCGGAGTTGAGCACCTAAACCGCCCAGAAACGCGCGTTTCATGGACCCCATCTGTCCCTCCACCACCTTGTTCTTTGACAAGTACCAATAGATCCAATTGAATTTTGAGGTGTAATCTGCCAGCTCAAACCAAGTTCTGACTCCTCCACGCGCGCTTGCCTCTGAGGCCACGCGGTCAAAATAGCTTTCCCCGAATTGAGGTTTGCGCCTACCCCACTGCGCTAGGATCACTGCCTTCAGTTTTGGCCAATCCTGATTCTTGTAGCCTTCCATCTCCTCCACATCCAAGAGCTTTTCTTCTTCCATAATGAACAGGACAACAAGCTGGGCCTTATCGGCGTCTGACGCACATTCCGCATCTGCAATACCTTTGTATCTTGAGATGAATCGCTCCACGTCCGCAGTGTTGAATTGGATGTGAGGGTAGTCGCGCGGCCTGATGCAAACCAGAAAAGTGGGTTCATGGTCACTGGAGACCAATGGGGGAATGGCGTAGCTTGTCCTGGGTTGAGCGGAGGGAGGGGGAGGAGGAGGGATGAAAGACGCAAGTGGGGTCGGAGTAGCGGACCCGGAAACGGAAGGAGAACAAGAAGAAGAAGAGGAAGCAACTGTAGGGAGGTATGGATATGACATCGCGCCCAGTTACCTTTGAAAGACAAGAAAAGGAAGGTTACTTCCCGGCCAGACCCCCAGATGTGGAAAGAATAAGGGTTTTCCCCCTATAATTGTCCCAAGGTTCGGAAGTTAATGGTTCCCTGGGTCTGAAAGGAGATGAGGATGCCCAAAGTCGCACTTAAATGAGGAATAGAAATAAGGAGATAAAGAGATAAAGAAAATTAGAAAGAGAGTGAAATCTCCAATCCTTCAATCCTAAGAACTTTCCACCTGGATGTGTATCCGGTATGAGTTCCTTTAATCTCTTGGTGAGATGATTGATCCAATCCAATGATGTGATGGTCTGATTCCATGCCCCCTCCACTCCTAACCCAGAGTTGAGAGTGAGGATAAGTCCTCCCTCTCAACCCTAACCTAAGTACATGCGCAAATAACAGTATGACAAGGAAACAGAAAACAATCCCAAAACAGAAACCCTAGCCTCCTCTCCCCACCCCCGTACCAAATTTTCCCCAACATCCGTACGCCGTTCTGTCCATCCGGTTTGTCCTTCTCATGAAACGGTCCTTGCACCGCGCCCTACTCGGAGCCCCCCGCGCCTGTCTGTATCCATTTTTCCGCGCCCGTCGTGGATGTCTGGCATTATCCGGCATGATCCCCATGCTTGCAGGCACGCTCCATCCGTTCCTTTATAGCCTGCGGATTTCTCCGCCCCTACGTATCCAAACCGGCGCGCCCAAAAACCTAGTTGAGCGCACTACCTTCCGAATCCAATCTCCGGGGCAGATTGCGGCCCACACCACATTTGATTCTTAGCCCAACCCGTCCACTAGGTGCGGAGCCAAACAGCGGCTGCTGCTGATCCAGAAGCTGCCGCTGCTGAGCATTCCGCATACCCTAATTCTTAGCCCGCTTGCGTCCAATGCTGAGCGCGCAGCCGCAAAGCAGTTCCCAATCCGTCTCTATAAATTGACACCACAGCATGTGCTACATATAAGTGTAATCCAAATGGCATGCACATGTGGGCCTCTGCGGCCCATTTGACACACACTGACCATACAGGCCTGTGTGGATGTCACAGATTTGGGGAAACTGGCCTCAAAATGTGAGAAACAGGCCTATTGGTACACAGGCCCTATTGGTCCTGGTGGGTTAAATGTGCAAATACAGCCAGATAGACTTGTATGGGAATAATTGGGCCCAAGGTCTATTTTGGAAATACTTGGCCAGACGGGCTGGCCCGCCAAAGTATGTTAAACTCACTCTATGGGCTTGGGGCGGCCCATTGGGGCCTCTGGCCGTGTTGCAGCCCATTTGGGGCTGTTTCCCGTGTCGCGGCCCGCCCGGGGCCACTCTTCTTCCTTGGTTTGACTCATGAGGGGCCCAATGGCCCAGGTGGGGCTGTTGCCGCGGCCGAGGTATCCCGCGGGGGCCCAGCCGGTTGCGACTGGCAGTCAGCCCCGCAGGAGCAGGGGCCAGGGGCCCGGGCTCCCCTCCCTCCCCTTGATTGCCATTGAAAGAGGGAAGGAGACGGCTGGCTGGGTTGAACCGGCCAGCAACCGGCCGCAGGAGGGCAACCGGTCAGGGTGAGGGGGATTTCATCACGCCCTTGCCCAGGAGGATGGCTGGGCCAGTTGCAGCAAGGCAACCAGCGGTGGGGGGGGATTTGATCACCCCTCCACCATTGAAGCAAGGCGCAAAAAAAGGGGTGCTCTCCCCCCCCTTTACTGAGGGGGAGGAGCAAAGGACTGGAGGGGATTTGACCAGCCCCCAGCCCACTTATCTTGACAACGCCCTGGGGGTATCAACCTCCAGGGCCCCTGGTAAGGGGATTTGACTGCCCCCTCCAGGGATTTGAAAGAAAGAGGGGGGGGGCCGCATGTACGCCGGTTACACCCACCCCATGAGAGTCTGAGACCGGACCCAGGTGTGTCCTGGGTTCCAACCGGCCGTTTGTATGGCCAGGGGCTGGTTGCATGAGGCAACCAGCCAGCATGTGAGGTAACAGGGCCAGTTGGAACAGACAACTGGCCAGGGGTTTGAACAGCTAAGGGGCTGGTTCAGCCCTGTTGCGGTGGAAACACCAGAAATGGCCAGAATAGGCTGGTTGTAAGGGTACAGGGACTGATGCCATGCAGGCTGATGTAGCCCAAACCAAGTAACAAGGCCTGTAGAGCCTGTAGAGCACTTTTGGGGCGGAAAATTTGCCTTTTGGATTCTTGTAACATGGGCTCACAAGAGGCCAATCTTTTGTACTTAAGGAGCTTTTCTCCCTGCTGTTTTCCATCATTCATTCAACATCCATTCAAGTTCATCAACAATATCATCCAACTTATTGCCCCATTGTGAGAGCCCATTAGCAATTATTGACACAATGTGTCCAGCATCTCTTTTTCTTTAAATACTGCTCATTTGCCTAAGCATATTGATGGACATAATTATAACACATTATTAGTACCAACATCATCATTACTTCCAAGCCATCTAGACCCTTGTACCTTACTCTAGAGAACCTCAAAGACCTCAAGTTTTCCAAGAAGATTTCCTATATCCCTGATGTTAGATCCACCAATATAGTTCTGAACAGTCAAAATTATAATTCTTGGGCTGTTCCTATGGATAGTGAGCTGGAAAACATTGGTTGTGGGGAGATAATGGATGCAGATGACACTTTGATCAGTTAAGAAGTGGAGAAAAAGTCTTATCATCTCATCCTTAGGCATCTTGATGAGAATCATGTGACATGGATTGCAGATACTCTTAGGGAAGATGAAAGAAGGAGGGGAAGCATCCTTTGGAAGTTGCTTAAGTCCAAGTATGCTGGTGATTCTTTTCACCAGAAGGGTATAGCTTTCAATAAACTATTCAAGTTACAATATTCATTTTTAAGCAGTGTGTTGCAGAGGCTAGGCCTAGCATAGCCAAGTTTAAGTAATCAGGAATTAACATTGATCCTGAGTGTTTGTCACTCTTAATCATTCCAAAGCTACCAAAGGAGCTTGATTCTTTAGTCAGAATTATTTCTCAATTGGTTCCTCTTCCTGGGGAGGAAGATGTACTGAAGAGGATTGAAAAGGATGATCTTCACTTCAAGATGAAGGGGGCTCTAGAACAGCACTTCTTGGAAAGACTGGAAAAGTTTGGGAGAAGGCAAAAAAGGATTTGATCAATGTCTTATGCTATAATTGTCAGAATAAGGGGCATTATGCTAAGGATTGCAAGGAGGCCAAGAAGAGGAAGAATTCTGAAGAGAATGTCAAGGAGGTCAATCTCACTAGAGAAAATGTTACAATGGTGTTGTTGGATGGTCCAATGGAAAATGTTGTTGGGGAAGAAGGTCCCAACAAGAAGGTCAAAACTGATGAGGATCAAGAAATGGACTTGATTTATTATGAAGTGAGTAATATTAAACTTAAAGATGAGAGCTTATCAGTGACTGATAAAGCTTCTTTCCTATTAGGAGGATTGAAGGAGAATTTTCTTGTTTTGATTGATTCTGGTTGCAAAGATCACATGTTCTTTGAACCAAGTTTATTTTCAAATGTTAGTGATTATGATGGAGTTGTAACTATTGGTCAGAAAGGAAGAACAATTCAGATCAAGGTAATTGGAAAATTTATTCTTGCAAATCACTTGGGTTTCAAAATTTCTCACGAGAAAGTGTTCTATGTACCAGAGTTGCCTTATAACCTTGTGTCCCTTGGAGTGTGGTGGAGAAAAGGTTTCCAGATACTTTATCTCAAAGAAGATAGTTTTGTTATTGATATAAATGGGAGAACTGTTCTTAGTGTACAAGTTTTGAATAAGCTTTTGTGTGCAAGCTTGTTCAAATTCTCAGCTCTGAGCACTGTTGCTCACAATAGAAGTGGCCATAAGGTAAAGGGCAGCCACTGTGAGAGTTGTACCTTGGGGGCTAAGACTTGAAATGTGTTCTCAAAGAGTAGAGATTGCACTGATGTTCCTAGAGAGGAATTTTCCATTGATTTGAAAGGGCCATTCACACCGCAGTACCTTGGTGGGGAAAGATAATTCATCAATTTAGTTGATACTGCAACTAATTATGTTTGGGTTAAACCAATTGAATCTAAGGATCAGACAACAGAGGAGGTTTCTGTAATATTCAAAGTCTTGAAACAGAATGGTCTGATGAAGGAGATAAAGAGGATTATTACCAATGGAGGTGATGAATTTGTGAGTAAAGAGTTCAAGCAGTTATTGAAAGATTATGGTATCATTCATATAGTCACTACTGTAAGTACTCCATAGAATAATGGAATGGTCAAGAGAATGAATAGGACTCTACTCAAAAAATTCAGAACTATCATGTCTCAATCTGGTCTAACAAAGTTCTTATGGGCTGGGTTTATGTGTACAGTCTGTCTGTTTCACAACATTGTAAGTGCTAATGGGAAGAGTCCTCATTATCAGTTTTGAAAGTTATCACACCTAAGAACAATTGGTTGCTTGGTGTATTATAGTGTCCACCATAATGAGATGGTTGGAAAATTAGACCCTAGAGCCAGAACAGGGGCACTTGTAGGCTATGATTTAATAAGTAAATCATCTGGATCTATTGTCCAGGGAAAAGAAAGTTTATCTGTAGTAGGGATGTAAAATTTGATGAACATACCTTTCCACTCAAAAGGAGTGAGATGTTGTTGTGAATAAGTCACAGAAAGAAATAGAATTAACACCTATTTCACCAGAAAAGGCTGAGGAACATGTGGTTCCAGAAGATGAAGAGTTGGCAGACATGCCACCAGAGGGTTTAGTGCCCCCTTCAGGGGAATCCGTTAATTTGGAACCTGATGAGCCTCCACCTCCAGTTTGAAGGATTGGTAGGGTTAGAGTACCAGTTCATAGGGACGGGGGATGAAAGTCCTGTTATTCTGCCACAGTATATGAGGAAGATACATTTCAGGAACAGTGTATGCTCAATGAAGTCCTGGAGTTGAGTTCAGAAATGTGTAACAGGGTTAAACCAAAAAGCTTTGGCCAAGCTATGAATTCTGATGAGAGAGCCAACTGAAAGAGTGCTATTTTTGAGGATTTTGATTCTCTGGAGAATAATAGTGTCTTTGAAGTGGTTAAGCAGGATTCTGTTCCAAACGGAAAGACCTTTCTCAGGTCTATATTGGTGTTCAACAAGAAGTTTGACACAAATGGAGTTTTGAAAAGGTTCAAAGCTAGATGGGTTGCACAGGGCTTCAAGCAGAGAGAGGGTATCAATTACCAAGATACTTCCTCACCAACTGGAAGGCTGTTCACCTTCAGGTACATCATTTCTCTGGCAGTGGAGTTGGGTCAAGAAATCAGACAAGCTGATTTTGTAACAGCATACTTGAATGCAAAACTTGGAGAGGAGGAGACTGTTTATATGTCAATCCCTGATGGTTTTTGTGAATGTTTAGTAGAGAATTAAGCACAAACCATGAAGAAAATCTGTGTTAGAAGTTTTTTTTCAGCAGGTAAAGGGGAATATGTCCTCAAGCTTTTTAGATCCTTTTATGGATTGAAGCAAGCAGCTAGGTTGTGGTATAATACCATGAGTGAGAAAATGATAAAGATTGGTTTCAAGACGTCTGAGGCTGACCCTTGTCTCTTTGTGAGAAAGGATGCAATTTTTTTTGTATGGGTCAATGACATTATCATCATTGGAAATCGTAAATAGAAGGTCATGGAGACACTCAAAAAGTAATTCAAGATAAAAGATCTTGCTCTGGCGCAACAGGTGCTATGAATGAAAGTCAGTAAGAGCAAGAGTGATATCAAGTTAGACCAGAGCCACTATGTGGCAGCTGTTCTTAAGAAATATGGCTTAGAAGATTCAAAGTAGTTTGGTACTCCCATGCAGTCAAACATTTGTTTAGAGAAGTCTACAGTTGAGGAGTATCTGGAGTTTGTTCAATCTGGGAGCAACTAAAGGTCAGCTGTTGGATTGCTTGGTTATTTGGGGCAATGTACAAGGCAGGATATTATATTTGGAATTGGTTTCTTGTTGCAACACTTAGAGAAGACAAGCATGAGGCATTGGTCAGCGTTTAAGAGAGTTATGAGGTATCTTAAAGGAACACACAGTCTGGGACTGTTTCTTACAAAGTCAGAAAATTTTATTTGGTTGGTTATTCCAATGCAAGTTGGGAAGATGGAAACACTAGGGAATCAAAAAGTGGTTTTGCATTCTTCTTAGATATGAATATGGTTTCATGTGTTGAGTATACTATGTTACACCAGATGGTAGTCCACAACATCATGACGGCAATGGAGATACTCCAGTTTTTTATGAGCCAACATCTGAGCGCATGCTCTCCAACACCCTGGCTTCTGATGAGAAGGAAGTCAAATCCACTTAGGTTGACTCATCTTTCAATGATTCTTCCTTGCTTCTCTCATCATCTCATTATAATGTCACTTGAATCATCCACTACAGCAATCCTAATCTCCATATACAACTCATTGACAGTAACCACAAAGGACTAAAATCTGGTAATTTGTGATTCAAGGCACTTGATGCTTTAGATCTTAAATGACACTCAGGATCAACAGATCACTGCACTCAAGTCAATCAACAATGTCAAGGTCACTTTGTTATAGCGCTGAAGATCAATGCCAGCAAGTATGATCATATCCTTGCTGCTGTATGAGAAGAAACATTGCTTAAGCTCACCGTTCATCAATTATTCATTCCAGGCCTGTCTTCTTTAACATGTTGGATCCAATGTGGTGCTGAGATTTTAATTGATATCATTCTCATTACTGTTGGTTAAGAATCTCATATGATGTTACAACCTTTTTGTTCCACCTATTGTTCACTGATCTAAACCTTTCTCATTTCTTCTTATTTGAATTATATATACATCAGTGGTTCTGGTGATTAGCCATCTCATTTCTTTCACGGTTAACAGCCAAAACAACTATCTTGAAATGACCAACTATCAATCATCACCAGGACCAGGGGGAGACAGAAAAATGAGGACAATCACTCTCAAAACCCTTGTAGAGTCAACTCCGCTCTTGAAAAAAGACAACTAATTCATCTGGAAAGTCAAGATGGAAAGCTTAGTTGACCTACAAGGAATTCTCCACATTATGGAGAGTGACCCAACTGGATCCTGAAATCAACAAAGACATGGCTCCTTTTCTCCCTGCAAAGTTAGAACCAGCAACGCACACAAACATCATCAAGCCTGGAAATATCAGAAATGCCAAAGAGATCATGATTGAAAAAAAACACTACTTTGCCTCCTCCCAATCAGCATATCAAGCAAGGGTTTTCAATTTGCTCCTATATCTTCCCTTCAGTGAAGAAAATATTGATAGGTTTGTAACCAACATAAGACTGCACCTCAAAAAGCTCTCCAAGGTTGGGATTGAACTGCTGTTTTGGTGACCAAATCCGGACACCCTGGGCCAGATGCGGAAAAATTCAAAAAAACTTTTACAATGCTTTTATTTAGGTGTCATTCAAAAAAAAAAAAATTGAATTTTTTGCATCAGTATGACTCCCCCAATTTTCTCATCCTGCCAATCATTCCTCTGTCCCAGTGGTCTAGGAAAGGCCTCTCTTGGTCTCATCACCTAGGCATTGCGTTCAATTCCTTTTCTCTTTGTTCCCCCCTTCCTTTTTGCCAAACACACGGGCCAAGACCCGCTTGGCCCAATCTTCCTCTGCTTGGACCATCACCCCAAGTCCCAATTGCAACCTCACCACCCATCAGCTGGTCGAGATCATCCAGCCCTCATGAGTTTTGAGCTTGTTCTATCTCAAAGCCAAGATGAACTGGAGTAGTAGCAGCCAGTTAGGATCAATGTCAGATTATTGATTTACTCAATCCCAGCTCATCAATGGATTGACTAACTCTTGATTTCTGGTGAGCAGGGGGAGTAGGAGTTGGATCAATGGAAGAGTCAGACAACAATTGATTGATCATTGAATCAATCAACTCACTCAATCCAATCAGCAGATCCAGCAAACTGATCATTGGTTATCCGGATCTCATCCCATTAGTCCTCAGACTCATCTCTCAATCCCTCAATTGACTCAACTCAATCCTACCAATCCTCATTTGATCCAAGTTACTGTAATAGGAGAATGAGATTGATTGTACTAGAAACTGGAGACTGAAAAATCAAAGGAAAAAAATCAACATGTATTTTAGATAGAAGATTCAACTTATAAATACCAACATTAGGCTTGAGGATCTTGACCTCAGTGGACATGAGGTTCAGAGATTCATAGAGAAAATATAATGAGGTGAGACTGAGGAGAGAGAGATTCTTGTAAGTTGAGATCAAGGTTGAGACGCATAGGAGAAATGAGTAGGTTAGGAATCTCACCGGGTACACGGATCAAGAATGAGGAAAAGAGGATAGAGATAATGATGAGGATGATAAAATGGAAGAAATGGGAAGAGGTGAGAAAGAAGAAGAAAAAAATGCAAGTTGGTTGAAGAGTGATGAATGGATTGATGAGGGAGTGAGTTGTTGTTCTTGTCTTGTCAAGTTCTGAGATTGTGAGATTAGATCTAGATGATCCTTTCCATTGAGTGCTGGTCTTGAGAGAGGGAGACCACTCAGTCAGTCTATATTTGGAGTTTCCACATTCCCTTAATTTTAACTCTGCGTGCCCGTTGCAATTGTTCACCTCTGCCATAGAATACTTAACATACTGATCATTGACGAGGAGGAGGAGAAGAACAACAGACAACAACAACAACAGCAACCACTAATCACATCTACCATCACAACTACCATCAAACCATCAATCAACCCTTGTGGTCAACAATTGTCCACCACCCCCTGTTGACCATTTACTGCCTCCTCAAGATCATCTTCCATCTTGTCTTCATCCATCAATACTGTTCACTCCATCAAACAGATCCAACCAATTTCTCAACCAACTCCACCAATCCATCAATCACTTGCACCCCCCTTCCATCTTTGGGTTGGGGTGGAAAAGCGTTGTCTACCGCCAGAAACACCTGCAGGCGGTCTGGTTCAATTTTTCCCCACCCCTTTGCCTTGGGGTGAGGGGTGGGTGATCTTTGTGTTGTCACTGTAAGACTCCAAATGGTGCTAGGCCGTGGCAGTTCTGTGGAGGGGAAAGGTGCTGTTTAGGCTTCCCTCCTGAGTGTTACAAAAATATTTAAATTTAACCAAGATCAAAGTCCAGAACCTGGTAAACGGGGACCAGATGTAAGAGGATAAAGATTATAGTGGTCGGTAGCTGGGAAACAACACTATCTGAGGCAAGATGGTGCCGGTGAAAACTTGAATAGAAGAAGTCAAGGGTTGTTCAGAGTCCAACAAGACAAGGCAATTGTAACTAACAACACCCACAAGCTAATAGATCTGGTCGTCAGCAGAATCTTAGGAAAGATCAACTCAATCCCAAACAACCTCCAGGTTCTCAATGAACCTGCCCAAATCTCCGCAATCAAGCCCTTGAAGGGTACCAGATAACTGTGGGTGGCTGCACAAGACAAAGCTAATGGTTTGAAGAAGCTCCAGAAGCAAAAAAATAACTTATTCAAACAAGAATAACCCAAACACTTCTCAAGGTACTCAAGAGTAGCGTGGCGGAATTCAACTTCAAAAGAAATGAAGGGAGCTTTAAAACTCCAGGTTTTAAGCTTAATAAAACCTCTTCAGTCAAACATGACTGGTTCCAGAAAGATAATCAAAGGATGATAAGGACCAGTATGGTCGGATAAAAGGATGAGGAGTGGTGTAACACACTCAAGAATTCAATTAGTCAAATTATTCTTCAACCAGCAAAGCTATTGGTTGGTGATAAGGATCAAGGATCAAAGGTTTGCGTATTGAGGCTCAAGGATCAAGAGGCAATCATAGATATAACCAAATTTTTGTCTCAGATAAAGGTGAATGAAGACCCCATGGATGATGTATTTCAAGAGGCCACTGATGATCTTAGGATGTGGTGTGTGTTAGGATACCATGTGCTGATCTGATGTGGTCTGATGTGCTGGTAGGATCCGCTGGTGTTCCTCCGAAAGGAAGGGGAGAGCCCCTCCTTATATGGGCAGGAGGCCCTGTTAGAATATGTACAAGGGATACTACAAATGGAGCGGAAAAAGGTTTTTTTTTTTGATTTTCAGATAAAGGTGATCAGAAAAATTTGATCACGCAGGCCGGTGGAAATCGGCCTGCCTGACCAGGATGGGATCTATCTTCATCCCTTCACATATCCTGCGTCTTTCCGTGGACAGACGCGCGCAACAATACCAAGATCACCCCCCCCCTTGACAAAAGGCGGAAGGGGTGGGAAAGGAAAACAGATCAGACCGCCCGCAAGAGTCTGCGTGCGGTAGACAAAACTCCCCACCCAAAGATTCAAGGGGGTGGGATAGTCCCAGGAAGGGTGATGGATTGGTTGGGGAGTGGCTGGGGGATCAGATGGATCAAGCAGCAATCCAGAACAAATCTTGATAATTCTGAGGTCCCAGTGAGGTTTGACCGGGTACATCTGTGCCAATATCACGTGCCTTGGTGTGGTAAACTTAAACGGTAGGCATGGGTGGATGATGAAGATTGTAATGGATCTGAGTGACTGGATAACTGGTTTGATTGGGGGGATTAGGATGGGTTTGATGAGAGCTAGGACGTTTGGTGAGTTCAGATTGGAGTTTCTCAAGATCATGGTTGGGTACGGAATTGATACCAAGGGTTTCTGTCCTTGATGGATTCAAACGACTGGAGGGGGTGGGTTGATGAGAGGATGAGGGTTGAAGGGTTGGATCTGATGAGGACAATGAATGACAATTGACTTGGGAGGGATGATGAACGTCAAGGGTTGGATGGGGTGAGATGGATTGATAGATCTTCCAACCAGGACAATTGAGTGAAGGGGGTTGAATAAGTGGATGGTTGTTGATACATCTAGTTGGCAGAGGATTGATGAGGATTCAGTAGGGATGGATCAATCTGAGGATGAGGTTGGGAGGGGATCTTGGGCCAAGCGGTTCTTGGCCCGCGCGTTTGGCCAAAAGGAAGGGCGGGAACAAAGAGAGAAAGGATCGAACGCAATTCCTAGGGAATGGGGACCAACAGAGGCCTGTCCTAGACTACTGGGACAGGGGAATTGTTGGCTGGATGAGGGAATTGAAGAAGTGATACTGAATAAGAAATTCCAATTTTTTTTTTTGAATGACACCTAAATAAAAGAATTGTAAATTATTTTTTGAATTCTTCCGCATCTGGTCCAGGGTTTCCAGATTTGGTCACCACATCTATCCCCAACTTACAGACTGTCCCTAGTCTGCATCTGAGGTTGATGTCATAAAAAAAGAAAGGAAATATGATTGAACACAAGAAATGGCCATTTGATCTTGAGGGTGATTGAAAAGAATATCTTGATACATCCAAAGAAGATCTTCTAGAGTTGACTGCAATAAAATGAAGAAGGCGTCCCAGGTGCTCACATATGTGGCATAAAGTAGAGTTCACAAAAAAAAAGTAGCTGATGACCCTGGTGGTGCACAATTGGGAGGACTTACTTCTGATTGAAGTTGCCTTTACAACAATGAAATTTCTTGACCTGATCAGCAGAGAACCTCCTGGCCATCTGAGTACCATCCAGTTCCTCCAAAAGATATGATCCACCTCTGACTTGATGGTGTAAGACTCCAAACAGTGCTAGGCCGTGGCAGTTTTGTGGAGGGGAAAGGTGCTGTTTAGGCTGCCCTCCTGAGTGTTACAAAAATATTAAGATGTAACCAAGATCAAGGTCCAAAACCTGGTAAATGAGGAATCAAGGAGTAGAGGATAAAGATGATAATAGTTTGGTAGAAATGGAACAGCACTATCTGAGACAAGATTATGCAGGGAAAAACTTGAACAAAAGAAGTTAAAGTCTGCTTAGAGTTCAAGGAACAAAAGCTGTTGTATGTTAACAACGCCCACAAGCTAATAACTCTGTTCATCAGCAGAAGATTGAAGATGATCAACTCAAACCCAACCAACCTCCAGGTTCTTAATGAACCTGCCCAACTCTCCGCAATCAAGCGCTTGCCATGAAACTTCTAAGGTGGCCCTTGATGGTTCAAATTTCAGCCTGATTTTTTGAGTTTTGGTTGGTTCAAGGTAGCGCCAGGTGTTTTTTGATTAATTCCAGTGACTGAGTCCAGGTTTGGCAGAGAATCTTGCTAAGCTCAACACCGCAAAACTCACATCTTGTTGGGCGTAGCAATCTATATGGTTGAGTAGGTCAATGGCTGAGTGGAAGTTGATATTTAGTTGCTTGAACCCCTCATGGTCTTCATTGCTGGCTGTTCTAAGTTGTTGACCTGGGGTCAGAGGAGAAGAGGTTTCCTTTTCGTCCAACAAGCCAAGTTCTTCCAGTCCATTGTCAATTTGATTGGGCTGACTTAGGTAGATGCTGTCCTCCTCAAGCTCAATTTTCATTTCCCAGAATTGTTTGAGGATTTTGAGATGTAGATCCGGGGAATCTTTCCAGGAATTTTCTTTTTGAAGCCATATCCGTCACCTACAAAAATTGAGTTGTTGATGCGGAAAAATAAACTTGAGGCATTGTGTTGAGAGACATGGAGACATGGATTGCAATTTAAATTGTTGATACTGATCGTCTTGAACCATTCAGTTAGGTTCTTGTAACAGTTCTTGGGGGATTGCTTCAGACCATAGAGCATCCAATTGAGTTTGAGGCATTTGGCTGGGCGATTGGATCCCCTTGGGGTCCTGATAATGACCTCCTCTTTGATTGGGGCATGGATAACAGCACTCTTCACGTAAAATTTCCAGATGGGTAGTTTTTTCTTGAGTCATTAGATTTTTGACAAAATATTCATGTCCTCATCTTCTATCTCTCACACAAAGCTTTCTTTCCTTCTCTCTTATCACTATCATCTGCCTCTTCACATCCTACTTTATCTCACTTTATGTCCTGCCTGTTTTTTTGGGCTGAAGAGCTAGGGAGTGCACTGTAAGCCTAGTTCAGTCACTAGGACTTAACCTGCCTGTCACTGGTCCAACCAAGCTTTTTCAACTTCTCAAGACCATTTTCCCAGAATTTGAATGGCAATTTAATCATAAGACTGAACACTCCTCTCAACTTCATCCATCTTGGCAAAACTTCCTGATTGCCAGCACACAGGAACCTCTTGGCATTGATTCAACACAGTGGAATCTAACTATGGACCAACCACTCTACTCAATCTTAAACAATCTCTAAATATTTTTAGGTTCAATTTATCCATCAACTAAACATCAGGAGTTGCTGATTTTAGTATTTCTCCTCCATTTTCAAGCTGTCCTGGGAGGATTGGACCCACACTAGCCAGTTTTCTTTTCTTTTTATTCTCTACTTGTTGAGAGGAAATCTCCTTCAGACCCAATTCCTGCTCCCACTCCCAAATCTGTCACCTGTCTCCAACCTGTCACCCTTTGTGACTCTTCATCCTCCATCCTGCTCTTTTATCTCTTGACATTCCATCACCATCATCCACTCCTATTCACATCACCATCATCTGCTCCCATCCCTATCACCATAATCTGCTCCCCCTAATCATAGTCTGCTCCATTCAATTCTTTCTCAACTTCACCTCAATTTTCCATTTTTACATTCCTCTCCATCACCCCATCAACACACCTTCTCAATACATTAACTCCTTCAATCTTCCTCACTCCGTAAAGATTCTTCTAACCTCAAATCAACTTTCCTGTCAACCCTCCTCAAATCATCTTGCAACCCATCCCTTCTGAAGCTCCAACTTCCAAAATTGCATTAGATTTCCTTCTTTCTTTTCATATGTGAGGTTTCTTCAATCTAATAATCCAGGCCAACTGCTGACTCAATTCTATTAAATTTTTCAATACCTGTGTTTGGTCACTTTTCCCGCTCTCCTTTCTTCCTATCATTTCATTTATTATTATTATTTGAGCTCCCTACCTTGTTTGTTTCTGCACTGAGTGAGAATCTCTTCAGCTTGTCTTCATCTTTTCTTTTTTTGTTTGACTTATTGATTTCCTTTTCTTAGTCTGTTGGTTCAGGAAATCAAAAATAATTTTTCTCTGCATGGTTAAAAGCCAAAACTCAATACAAGCAAACCAACTCCAATAGCCAAAATATGGAATCCTCACCTGGACTGATAGATCTCAATTCCTCTCTTCTCAAAACCCTTACGGACTCTATTCCCATGCTTTTGGAATCAAAATTCTTACTCTGGCACTCAAAAATCATGACCATTTTTGCTCTGAAGGGTGTCACTCAATGGCTCCAATCATCAGAACCCAAGAAATTCCCTCCCAACATTAACCTTGAACTAGTCGGATATATCCTTGCCAAGCTCATTAATCAAAGGTATATTAATTGAGTCAAGGACTACCACCTCACTAATGGAATAAAACACTGATAGTCAATTAAAAAATTTTATGCCTCATCTCAAACAGAAAATTGTTCTTGAGTATTCTTTAATTTCTTCAAGCTTCATTTTGATAAAAAATACTTCAATAATTTCATCACCAAGGTTAAATACTGCCTAATTCAAATTTCTGAAATTGGAATCAAAATGGATGATGACATAGTTTCTTACCTCTTACTCTACAAGTTTCCACCTGAACTAGAACACCTCAAGACTACCATTACCCACTCAGTGAGAGACTCCAAAATTAACAGTGACATGGTGCTTAGACATCTGAATCTGATCAAGAATTAAATTCCAGCTGGTACCCACACATCAGCTATGTTAAATACAGGCGTAAAGCAAGAATTTATCAAATTTCAATCCACCTGGCACAATCCTCAGCCATCTCATCCCAAAAATGCTTGCTTGTGGTTGTATCCTCACCTCCAAAAAAATTTTAAAAATAACTCCAAACCAAACAAAAACAAACCTGGGTCTGCTAACCTATCTTGCACCTCCTACAACTTTTCTATGATGAACTCTAGACTCCTAAATTAAAACTCCATCATCCTAGACTCTGGCGCATCTCAGTCCATGTTCAACTCTCCAGATTTTTTCAAAAATATCATGGATGACAACACTCAAATCCAGACAGGAGAGGAGAGCTCCTCACTCCATGCTGAAGGTGTTGGTACTGCTAAGCTATTGTCCAAAAACTGAAATGTTCTCCCCAGCCAATCACTCTACATTCCTCAATTAGTTGTGAACCTTGTATCTCTGGGACAAATTTTGAATAAGGGCTGCTTGCTGCATCCTTTGGGTCCAAGCAACTTTTTTGTAAAACTCAAGAACAACAAAGTTCTCTTTGGATCCATCAAAGATAATCTCTTATTCATTAAGGACCTCACACTCTATCAGTGATAATCTCTTAGTCATTAAGGATCTCACACTCTCTCAGTCCAAGTCAACTCATGCATTTGTCACTCTCACTACCCTTCACAAAATATTTGGGCACTCTCACTTTGATCAAACCAATCTTCTTTCAAGAGACTTACCATGAATAACATGGAATGAACTGCTGTGCAAATCTTGCACCCAGTGAAAAATTCACCAATCATCCTTCAAGGGTCATATATCTCACTTCTTGAAACCTTTATTCCGCATCCATGCAAATTTTTGTGGAACTATCAATCCCGTTACAAAAAACAGAAATTGATACTTCTTATTACTTACCAATGAATTCTCCAACTTCAAAATTTGCCTCCCAATTAAGCTCAAATCTGATTTTATGGATGAAATAATCATATTCATTAAAATAAACTCAAATCAATTTAGATATCAACTCAAATCCTTCAATTCAGAAAATGGTGGAGAATTTTTGAACTCCAAACTTTCCAGTTTTCTTTTAGGTTTGGGTATCATACACACTACCTCCAAACCACACAAACCCCAGCACAACCCTATTTTCAAGCAAGGAAACCAAAAAGTTTCTGAGGCTGCTTGAACCGCCCTCATTGAAATTTCCATTCCAGTAAACTTGTGGTATCAAATTCTTCTGGGATTCTGTGAAGCTATCAACCTACTTCCTGCCAAAGCTTCAAAATTAAGAACCTCAGGGATGTGGAATGGCCTCAAACCCCAACTCAATCTAATTCAAACCTAGGGTAAAAAGCCATTTTTCTAAATCTTTGTCACAACATTGGAAAATTTGAAAAAAAAAGTGAGAAGGAATCCATGTGGGTCATGACCTACAATTCAATTCCTATTGAGTTTTTGTTCCAGAGCTTGGCAAGAATATCTGTTGAAAAGATGTTAGAATCCTTGGAAATGTAAAGCTGACTGAATTTTCCTCTTTGGGTGAACCTCCATTCCATACCCTTCTTCAAACCAACTCTAATCTCCTGGACACTCTTCTCTCAATAAAACAACATAAGTCATCAGATTGCCCTCCAAATGCAAAAGAACCTGAATCCATGGAACTATTGTTAAAATACTTATGCACTTACGTGTGTGCTATGTATGAGTGTAATCCAAATGGGACGAAAATGTGGACCTCTGCGGCCCATTGGACACACACACGGACCATACGTGCCTGTGTGGATGTCACGGATTGGGGGAACTGGCCTCAAAACGCGTGAAACAGGCCTATTGGTACACGGGCCCTAACGGACCCGGTTGGGTATATGGGCAAATACAGCCAGATGAGCTTGTATGGGCATAATTGGGCCCAAGGTTTATTTTGGACATACTTGGCCAGAAGGGCTGGCCTGCCAAAGTATTTTGAACTCAATTTTTGGGCTTGGGGCTGCCCATTAGGGGCCGCCGCCCGTGTCACAGCCCATTTGGGGCTGCCACCCATGTTGCGGCCCGCTTGGAGCCGCTGTTTTGGCTTACAGCCCGTTTATGGGTCCCAAAAGCCCGCGTGGGGCCATTGTAGGGGGCAGAGGGACTCAAAATGGAGTCCCCCCACCCGGTCATGGCTGTTGAGCCGGTTGTGGCTGCCACGGGGCTGGGGCCAATGTCCCCAGCTCCTCCTTCTCCCCTTTCTTGCCATTGCAAGGAGGAGGAGGAGGGCTGGCTGGGTTGAACCAGCCAGCAACTGGTTGCAAGAGGCGACCGTTCAGGGTGGGGGGGACCTGATCACCCCCCACCAAATGTGGTGGCTAGGCCGGTTGCAGAAAGGCAACCGGTGGTGGGGGGGAATTTACCACCCCCCACCACCAAAAGGGGGGCTTCCCCCCCCCCTTTAACAAGGGGGAGGAGCAATGGGCTGGAGGGGATTTGACCACCCCCCAGCCCACCTACCTTGACAATGCCCTGGGGGTATCAACCTCCAGGGCCCCTTGTACGGGGATTTGACCACCCCCTCCGGGGATTTGAGTGAAAGAGGGGGGGGTGGCATGTCCGCCAGTTGCACCCCCCCCCCCCCCCATGTGTGTCTGAGACCGGACCCAGGTGTGTCCTGGGTCCCACCTGGCCGTTTGTATGGCCAGGGGCTGGTTGCATGAGGCAACCAGCCAGCATGTGAGGTAACAGGGCCAGTTGTAACAAACAAGCAGCCAGGGGTTTGAACAGTTAAGGGGCTGGTTCAGCCCCATTAAGGTGGAAACACAAGAAATGACCGGAATTGGCTGGTTGTAAGGGTACAGGGACTGATGCCATGCAGGCTGATGTAGCCCAAACCAAGTAAGAAGGCCTGTAGAGCCTGTAGAGCTCTTTTGGTGCGGAAAATTTGCCTTTTGGCTTGTTGTATCATGGGTTCACAAGAGTCCAATCTTTTGTACTTAAGGAGCTCTTCTCCCTGCTGTTTTCCATCATCCATTCATCATCCAATTGAATTCATCACTGATATCATCCAACATATTTCCCCATTGTGAGAGCCCATTAGCAATTATTGACACAAGGTGTCAAGCATTTCTTTTGATTTCAATACTGCTCATTTGCCTAAGCTAATTGCTGGCCATAATTATAACAACTATCTCAATCTATTGAAATCAGTTTGGACTGCAACACTCCAAAGGAGTCCTCTAAAATAGATCAATCCACCTCTGAGTTTTCTAATGATGAGGATCTGAAATCTCAACTTGCTCCCTTGCCCATAACTCTAAGAGAACACTCAAGCCTTCAAAGCCCTCAAAGCTATGGATTTCTTTCCAGAACTGTTCCTCAAAGCTATGAAGAATCAAAACACTCACCTGACTCTCAAAACTGGACTCAAGGCATTCAAAAGGAACTCAATGGAATTGAATCCATGAACATCTAGAATGGTGTTCACTCCCTACCAGAAGGCAAACAAGCTCTGTTGACTGTTTGAGTTTTCTAGCTCAAAATCAACCACAAAGGTTATAGTTGCATCTTCAAGGCCAGATTGTGTGTCCAATGGTTTTGAAAACTTGAATTCTTCAATTACAGAGAAACATTAACACCCACCGTACAAATTGGGACACTCCAAATAATGCTAGTCTATGCCTTTCACCAGAAGCTCTCCATCATGCAGATGGACATCCAGTCCACCTTTCTGCATTCAAGACTTGACAAAGACATTTAAATCAAGGCTTCTTCTGGGTACAACACTCCCTTTCCCTATCTCAAGCTAAATAAGGCCCTGTATGGCCTGAAACAGGCTTGGAAAAGCTGGTTTGACCCCCTCAAGCATTGGAATCTCAATCAAAACTTTGTAGCCTCTTCTGCTGATCCCTGTCTCTTCACAAATCAATCTTCTCAAATTTTTATTTTTTGTTATTTTGATGACCTTGTCATCATTGAAAATTCACAAGAATTTTGAAAAAATTAAAGAAAACCTTTTCCATTTCACATGAAGGTCCACTAACCAAAATCCTTGGGAACTATATTTTTAACACACCAGACAGACAATGCTTAAATTAGCCTGAGCACATCAAAACCACACTAAAAAAATTTGTAATTTCGGAATCTAGACCAATTAAAACACCCATAAGCCCTGAAATTTCTCTCAAACCGGCTGCTGATGATCATGCCTCAAATTTCTCCAACCTTAATATTAACTATTGCTCCTCCACGGGTTACCTCAATTTCATAGCAACTCAAACTCAACTGGATCTCTCCTATGCTATCTCCTCCCAATATATATTTAATGCAAAACCTGGTTTCTCTCACATGACAGAAGCCAAAAATTCCTGGAAATATGTCAAAAAAACGCAAAATCTGGTGCTTTGTCTCAAAAAAACTCCTTCAGCTTAGAAATTGAATCCTGGAGCAACTCTGATGGTGTTAATGATTGATGAAATTAGAATTGGTCTCCAATACCAAGTTGAATTGTATTTCAAGGAATCACAAGATTGATTAAAAGTTGAGATGATTCTGAAAGAAACAAAGAAAAGAAAATAACCAGCAAGTTTGCACTGGTAGAAAATATGATTCTAAAAAAGTGTTATGGAATAAGAGACACAAAGAATACATGCAGACTGTGAGACAAGAAGTGATCAGTGATAAGTCTATGGTAGTTGGATAATTTTGGTAAATTCACTGATGGCAAGTTTGGAGTGCAACAACTCCAGTTGAGGTACCACAATAAAATTGTCAGAGAGCCTTGATTAACTATTGGAGAGAAGATAGTTTGAGAAAGCTTAACAAGGAGTTGATGCTTGTTTCTCTGGTTGTCTTATGATATTAAACTGGCTGCTTGACTTTTGGAGATTTATTTGGGGCAATTGTGCTGTTGACAATTGAGAGGTATGAGTCAAGGAGTCTTGAAGATCATATCAAATTGGTTGTCTTGAGTAGTTTGTTGATGGTTGGCTGTTACAATCCCTTTCTTTTGAATGAGTTGATGAATTTTTATCAAGAGTAGTCTTGATGAATGCAGCTGTGAATGAAGTGTCCACAGTCAGGATGCGTGCGTGTGATAGAGTGCTAAGCTACCAGACTTCTGAGAAATGGAGAATGAGGCATAATGAATAGAAGTAAGATAGAAGTAAAGAAAGGCATAATAAGGAAAGAAAGTGACAAGATTTGGAGAGCAAAAACAGAGAATTGACAGAGGATATTTCAACACACCCCCACAACTTTGAGGTCAGTGAGCTATGGACCTAAATGTATTGACCAGTCTGAAATTTGAGGTCTTGTTAGCCGCTTTGGTGAGAGCATCAGCACTCATGGATAAATATGGAATCAGTTTAACATCAATGAGTCCTAGTTTGAAGTTGTCCCAGAGGTGTTTTGTCTTGATGTCTATGTGTTTTGCCTTTGAGCAGGAACCAGATTTTTTAATTTTTTCATTGATTCCTTTATTGTCAATCAGGTGGAGAGGGCATTTGAATTGAAGACTTCAGGTGTCTTTGATTTGTTTCTGAAGCCATTGCACCTCAAGATGACAGATAAAGAGATAAACAAATTTGGACACCATGGATGAGTGAGTAATACACTATTGTCGTTTGCTGGTCCAGTACAACAAACTTCCTTTGAAGGAGAAGATAAATCTTCTCTGGGAAATCTGAGTGTCAAGATCATCAGCCCATGTTGCATTGCAAAAAAAACTAGCTGTTCCATGATTGACTGCGGGACAATTGTGAGAGTAAGATTTTTGTACCAGATAGGTAGCGCCAAATGTGTAGGACCTCTTGCCAATGACTCAGACCCAGTTTTTTGCAGTGTCTTTCTAGACTTGATAAGGCAAAACTGATGTCTGGATGAGCCAGACAGGCAATGAGATTCAATTGGCCTACTGGAGAGTGGTAAACAACATTCAGAGCTAGAAACTTGCTGTGGTCCTTGTCATCAGAGGTCTTGAGATGAAGTCCTGGAGTAAGTGGAGTACAGACTGGCTTGAAATCTCTTAGGTTCAGTTCCTTGAGCCCTTTCTCAACATGCAGCGGTAAAGACAAGTGAATTAAGCCATCCTTTTGTACAAATTTCATCCCAAGAAGTCTATTGGGCGGGTGAGCTGAAGAATGTTTGAACCTAAAAAGGAACTCCTTCTCAAATTGTTGGAGGTTTCCCATAACAATCAAATCATCAACGTGAAAGAAAACCAAATTCACGTTTTAATCTTCCATGTAGAGAAATGGATCACAGTCTGATTCTTTGAAGCCCTTATTTTTGATCCACTCAATCAGCATCTTTTACCAAATCCTTGGGGATTTTTTGAGTCTTTATAACCACTTCTTGAGCCTCAAGTATTTTGAAGTTCTATTGCAGCCATACAGAGTCTTGATGAAAACCTGTTCATTGAGTTCCAAATGAAGGAAAGCTCCTTTGACATCTAGTTGGAGGATATCAAGCTTTTTATTGGCTTCGTAAGTTAGGAGTCCTCTTAGAGAAGCAACCTTTCCTGTTGGATCATATGTTTCAAGATAGGCAAGACCAAATCTTTGACCAAAGCCCTGTACACAGAGTGAATTTTTGAGATTTGGGTCTTTGCCATGCACATTGTTCTTGATTTTGAATACAGGTAAAGTGTTAAGTGGATTGGTTACAATGCTTTCATCTTCCTCTTCCCAGACACCCTGATATTCAATTGTAGTGAATTCTTTGAGGGCCAATTCTCTGCATTCAGGGATGTTCATTGGATATTCAAGAGATGTGGTAATTTTATCCACAACAAAACCGTATTGATCTGGCTGTTAAAGTGTTTGCCTGTTTATCAAATTTGGTTGTAGACTGGTTTCCAATACCAAGTCACTGTCTGAGTCAGTCTGATTCCTCTTTTACAGCTGGATTAAGACTGCGTTGTGGTGATGTTGAGTTGTTGGTTGCGTGTTTGGTTGAGTCTCCAGGTTTATGAGTAGTCAAAACATTTGGTTCAGCGGTGCAAACCTAGAGATCTTTTGATTCAATTGATATTTTGATGGGTTCTTGATTATTGAATATGACATGTTTGGTTTCAAGGATTTTTCCAGAGGCATTCATTATCTGATAGGATAAGAGAGCTGGGTTGAACCCAAAAATTACCTAGGGTGCACCTTCTGTTGGACTCACTGAGGATACGCAGAGGTGAGATCAGAAAGAAGGATTGATTAATCAGAGATGAGAAAAGACAAATTTAAGAGAGATATAAAACAGAAATGAACAGACTGACCTGAGGATACGCAGAGGTGAGATCAGAAAGAAGGATGAGGAAAAATCCTTCTGCCTGACTCGACTGCTGTCCTCAGGTAGTGGTGTGTGTCTGAGTGTCACAGACATAGTGACATGATTTGAGTAAATACAATAGGCGCACTGGTGATATGTTGATGAAGAATAGAAACAGTGACTCAGAGTGTGAAAGATGTGAGAAAGCATGTGAGACATGTATATATGATGACTAGGACAATTGAGCTATTGGTCTATGAGATGGAGAATTGAGAAGTATGAGATAAAGAAAGAAAAGAAGGAAGATAGGAAAGAAAAGAAAGAAAAGGAGAAAACAAATAATGTGGCATCAGATATAGAAACTCCAACACCCCCCCTTGCTGAGCACATCATACTAGACCAAAGAGAGAAAGATGTCTCTGCAGGAGGACCCTGGTAAGAGGCTTAGTAAGCATATCCGCCAGCATATCAGAGGTGGAGACGTGTTGAACATTGAAAAGGGACAGGCTCACGCATTTGCGAATGAAGTGATGCCTGGCATCAATATGCTTTGTCCAAGAGTGATGGAGAGGATTTTGTGCCAGAGCCTCAGCACCGCAGTTGTCCACGAACATAGGGACCGGCGTGGATGAACAGATGTGTAGTTCTGATAGGAGGTTGCAGAGCCATAAGCCTTCCTTACACGAGTCCAACAAAGCTTTATATTCAGCCTTGGTGCTTGAGAGCATGATGGTTGGCTGTTTCTTTGACTTCCACAAGATAGTGCCCAGACCTAGCCAATACGTGTAACCCGAGGTTGACCTTCTGTTGACGGCGTCTTCAGCCCAATCAGAGTTGGTGTAGCCGGCAAGATCAAGGGTTGGGCCTGCCAGAACAAGTCGGAGCTGGCAAGAACCTTTTGGGTATCTAAGGATCCAAATTCCAGCATTCCAGTGGTCGATCGAGGGGTCTTGGAGGAACTGTGAAAGCCGGTTAACAGCAAATGCAACTTCGGGGCGAGTGCATTGGGAGATCCATAGCAGAGAGCGGACAAGCTGGTTGTATTCAGGAGGAGCCAAGGGGGAATCCTGAGGACGTTTTTGCAGGTACTTGAATGAGGCTGAGGTAGGCAAGGGAGCGGTTTTGAGATCGGAGGGCAGGAGGAAACGGTCACATACGGAGTCGATGTAGTGGGACCAACCAATGGATACAGTCTTAGACCTCATTTCGCGTTGAACGGACAGAGACAGAAAGAGATGAAGATTTTTGTCGGAACCAACCTGGAATGTTTTGCTAATGTCCTTGATGAAACTTGCCACAAAGGTTGGAGTACCCACCACGGCAAGATTGTCCACATGGGCAGCTATGGGGCCCACGAGCTCACCGTTGACAATTTTGTAGTACAGCGCAGGGTTGTACAACGATTGAGCCAAACCAAGCGAGACCATTGCAGAGCTCAGCTCTAGGTTCCATTGACGGGGGGATTGACGCAGGCCGTATATTGCACAAGAGACTTTGCAGACCCAATCGGGGCGGGACGGATCCTCAAATCCAGGAGGCTGTGACATGTACATGGGCTTGTCCAGCTGACCGTTCAAGAAAGCCGTTTTGAAATCAATTTGACGACCAATCCAGTCCTTGTGGCCGAGGAGGGATAGAACCAGGCAAAGAGATTCCATGCGCAGGTTGGGAGCAAACACTTCGTAGAAATACAGGCCTTGGACCTGGGAAAAACCCATGGCGACAAGTTGCGCTTTGAGTTTCAAGATGGAGCCGTCTTCCCATTGCTTTACTCTGAAAACCCATTTGCACCAAATGATTTTTTGACCTTTAGGCGGGGGGACTAGTTTCCAGGTTCCCATCCCTTGAAGCGACAACATTTCTTCTTGAGCGGAGAGAATCCAACGGCAACGGTGGGGTGAGCGAAGTAGTTGCTTCCAAGTGGTCGGAGCGACAAAGTCATCCTTTACAGTGGCGGAGCAGGAGAAATTTCCGTAAAAGGACGGAGACTTGCGACGCCTCGAGGACCGTCAAACAGGTGGGTTAGCTGCCAGGAGGGTGACAGACCGACTGGGGGGGGTCCGGTGGTGGGGAGCAGTGGTAGAGAAGCATCGGATAGAGAGGGAAGAGATGAGGTTGAGGGTGACGCAAGGGAAGGATGAGTTGGCGCAAGAGGAGGGGAGGAGGGGGAGGGAGGCGACAAGAGGGCATCAGTTCCTGGAAGGGGGGGTATCCAGTCGGAGCCTGATGTGCCAGTGCTTGTTGAGCGTGGTTGAGATAAAGGGGGGTGGAAATTCCCAGCTACAGCGGGCGGTCTGTTTAGAGAGTCGGAGGGGAGGGGAGGTGATTGTGAGATAGGGGGGTTATTCAGGCTCATGGGCGGAGATGTGATAGAGGGGATGTTGAGCGGTTCTGAGGGAGTTGGAGGGAGAGGCGGGGTAGGAACAATGGATGGAATAGGAGCGGGAGGAGGGAAAGGAAGTGAAGAAGGGACAGAAAGAGAGTCTGCTTTTGGTGTTGGTTTGGTATTGCCGGTGATGCTGGTGGGGTGAGCAGATGGGAAAACAGCATCATTGAAGATGCAGTCACAAGAATTTATCACCTTACGGGTGTCGGAGTCAAGAATACAATACCCATTTCCTTTGGGGAGATAGGATAGGAGAATGCCAAACTTACCCTTCTTGTCAAGTTTCAGGCAATTTTGTTCAGGCACTTTAAACCACACTTTGCAGCCAAAAGGATGGAGATAGGACAGGGGGATGTCGTTGTGGCAAAGGAGTGAATTGGGTGAGACAAATCCGGAGGGGGTTTTGCAAGGGAAAGAGTTGAAGGCAAAGGTTGAGTGGCAGAGAGCATCCGCCCAGAAAGATTTGGGCAGGCCGGACAAAATGAGAGATGCTCGGATCATATTGCAAATGGTGCGGTTGGATCGTTTGGCTACCCCATTGAGTTGGGGGGAGTGCGGAGGTCCGGGCTCGAGTGTGATGCCTTTTGAGTCGAGGAAGGTTTTCATAGATTGGTTGAGGTATTCTCCTCCGTTGTCGGTGCGAAAAGATGTGATTTGAGATTGGTAGTGGTTTTCAAAGAAGGGGACAAAAATTTTGGTGCATTGGAAGACGTCAGATTTGTTTTTCATGGGATAGGTAAAAAGAGCTTTTGAGTAATCATTGATAAAGGTAACAAAATATTTATAACCTTCTCTGGAGACCGTTTCAAAACTAAAGACGTCAGAGTGGATTATTTGCCCTGATCTGGTGGATCTATGACTTAGACGAGTGTGGAACGGAGTTTGAGTCATCTTTGATTTGATGCAGGTTTGACATTGTTGAACCTCCAGATCATTTGACGGCATTGGCGAGATGTTTTGTGATTTGAGTAGCTTTTTGAGTGATTTTAAATTCAAATGGGAGAGTCTGCAGTGATAGCCAAACAGACTATCATCAGACGAACAGTCAATAGTTGAAGAATGAGAATGGTGGCTGCTCACATCCTTCCTTGAGAGATAGTACAGATTTCCACGTTGGTACCCTGAGTGGAGGGGTGAGCGGGTTAGATCGGTCGTTTTCTTGTTGTAGATGTTGCAACCATCCTCAGAAAAAACTACAACAAATCCTGAGTTGCAAATGCTTGAGATGGACAGAAGAGGTTTGTTCAGTTTTGGGACCAGGAGAGATTGAATTTGACAGAAAGATAAATCGAGCAATCCTTCTGCTACGGATGTGATGGTGGATCCGTCAGCTAAGCGTATAGGAGTGAGATTTGTTTTCCTGTCAGAGATTTGGTACTTGTAGGGAGTCATTGACACAGAGCACCCAGAATCAAGATTGAAGTCTCTGTTCAGATTTGCATCCGTGTGGCTGAGGTTGCAAGTTGTGGACCCGGCGTGGACTATGATTTGAGACTCTGAAAAATTGTCTGAGTCTTCTTCCTCTGATACATACTCAACAACAGCCTTGCTGGCTTTCGCGTTTGATGGCTTAGAATTTCTCCCCTTTTCGTTTGATTTTGGTTGATTGTTTTGTTTTGACTGTTCTAGAATTTTGAGAACTTCCGGACATTTGGAAAAGGAGTGTCCTTCAGTTTTGCAATGTGTACAGTAGTAGGTTTGAGTGTATCCGTTTGGATTCTGAGCTGAGGTGGATTTTTCTTTTCTTCTTGATGGGGCATTAGATGCAAACTTGGTGCTGGCTGACTGAACAATTTTGTCCTCAACCCTGGTCTGTCTTTGTAAGTGTTCTTGCTTTAACGCGGTCATTATTTTTGATGATGGAACCGATTCATCGTTCATCAAGCTAGAAACACATCTGAGCCAGTTTTCCAGAAGTGAGAGCAGAATAGCTGTTGACTGTAGGTCATCCGCGGTTAGAGGGCTTTCCAGAGTGATGAGGGAACCGAGTTTCTCTCCGTATGAAACAATTTTGGAGAGGTGAGTCAGCATGTCCTTATCATTCAGTTTGGTGAGGAGTAATTTCCTGAGCCAGTACATTCTACCGCCCAATGAGTTATCTTGGTGAGCTTCTTTTAGTGCGTTCCACATTCCAAGAGCACTTTCTTTGTGTTTACGGATGAATTGAAAATTAACAGGAAGAATGGACCTCGAAATAACCAAACATACAGCAAGATTGTCTTTCGCCATTATCTCTGGGTTGGTTTTTGGTGATTTGCTGTTGAGGAGATAATTTACGCCTGAGGCTCTGAAGTGGATACAAAGGATCATTGCCCAGTCAAGGTAGTTCGATTCCAATCCTGGGGAGTTGAGAGGGATGATGGAGGGGGTTTTAAGGACTGGATGAGGTGATTGGAGTTTGTCCATGGTGGTTGTCAGAGTAGATGGAATATTGAGTTTAACGACTCAGGATTGGGTTGGATCCTTCTTTGGATGATGGGTTTAATTTGCTGCAATTAGCGTTCTGGTCTCATAACCTGTTGGACTCACTGAGGATACGCAGAGGTGAGATCAGAAAGAAGGATTGATTAATCAGAGATGAGAAAAGAAAAATTTAAGAGAGATATAAAACAGAAATGAACAGAATGACCTGAGGATACGCAGAGGTGAGATCAGAAAGAAGGATGAGGAAAAATCCTTCTGCCTGACTCAAACGCTTTCCTCAGGTAGTGGTGTGTGTCTGAGTGTCACAGACATAGTGACATGATTTGAGTAAATACAAGAGGCGCGCTGGTGATATGTTGATGAAGAATAGAAACAGTGACTCAGAGTGTGAAAGATGTGAGAAAGCATGTGAGACATGTATATATGATGACTAGGACAATTGAGCTATTGGTCTATGAGATGGAGAATTGAGAAGTATGAGATAAAGAAAGAAAAGAAGGAAGATAGGAAAGAAAAGAAAGAAAAGGAGAAAACAAATAATGTGGCATCAGATATAGAAACTCCAACACCTTCTTCATTGAGTTTGGACTTGATGTTGGTGGAGTTGAGACAATAGGTGACTGATGTTCCAATTGGTTTAATGTAGCTGGTCAGAAGATTGTTTGTGTGCATCATTCTCCATGGAGATTCTTTGCCCTTGTGCTTTGGTATTTGATTAATCATGAGACTTGAGCTCCATAAAAATTCATTCTGTGACAGTTCTTTTTGCTTGTTCAACCCTTCCATTGTGTTGAGATTGGTATGTCTTGCTCACAATTTGATTTATCTGCAGAGCCCTGTAGAAGCTTTGAAGCTTAGTGTTGACAAATTATCCACCTCCTTCCAAGCAGATGTTTGCAGGTTAGGAGTTGTTCTTTCTGTATCTTTTTTCAATGACGTGCATGATTTTTTCTGCTGTCTCACTTCTGGATTGCAGTGGAAAGCGTCCTATTTATCCGGAGTGAGAATCAATCAGGTTGAGAATGTATCAAAATACCCCCTTTGCAGTTGGATTTATTAGTCTCATCAGTTCCATATGGATCCTTTCAAAGCACTGCTTGGCTGTCTGTTGTTTACTTTTGAAAAGTTTCCAGGTTATTTTAACTTTGCTGCAGTTGAGACACTTGAAGGCTTGCTTTTGTTCTGCTGGAATCTTCATATTGAGGTATTTTTCAATCCTATTGATGCTAGAATGTCCCAGGGACCTATGAATTTGCAGAAGTTCTGAGCTAGAGTAGTAAGAATTCTTTGGCCCTGTTTACATTTTGATCACAAATAGGTTGTTGAAAATTTTTCCCAAGATTAGTGTTCTTCCCTGTGACAAGAGGTTGAAGAAGCTGGGTTAATTTTTCTAGTTGAGGCTTAGATTAGCACTTTGAGTCCTGAGAGCACCAAGTTTTATGAGATTCACAGTAAAATTGGGCACCCAGACTGCATTGGAGAGAATCAAATTTGCATTTTTGGTTTACAAGGCAACATTGCCTGTCCCTTCAATCAGGATAGCTGCGTCCTTCTTCCCCGTCTGAATCTGCTCTGACCTGTTGATTTTTGAAAGAGAGATGAATGCATCCGGGTCAATAATCATGTGAACAGAGCCTCCAGAATCTAGAATGGAGTGCTGTTTGGCATGTCCATCAACCAAGCTCCTTCCGCAGAAATAGGAATAGAATTGAGCCTCATTTCCAGTTTTTGATTTTCCCTTCTTCCCGCAGTTGAGAGTGTTTGGAGGTTTCAATTCAGGGAATTGAAACCAGCAAGAGGCGGCTGGGTGAAAGGTGACCGCAGGGTTAAGCTTGCCATTCTTGCATCTTGGCACTCTATATAAATCTATATTGGTAGGTTCAAAATTCTTGGCTTGGGCTATTGCTTTGTTCTTGTGTTGGAAAAGATGGTTGAGTACAGTATCTATCTTCATTTTGGAGGTTTAGTGCATTATCTGGGACTTCATGGCTTTCATAGTTGGTGGAAACTTGAAGAGAACTAAGAATGCTATGATGTTGTTTGGTAGGTCAATCCCAACTTCTGACATCTTCTTCAGATGTACTTTGACCAAAGTTACAAAGGCCTCAATTTTGGCCCCCATGAATAAATGAAGAAAACCATTGAACACTCTTGCTCTGTTAACTGACTGTGAAGAGGCAACATGAGCCTGGGTCAACATCCAAATACGCTTGGCATTGTCCTTGTTGATGTTGTCAATGATGTTGTTGTAAGTTTTTGAATTGAGTGGGCAATGAGATGGGCAAAAAATTCTTGTTTCTTGTCCTCATCTAGTCATCTGAGCTCATCAGGGTCACTCATTAAATCAAAGATGTAACACAATTTGAAAATTTTCTTGAACTTTTTCCGCCATATGCTTTAGTTGTTGGCTGTTAGTGGTGGCGTGGATTTTATTAGAGATTTGATGGCAAGTGATTTGTAGTTTGCTTCCCCCCCTGGCCCTGGAAATGTGGAAGGCCCCAGTTGCTCCATGTTGATTGGCGCAGGATTTTAACCGTGATGAAATGAGAATTGGTTGCCAAGACAAAGCTGAATTTTATTTCAAGGAATCCAATAGTGAGTAACAGTTGATATGATTCTGAAAGAAAAATAGAAAAGAAAATAAACAAAAATTTTCCACATGCAGAAACTATGAGTCTGAGAGTGTGATGGAATAAGAGACACAAACAATACTTGCAGACTTTGAGAAAAGAAGTGATCATTGATAAGTCTGTGGTATTTGTATAAGTTTGGTAGATTGATTTACTGATGGCCAATGTGGAGTGCAACAACGCCAGTTGAGTTACCACAATAAAATTGTTAAAGCGCCTTTATCAACTATTGGAGAGAAGATAGTGTGAGCAAGCTGAACAAGGAGTTGACGCTTGTTTCTCTGGTTGTCTTACAATATTAAACTGGCTGCTTGACTTTGTGAGATTTATTTGGGGCCATTGCGCTGTTGAAAATTGAGAGATATGAGTTGATGAGTCTTGAAGATCTTATCAAATTGGTTGTCTTGAGTAGTTTGTCAATGGTTTGCTGTTACAATCCCATTCTTTTGAATGAGTTAATAAATTTTCATCAAGAGTAGTCTTGATGAACGCAGCTGTGAATGAAGTGTCCACAGTCAGAATGCCAGTGCATGATAGAGTGCAAAGCTACAAGACTGCCAAGAATTGGAGAATTAGGCATAATAAATAGAAGTAAGACAGAAGGAAATAAAGACATAAGAAGGAAAAAAAGTGACAAGATTTTGAGAGCAACAACAGAGAATTGACAGAGGATATTTCAACAATGATCCCACCTTGAGAAGAAGCCAAACTGGCTATCTAATTTTGCTCTATGGCTGTGTCATCTCATGGAACAGCAAGCTCCAGCCCATGGTTTCCCTGTCCTCAACCAAAGGTGAACTCAAATCACTTGGCCTAGCTACACAGAAAAGATCTGGATCTTGAACCTTTTAAAAGAATTAAATCCCTCTATCTCCCTCACCCATGGCTCACATATTGACAACAAGGCCCTGAAAGACCTTGTCAATTTCCAATCTCATCATAGGGCGCTCAAACATGTAGAAACCCAGATGAAATGAATCCAAGATCAAAAGGATGCTAAACTTCTCATCAACAATCTTTTTCCTTCAGAATCAATTCTGGCTGATCCATTAACAAAATCAGCCATAAAAACCTCAGTTTCACACCTTACTGACACAATTCTGCAACTTCTCATCTGAACACAGCAGTGTGTTGAGAGGAAATCTCCTTCAGACTCAATTCCTGCTCCCCATCCCAACTCTGTCAACTGTCTCCAACCTGTTAACCTTTTTGAATCTTCATCCACCATCCCTCTCTTTTATCTCTTGAAATTCCATCACCATCATTGGCTCCCATTCCTATCACCATCATCCACTCATCCTCATCACATTCAGCTTGATCCCATTCTTTCTCAAATTTCCCTCAATTTTAAATTGTTAAATTCCTCTCCATCACATTATCAACTTGTCAAATGATTTCCACGTACCTTTTTTCCTCTCAGGAATTATCACAAGAATGTCACTCTTATGTTTACTTTTTCTGGTATCTTCCAGTAGTCTCTCTCTTGGAGCTCTTCAGGGATTGGAACTCTTGTCTTACAATTTTCTCCTCTTCTCTTCTCTCAATCTTTGTTCTTATCTTCTCTATTCTCTTGTTCCTTTTTTCCTTTCAATCAATCTTCTTTATCAAACTCCCTACCTCAAATAGGTACTCAAAAATTTCTCACTTGGTTGTTCTCTCTGTCTGGTATGACAAATTTCCAATTTAAAATTCAGCCAACACCCATGAATGTAACCCAAGACTTCTTATTCTCTAGTCAATCACCCGTCCTAAATCTTCTAGTTGACTGTATTCCTCAAACTGAATATTCCAGTGAAACACTCAAGATATCTCCTCTATTTCTTCAAACCTCTTTTGACTTGGGTCTCTTCCAGTTTCTTGATGGTTGTTTTCTTTTTCTTCTTCTTCTTTCTTTCTTTTCTTCTTCTTTCTTTCTTGTGCTTATGTCCTCTGAACTGAGTTTGTTCTGGCTCAGCCCTCTTAATTCTTCTAAATCTTTTGAACTCTTCTCCTGAAATCCAACACAGTTAAAAGCCAAAAATCCATCCGACAAACTTAACTGGCTCAATGGAAGGATCTAGTAAGAATGGTTTTTGTCAAATAAGCCTCAAGGCGGCGCTCAAGGCTGTACCTATCCTCACTGAGGAAAACTACTCAATATGGAAGGATAAAATGACTGTTCTTCTTGAACTTAAAGGTGCAAAAGAAGCTTTGGAAGATGATCCCAAAACACTCAACCCAACCAAAAATATGTAAATGCGGGTCATCCTCCTCTCAAGATTCAATTCAATTACTCACAAAAACATAGTTAATTCCTCAAAAATATCTTCTGCAAAGCTTCTTTGGAAATCCATAAGGGAACAATTTGCTTCTTCCCAAACGGCAAATTGTTCTCAAATATTCAATGAGTTTCTGTACCAACATTTCCAACCTGATAAACTTAATGCTTTTATTACAGATACAAAAATATCAATGAAGAAACTGATTGAAGTTGGAATTGATCTCCTGGATGACATCCTTGCATATCTAATTCTATTAAAATTTCTTCCCTCTCTTCAATCTCTTTGCCAAAAAATCATGCATTCTGAAAAAAAATTTAATGGTAGAACTAGTCTTAAATAATCACTCAACCGGACAACAAATCAAAATCTAAAGCAAAGGATACCAAGGTCACCAATACTGCTCTTGTCTCCTCTCGTATTGCAAAGAAACCGGTCCTTTGTGAGCTTTGCTGTAAACAAGGGTATCACAATCCAATGTCTCTGGATCACCCTGAACATAAATTCTGGCACAAACAGGAGCATTTAGCTCCAGAATGGTGGAAAAAAGCTCAAGCAAACTGGAGAGCTCAATTCAACTCAAAAAGTCAAACAAAAGAAGTTGCTCATTATCATGCCTCACTCACCTCTTGGATTGAAAAAGTCAACCCTCTCAACCAAATAATTATTGATTCCGGTGCCTCTTTCCATATGTTTGTCCCCCCTGATTACTTTTCAACCCTTGATAATTATCCCAAAAATGAGTTCATCCATACTGGAAAGGAAGGCGCAAAGTTACCCATCAAAGGGCAAGGAACTTTCAAACTGTGCTGGAAAAAATTGGTGGTCACTCTTTTCAACTTTCTGTTTGTTCCCAATCTTTTTGTTAATCTTATAAGTCCAGGGGAACTCATATCCTCAAAAATTTTCCCTCCCTGTTCAAAAGGAAATCAATTTCAACTCTTTTCCAATTCTCACTTAATCTTCTTGGGTTTCATCCAAGAAAATCATTTTATTTACAATCCTCCTTCTTTAGTTGGTAAAAATTACAAACTCAGCCACGTAACGCTCAAAGAATACAGTATGGAAAAACTAAAATATCTCCATCAATCCTTTGGACATTCCAGTACTTATTTCCTTAAGAATCTCTTTCCAAACCTTCCCTCTAATCTCCTCTCAGACTTTCAGTGCAAAGATTGTGTGTTTTCAAAAATTACAAAGTTGTTTTTCAAGAAAACATCAACCCCATCCTCTCAACCATTTGAACAACTCCATATCAATCTGATTGGTCCCATTACTCCCTTGTCTTGGAATTATATGAATTATGTAATTTCTGTAATCAATAAAATTTTCAGGTTACATCTCTGCAATACCTTGTCAACATAAATCTGACACAAGCTCTCAACTCAAATCAATTCTCAACTATGAAAAACAAAAACAAAATAGTTTCCCTGCAGTCATATGCACTGATGGAGGGGGGGAATTTTCCTCATCTGATCTCAAGGAGTTCTTGCAATCAAACTCCATTTTTAGTCTTATCACCAAGCCTTATCATCACAAACACAACAGAAAAATCAAAAGAGCCAACAGAAATATCACTGAATCCATCCATGCAATTCTTCAAAGTTTGAAACTTCCTCTTAATTTGTGGGCTGAAATAGCTAAAACTGCTTGTCTCACTTTGAACCAAATCCCTAAATCTGTTTACTCCCCTTGTCCATATAAAATTTTTACTAACAAATCTCTTCCACTTGGTTAATTTCATCCAATTGGCTCTCAGGTTGCTTACATTGACAGCAGAATAGCTTGAGGCAAAAATTTTAAGGATTGGAGTCTCACTGGAACCCTTGTGGGTTTCAACCAAGAATTTTTATCTTATCTCATTCTCAAACTTGAATTTTCTATCATCTCCTCCAAACATGTTCAAATCATCAAGAACGACTCTTCACCTCAGATCCCAATGCCCTCTTTTCCTTTTATTAGCCAAAAATCTCTTCAACTCAATATAGAAAACAATATTCCTCTCTCTCATTCCCCTGCTGCTCCTGACTTAGATACTCAAATCCACAACAACTCTTCCCCTCCTGAACTCTCATCTGTTATTTCACTATCTCCTTCTGATCAGTCTGAGAACCCTCTCTCTGATTCAGTCTCTGACTCTTCCAAAGAACTGGCCAATCAGCTTAATTCTCAATATTATTTACAAGACCGCTCTACTCTCAATCCTCCTCTACAATAGGGTTATCAACATTAATTTGTACCTAAGTCTTACAAACAAGCAAAAAAATATCCTGAATCATCAGAATGGGTCACTTCTATGGACTGCAAGTTATATGGTATCAAGAATCTTGAAGTATGGGATGACTACCACGGCCCAGAGCCCGTGAATGGGCTAAACACTACTTGGGTTTATCATCTCAAGGAGAACTGTCACAGCAATCCTCTTATTTACAAGAGCCGCTTGTGCGTTCAAGGCTTCAACCAAATCTTTGGCCTAGACTACAATGACAGTTTTTCTCCCACCCCAAAGGCAGCCTCTCTCCAAATAGCCTTACTCTTTGGATTATATCACTCACTACCCATCAAGCAGTTCAACATTAAAAGTGCCTTTCTACACGCCCCACTATCTGATAAGCTTATCATTAAAAGAGCTAAAGGATCTAAAATGAAATCTGAATATCTCATTCTAAAAAAGCCATTTTACAGTCTTAAAAAATCTCCCACCAATTGGTTTCATACTCTCACCACTTGGATCAGAGAGCAAGGATTTCATGAATCAATATCCAAACCTTGCTTGTACATACACCCAAATAGCAACTCAGTCCTGTTCTTCCACATAGACAATCTAATTTTGGTAGGCTCCGGAGATACATTTCAAGAAAAGTTCCTCAACAGATTTACCAACTCTAGCCATCATGAACCTAATCCAATCCTTGGGATGAAATATGAACAAATTAATAACAACATACTGCTGTTCCAGCCCAAACATATCAATCACGGACTAGAAGAAGTCCATTTGACAGACTGCAATCCTTCCTCTATTCCTCTTACCGTCAACTGAAACCTGGCAGCTGCTTTGGATGAAGACCACAAGGAATTTAAATTGTTGAACATCAATTATCAATTGGCTGTATTTTCAATGAATTAAATTGCTTGTCTTACTTTCCTGGATCTCAGTTTTGCTTTCTCCAGCCTAGCAAGATTCTTCAACAAGCCTGGAATGAGTCATTGGAGAGAATTAAAACAATGCTGGAAATACCTCAAAGCTACCAAAAACCTCAAACTCACTCTTCAAATCAACAACAACAACAACAACACTCAAATTCATTGTTTCAGTGATGCCACTTGGAGTGACAACCTGGAGACTCAACAATCACAATCAGGTCAACTTGCTCTTTTATTTGATTCTCTGATAACTTGGAGTTGTTACCAACAACGCAATGTAAGCATTTCACTACTGAAGCCAAACTCAATCCATTGGCCAATTCCTTCTTGGAAGCCATCTGGATGAAAAATCTTGTATCCAAACTCTGGAAAAAAAGTTAGAACCCAGTATTCACTACATTGAAAACAAAGGTTTAGACAACAAACTCAAAAAGTTTAGATGCAATCCCAAAACTAGACACATATACATCAAAACAAAATCTCTACAAGAGGAGCTCAAACTCAAAAATCTTGTCATAAGATTAATTCCTGCCTTGGACATGACGGTCTCACCAAGGCTCTCCCTCTTTTCTCTCTCAATTTCCTTCTCAATTTGATTAATCCAAACTCTTCCTCCATGACTTCAGTCCTACCAGCCACGGGGGGTGTCAAATGATTTCCATGTACCTTTTTCCTCTCAGGAAGTATCACAAGAATGTCACCCTTATGTTTACTTTTTCTGGTATCTTCCTTTAGTCTCTCTCTTGGAGCTCTTCAGGGATTGGAACTCTTGTCTTAAAATTTGCTCCTCTTCTCTTCTCTCAATCTTTCTTCTCATCTTCTCTCTTCTCTTATTCCTTTTATTCTTTCAACCAATCTTCTTTATAAAACTCCCAACCTCAAATAGTTACTCAACAATTTCTCACTTGGTTTTTCTCTCTGTCTGGTATGACAAATTTCCAATTTACAATTCAGCCAACACCCATGAATCTAACCCAAGACTTCTTATTCTCTATTTGATCACCTTTCCTAACTTTTCTAGTTAACTGTATTCCTCAAACTGAATAGTCCAGTGAAACACTCAAGATATCTCTTCTATTTCTTCAAAACTCTTTTGACTTGGGTCTCTTCCAGTTTCTTGATGTTTGTTTTATTTTTCTGCTTCTTCTTTCTGTCTTTTCTTCTTATTTCTTTCTTGCGCTTATGTTCTCTCAACTGACTTTTTTCTGGCTCAGCCCTTTTAATTCTGCTAAATATTTTAACCTCTTCTCCTGAAATCCAACACAACTCACCTCCTCAATACAATTAATCCTTTGATCTTCCTCACTCTGTCAAGATTCTTCTCACCTCAAGTCAACCGGCCTGTCAACACTACTCAAATGATTTTGTAAACCATACCTCCTGAAGCTCCAACTTTTGATGTCACATTAGATTTTCTTCTTTCTGTTCTTATTTGAGGTTTCTTCAATCTAAGATTCCAGGCCAACTGCTGACTCAATTCTATTAAATTTTTCAATACCTGTGTTCAGTCACTTGTCCCACTCCCCTTTCTTCCTATCATTTCTTTTATTATTATTATTCAAGCTCCCTACCTTGTTTGTTTCTGCACTGAGTGAGAATCTCTTCAGCTTGTCTTAATCTTTTTTTTGTTTTGTTTCACTTGTTGATTTTCTTTTCTTAGTCTGTTTGTTCAGGAAATCAAAAATACTTTGGCTCTTCACTACTAAGTCTGCACAAGGCCATTACCTTGCTTGTAGAGAAGTTCATTCTGTTTTTTCACTCTCTATTCTCATTCTCCATCATTGATTACCACTTTCCTTGCTGTTCCTTGCTTACCTATTGCAATTCTGCAATTAAAACAGCCTGGTCCAGGTGTCTCAAATAAGTTTTCCTTTTACATGGTTAAAAGCTAAAAAAAATGGATTGTTGGAGCTCAACCAATGTGGCTAGAACCATGGAATCACCTGGACCAGGATTCAAAAAAAACTTCAAGGCACTGGCACTTAAATCTCTGATGGAATCTACTCAGCTTCTCTCTGAAACAATGACTCAATATGGCCAAATAAAATGGAGAGACTTCTCAAAATGAAAGGCATCCTTGATCTGGTGAACAATCCCAACCCTTATTTTGAAATTCCCAATGATGAAAAAATGGACGGATACTTGATGTCTAAACTGGATCCTGGAACACACACCAAAAATATCACCCAAGACAATGAATACTTGAAAAAATTGATTTGGGTTGCGGCCAAAAATTATTTTGCTTCTAGTCAGGCTGCAAAAAGGGCCACAATGTTTTTCAATTTCCTCTATCTAGGCTTTGACCAGAACCATATTGATGGATTCATCATGTCTGTAAGAGCACACCTAGGAAGACTCAATGAGGTCAGAATTGAATTACCAAAAAAAATACTCAGCTACCTGATCCTCTTCAAACTGCCTGATTCACTCAAACCAATCAGAACCCAAATCATGCACTCTGGCACCAAGCTCTCAGTTACCCTGGTGCTCCATCACCTGTTCCAACATAAGACTGAAGTTCAGTCCAAGGCAGTTGAGGTGGCAGACATCAATTCTGTCATATACCATAAGAATCAACCAAAAGAGCTAGATTACCTGAGATTTGAAAATCAAAAACAAAACCCTGAAGTTAAATTTCACAACTCCTTGACCTGCTTTGCTGAAAATCCTGAGTTGCGGCCCAAACAACCATTAAATAAGGCATGACGCCACAAAAAGAAAAAGCCTCAACAAGAAGCCCACTACTATAAATTTCTCTGTGCTCTTATCCATCACAATAACCTTAATCAAGATCAATACATCTTATAAAGCAGGTGTTCCATCCACATGTTCCACAACTGCAACTCCTTTGTCTCCTTAACAGAGAAGACTGGAGAAGGATTGATTAAACCCAGAAAGAGAGGCAAATTAATTGCAATCCAAGGACTTGGAACTGCTTTTTTTGTCAATGATGGAAGTACCATCAATCTGGAGAATGCCACCTGGGTTCCAGAAGCTACTGTCAATCTGATATTGCTGGGAGCTCTTCTCCTGAAAGGATGCTACCTTAAAGTTAACACCAGATCCAATCCTCCAGTCTTTTCTCTTTGTCTCTCCAATGCCCAAATAATGACTGGGACAATCAAAAATAATCTGCTCATGATCTTGGCTGACTCACCATAGGAACCTGTACCCACCCCTTTACCTGTCACCAAGGCTAAGAAAATTTCCTCCTGCTTTCTTTCTCAAGATGAGCTGGAGGACCTGCACCTAGAACTTGGTCATGCTAGCTTGGAAAGAATAGAAAGACACATAGGTCAATCCATCAATGGTGAAATTCAAAAACTCTTTGAGTTTGTGGCATGCAAAAGAGCAAGATAGAAAGGGCCTCAGTTGACAAAGAACAAACTCCTGCAGAAACAGTATTTGATTGAATTCATCTAGACTTGATGAGTCCCTTCAATCCAACTAGTAAAGGAGGAAGGGATACTCCTTGACCGTTGTAGACAACAAATTGGGTTATCTCTCTTCCTTTCCTCTTCCCTCAAAGGATGCGTCCATCAATGAAATAAAGTTCTTTTTTGAAAATGAAGCCAAGAAGCAACAAAGCTACCTTACTGAATTTATCTTGGATGGTGTGGGTGAGTTTGTCAATGAATCCCTCAAGAAATTTTTCAAGTCTAAATCAATAAATCATCTGATCAGCAAGCCCTATCACTCCCAACACAATTGGAAGGCAGAGAGGGCTAACCGTACCATTATGGAATCTGTACAATCTGTGTTCAGATCAACTAACATTCCAAAAAGCTGTTGGCATGTTTTCATTCAAAGTTTCTGCCTAGCCCTAAATCAAATACCAGCCAAAAAAGGAAGAATCACTCCCTGGGAAATGCTACACAATAGCAAGCTTCCCAAAAGTTATCTTAAACCTATTGTAACTGGAGTTTTATACCTGCTCAGCAAGAAAAAGATCAAATCAAAGCTAAACAAGAAAGGAGAAGGAGGAATCTTTATAATTTACAATCCATGATTCCTCTCCACAAGATCCTTGCAAAGTGTGGAAAGATTGTAGATTCAAAACATGTTAAATTCCTCAAATCACAACCCAGTCTCAAAACTTACCTGATTTATAATGATAAACTGATTGAACCAGTCTCCTTGGCCAAAGAACCTTCTGAAAAATATCCAAGCCCAGTACCCTAAGGGGACAACCCCAAGGAAGCAAAGCCACCTGCTGGAATCTTTAAGGACTTTAATGACTCTGACTCTGATCTTTCAGCCTCTGAATTACAGGAAATGCTTTGGCAGAGGCTGAGAGATCAGAACAAGCTCAACAGCCCCCAAAAGATACAGTTACTACCATACCTCACTACCTCAAAGCATTCATGAAGCCCTCAAAAGACCTGTCTGGAAAACACCCATTTACAAAGAATTAAATACCATCAAAGACCTTGGGGTCTGGAAGGATGCGGAAGAATCTGAAGTGGTAAATGCACTTAATACTACCTGGGAGTTCTGCAGCAAGGAGGACCTCCATACTGGAGAGAACCCTGAACGACAGGGTTTGCATCCAGGGTTACAATCAACAATATGCCTAGCATTTTTCATGCTTTACCCAACCAGCAAAAATAACTCAATCTGCAGGGAAATCTGCATCATTTTTATACAAGATAAGCACCCAGAAGCATCCATAACTCACCAATCTTAGCCTGTTCCTCATATCTTTGCCTTTCTATCCAAATTTATACTGAAAAATAAAGCTATCTCTTGGATTTTTCAACATGTTTTCTCACCAGAATTATTGCCTCATTCAACTGTACCCTCTTTTACTTCAACAGTGCAGAGAGAGAATCAGAACCATCCTAAGGGGAGCCCTGAGCATCCCCTGAGGAAGTATTTTTCTATTTAAGGGGGGCTCTTTTGCCCTATCCAAGTTGTCTAGCATGGCATCTGGCCCATCAATATATCTGCCACTATGATAGCATGGCATCTGCCTAACCAGTGGCAGCTTATTTGTGAATCAGAATCAAGTTGAAAGAAAATAAATTATCATAAAAGAAATTATCATTGACCATTTGAACCAACCCCAGGTGTCATTGAATAAGGGTTCTTGACAAGAAAAGACCTGGTATTTAGCACCTATTATTTAAAGGAAAACCCTTTTTGTTCAATCAGTAAATTTTAATAAAAGGAAGAGCACAACAAAACCACAAAAACAGAATTTTTTCCACCCAGCTCCCTGTGGTAAAACCCATCCTTGGGTCCTCCAACTGTTTAAATCCCTTTAGTGAACCCTTCAATCCCTTAATTGGAATTTGGAAAAATAGTCACAACAATTTGAACATTATTGATTATTAATTGGTTGAAGCTTGCCAATAATCCAATCCAACTTTGAATAGTCTTCCAATTCCAAAGATTCTCTATTAATAATTAATCTAGGTCTGATTAGATAACTATCTTAAGTCTCAAAGAAAACCAACCATTAATTAAAAAAAAATATTGTGAAGACTTATTGTATTTCAAAAGTGTAGGCAATTCAAAACCATCTTAGTCTACCTCTATCTATTAAAGAGTATTAGTAAACTAACTTCCCCTTCTAGTAACTTCAAGCAAGCTATTTTCTAAAAAATCCCATGATCTCTTGAAGTCTCTACAATGGTTTTACCTGCAATTTTTTAAATCCCTAATAGCTGATACACCATTATTTGTGTTAATGCTAGATCCCCAACAATCTTTTTCAGCACATATCCTTTTATCCTGCATAACAAAAGATCCCCAACAATCTTCTTTGCAGATCACCTTCAAACCATACACTGCACCATTGAATTTTGCATCCTGTTTTCCCAACAATTACATGCCCTTCTGCCACCCATGCTACATACCCCATAGTCAATTCTTGGAAACATATCCCATAGCTCCAATCACTTGCTTCTGCATTTATAAAATACAATCCTCAATCCATATCTGAAGAATGCAGCTAATTATCTTACAACAACTAATTTCACCGCAAAAGGCAAAGCTCCGCCTCAGCTCCCTATTGTTCTGTGGATCCCGCATCTGCCCAACTGCTGAGCCCTTTTTGATTTCAAATGGAAATTTCTTGATTGTTGTCAGATTGGGAAGCAATTTTGTAGTTTCCAAGATTGAAACTTTAGATTCAATAGGAAGGCTGTTTGCCATTCCCTGCATCCCCTTGGTTGCTGACCCTGATGAAAATGGCATCCCTATCAAGTTGATTTTCAACAGTTTCTAGTAGATTTGGCTGGACATTGGTGAATTTTCAGCCCCAGGCTATAAATGGGCGTGAAACAGCTTTCATGACCCATTTGAGTTGTGAACAGAGGTTCACGGCTCAAAGAGTCATGAACATAACCATTCAGGACTTGCACAACCCCTGGGGGGTGGCAAACAAGTAGTTTGCAACCCCCCAGGAGTTCCAGAAGTTGTAATTTGTTTTCTTTTTCTTTCCTTTTTGTTTTTGTTCTTCTTTCTTCTTTTTTATTTTCTTTCTCTTTTCTTTTTTTTTATGTTTTTTGTTTTTGTTTTCTTTCTTCTTTTCTTTTTTTATTCATTGTTTTATTTATTTTTTCTTTTTTTGTTTCTTTTGTTTCTTTTGTTTATTTTTATTCTTTCTTTTGTTTCTTTCTTTTGTTTCTTTTGTCTTTTTGTTTTCTGTGTTTTTTTTCTTTCTTTTCTTTCTTTCTTTTTTCTTTTCTCTTTTTTCTTTTTTCTTTTTTCTTTTTTCTTTTTTCTTTTTTCTTTTTTCTTTTTTCTTTTTTCTTTTTTCTTTTTTCTTTTTTCTTTTTTCTTTTTTCTTTTTTCTTTTTTCTTTTTTCTTTTTTCTTTTTTCTTTTTTCTTTTTTCTTTTTTCTTTTTTCTTTTTTCTCTTTTCTTTTTTCTTTTTTCTTTTTTTCTTTTTCTTTTTCTTTTTCTTTTTCTTGTCTTTTCTTTTCTTTTCTTTTCTTTTCTTTTCTTTTCTTTTCTTTTCTTTTCTTTTCTTTTCTTTTCTTTTCTTTTCTCTTTTCTTTTCTTTCCTTTTCTTTCCTTTCCTTTTTTTTTTTAATTTTATTATTTTATTTTTTTGGCTCACAACCCTGGAGTTTTGAATGTGTTATGAATGGTGTGCCATGACTCAAAGTGTATTGTGTGGCATGGCTCATAACCAACCTGAGTTGTGAATGACTGTTCACAACTCTGTTGGTCACAGGACACTGTGCACAACTTATGAACCATGCCACCCACCCCATTTTGAGTGGTGTAGGGTTGCAAATTAATCACAACCCAATTTGGCTTTCTCATTGACAATTAAAAATATCAAGATCAGACAATTTCAAATTTCAGTCTTTATCTGTGTCAGGGATTTATACTCTAATGCTATACCTGGCCGTGGTTAAAGCTGCAAAATTAAAACAAAACCAATAATTTGAGTGTGCTGTGGTGTCATTATATAGCCTTGGGTCAGGAACCGCGCTGACGGCGGCGCAGTTCCCAACCCAAGGCTATATAAATTCTTTTTTCAAATTTGATTTCAAACGGAGTCAGACTCGGGAACCAAAATACAACAATGGGTATGGAACAAAGCAGGAACAATTCATGTGAATTGATTGACGGCTGATAAGATGGATCAGAGGGTTGAGAAACCCCATTGTTCGCCGAGCGCCTCGACGATGCAATCGACTTTATCTTGAGCGATTTGCTTGTTGCTGGCACTGCCCTCGACGTAATATTTTAATTTCCAACTCTCCGTGCCACTCGTTCTCAATGTAGCAATCACTTGACCTCCTTCCCCTCCGAAATAAAACGTGATCATTTCATCTGAGGACGAAGGGAGATCAGGTAGAAATTCAGGCAAGTTGCTGCTGTCATAAGCTATTGTTAGATCCCGTATACGATGAATCGGGTAATTTGCCAAGCTTGTGGGGAACCGAAGCTGACTGAGCATGTTCGCTCTGTCATCAAAATTGATCTTTTGTTCTGACTACAATAGAGTGAAAAATACCTCTCTCAGCCTCCTACTTACGCTTGCAGTTTAATGAAGGAACAAATCACTCACCGCGTCATTGCCAAAGCGTAATTGTCGGAATTTTTGGTGCACGGCAGCAGGATCCTTACAAACGTAGTAGGCGTTGTTCGTGGCAAAATAACCATATCTGCGAACAATGGAGAATACGTCAAGTATCAGATAACGTCCGTAAAATTTTCCGATCTGAGCAACCTTTATGGACGGACGTTTGATATATGCTTTCCAAATAATCTCGGACGGACTGTCCGCGGTGAGCAAGTTCACTCGCAAGTTCTGCCCATACCACTAGTGAAGCAATACCATCCTTATCAAAGATCCCGGTCCCAAACATGTAACCCAGGGCTTCTTCATAGGCAAACAAGACTTTGTAGCCTTCTTTTTCTAAATCCAAAGCCCCATTTCCGAGATTCTTGAACCCGGTCAAAGTTTCTTTGAATTTAAAACCTTCCTTTCGAGCAATCTGGGAAAGCAGATGGGAAGAAACGGTGGATGATAGCATTGCCAAACGTTCTGTACATGCAACATGAGTTAAAATTCCCAACCAAAAACAATTATGATAACTTATCTTACCAAGAGGCTTTCCTGATTTTTTGTAATCTTGCAAAATCCAGCAAGCGAAAAGGGCACCAATTTGATCACCGGAGAACGTGATCCATGAAGAGCTAAAAACGCGATATGGATCGGTGTTAGCACTGGCTATCAAAATCAGGATCCAAAAAGGGATCCAGACCGACGGATCAACCTGACCCTGTCCATTCCGCAGCGCAAAAGCGATCAGCGTCTGGATCGTTGGCCACGATCATGACTTTTTGGTGATGGTTTTCCTTTAATCTCAATTGACCAAGCTCTATTGCTAAGTCCAGAGCACCCGGCTCTTCTGGGTTTGGAAATTGGACAGTCGGAAAATCAGGATTGGGATTTTTTTGAGCCTCAACCGGAAGCCAAGAATCCACTGGGAATCCAGCCACCTCGAGAAATGCACGATTAGCAAATGGAAAGCCGACTCCGTGGATCGGTGTGTATATGAATTTTAAGGGTGTTTGAGAATTGTCGGTTCTTGCACAATCAATAGTGAATTTCGCTCGATTAGATCTTGGGTGATGGGCCGTTGGAGCAAAAATCAGTCAACCAACTTACCTTGGACGACGCACCAAACTGGCGATTGCCTTAAAGTACCCATCTTGGATCTGTTCTGTTATATCAACCAGCAGCTCATTAGGCGCTTTACTAAGAATATCCAGATTCCAAGCTTCTTCATCAATTTCCAGGTTTTGCTCTATGCATGCAGTGATCGCTTTGTCGTGAGGTGATGTAATTTGAACTCCGTTTGAATAGTACCTGAGCCGGAACGCACATGTCGCGGTAAGCTAGAGAACGACTTGGATTAAATATTCAAAGACTAAAATTACAATTTATAGCCATTATCAGATGCAGGATTGTGAGAGGCGGTGATCATCACGCCTGCCGCTGCCCCCAAGTATTTGACCCCAAACGGCTGCGGAGTAGATACAATTCAACCTGAAAAAATTAGACTGGCGTTGAAGGGGATCTTATTCTTTTTGACCGCTTGAGAGACTAACGACGATAGGAGTAGCACTAAGTCCATCAAGCATATGAACCTTGAAGCCTGCCCGGAAAAAGGCCACGGCGGCTAGGCGGGAAAACCTTTCGGAATTGTGACGATGATCGTGACCAATCACAACGCCCTTCTTAGTAGCATTAGGAAGTTGCTTGACCAAATAAGCAGCCAAACCTTTAAGCCGGCATCAGAATTAATCCTTGGGATCGGCATGATAAATACGACAGAACCGACCTTGACTAGCTTGGATAACTGTGACATCATTCATGCGGGAGAATCCTGCGGACATGTGTGCCCTGAGACCTAAAAAAAAAAATATTTCATTGGCTTGGATATTCTTAGTTTGCATGATGGACGACTGACCAGCGGTACCAAACTTGATCCGGTGGCATAATCGAGAAGTAAGCTCTTGATCATCTTTCCTTTGATGAAGTTCTTCGATTTCCCTTCGATTAGATGGATTCTATCATCCAAATCATCACTCAGAAGATGAGACCGAATGAGTCAACCTCATCATCCCGAATGAGAGTGTCATGATGGAGGCGAGCGAAACAAACAAGAATTGGCGAGGATGAGACTTGGAAGGGGACATCGACAGATTGGTTAAAGGGTGGGGCAACGTACACGACTGTCCAATATAACATACTATCAGCAAACTATTTTGTTCGAGGGGAGGGATGTCTTCACGTTTAAGATGGCGGCTACTCACTCCAATCGGAGCCACTCCTGGACCAAAGAATCCAACGACATAATATCGGAATCAATTGACCGGGTTAAGCTGTTAGAAAAAATGCATTCAACACTATGAAATCAATCTGAAGAACAGGTCTAGGCACGGCGGATAGGAGGCATGGGCTCACCTATCTTCTGGTGTCTCTTTGACTCAGCCCTTTGTTCCTCAAAGTTCCTTCTATCTTCCACATTGGTCGATCGGAAGATATCTGGGGTAGGTTGTAGTCATGAGAGCAGAAATAGATAGCGACTGGTTTATAAGGGTGCTACGTACCGGGGAGGGGGGGATGCCCCGATTTGCCGGTACCGGGAAATCGGCAGTCAGGCTTTGGGGGGCACTCCGGAAGAATGGGGTGGAGATGGTGA